>CM067306.1:14215331-14585707 GCA_034231615.1 Meghimatium bilineatum | reverse complement strand
ACAGCATTAACACCATCACCTAATGGTTTATCATATCATTGCCTCTGGAAAAATAGGTAGTTGAGGACCTCATATTCCTAATTATTGAAATGACAGTACACCATATTGAAATGACAGTTTATTTTCCCAGTGTGTGACTGTGAAACGTGGAAATATAAGCGGCAGTGACACATCAAGCCCTTTTAACATTAATAGAGCAAGGACAAATGGTGAGTTAGGCAACTTAATCATTGGGCTGGCTCAAAGCTTTTTTTTTAAATGATGAGGTCTGTCTAAAGTGTAAGCCTGACTATTATTTCTTCCCTGTTCGTAGTGATCTATGATCTTACGTCTATGGGTGCTATCAAGCAAGGGTGAAATGACTAGCTCAAGCTCATTGACCCGCCTTTGAAACCGTTCCCGGTCTAAAGCAAAATAACTTCTTGTATAATGATGAGCTTCAGCCACAAAAATATAGGTAGTTATCAATTTACCCCCTGTAGCAAAATGAACCTGTAGAGTAAACAAGAGGAATATCCATTAGCTCGGCTTGTTACAGTTACTTATAGGTTAGCACACTAAAGAAAGAAAAGTTCGCATTAGCTGTACGTGCATATTATTATACACTAGTTACTCCACCACGGATATAATCCTCCCCCGGTGTAGTGATATCATAGGAAGAAAAAGTACCACGACAAAATAGTCTCTGTTCGGTAATGATATTATTATTATAATTTTTTTCATTTTTTTATTTTTTTTCAAAGGTTAGCCTAAACACAAACAACTAAACGCCAATTACCTCCTTACAACAACAACCAATATATATGTATACATACACATAATACCTTTCTACGATCCTGTTTGCTTTCAGTTCCTGAGACAGCGTGACAATGGGTGATGGTAGCTGTAGGATAATCATGCTCCCATTTAGCATTAATCTGACTAAGTGATGGTAAACATGATTCTAGACTATTGGTCCCTGACTCACCAGCTAGCTGAGTGGTTTTTGTCTCTGATGATGGGTCTGATACGGCTTCACTTCTGGGTTTAAAGAGCGTGGCTAGCGTTAAAGGTGAATTAAAGACAGAGCAGCTTATCGGGGACATCGACATATCTTCATTGTCTGACCACCCATCACTGTCTTCATTACTACCAACGACCTCAGTTGCCTCAGAAGCTGAACACCAAGAAAAAAGGCTCCCAAGTGGACATCTATCGATCTGCATTTTCACTGGCGACGTTGGTCGTATCGGCTTTTTGTTGTTGGTGTTTAAAAGACACTAATGATGGAGAAGCCACACCTACCAGCTGCCTACGGGTAATGTTAGTGCCTATAAGAGTGAAGTGTATTATAGGATTTGTGTGCCGCCTTCAACATTAACCACTACCAGTAATAATCTGCCGAACTAGCTAAACTCACTCGCACCGCATAAACAATAGCTAAACATATAGGGTAGCTTGTTATGGGGTGGTACCTGAGCGATACGTAGTGAACATTTTATTAGTGTGTAACCTATACATAAAGGATGAAAAAAGGCTAACCTTCGTCATTGGCTTAAACATGCACACCTCTGAGAATGACATCTCAGCACGGGCTATAAATACGAAAGCATATGATTCTGATACTAACAAACGAGCAAACACCTAGTTTTATATACGAACCAGCTACACCAATCGCCTGTATTGCACTATTGAAGCACAACCGAATAGGCAATACAGGTTTGGTACTGTGCACACACTTGGAGTAACCCATTCATCCCATTGGGTGATGTGTGTATATTTGTAGGACCAAACATTTAAAAAAAAAAATCATACGTTATCGGCACTTACTAATAGAAACTACCGGAACTTTGTCATTTTGAAGAATGACTTATGTAAGTAATGTTGTTAATATCTGAACAGGTGGTTTGTTATTCTAACAGGATTTTCGATCATAGTATTGTTTTTGTCTCTTCTTCTTCAGACATGTGTTAACGGGCACATTCGCTACCTTTTCTATGGTATTTTGATGTTAAATTTAATGTCTGACATGTGTGAAATTCTATAGGGTTTTGGTTGTTGGCCCGTTTTGGTAGTTGCCAGCCTGTGGGCGTGGAAACAAGTTGGTGTAAATGTGAATACATTTGTGTATTTTTGGTGTGTATAGAAAAACTAACATCCCGGTGATATATTTGGGTCTTATTTATTACTATTGTTGTGCTCGTTGTATATGTATATTGTTTGAGCTGTGTATGTATAGCCTGAATATGTGTTAGGGCTAACTATGTTTGGTATCTGCTTGGGAATTGGCTTATTTACGCAGTCCATCTATTTTCCACAGACCAAGACGTCCACCAAAACCTTCCGGTGTGTTCAATGCTTGAAACCTTTCAGCCGCCTTTACACACTGCAAAGACATACACAAGATCTTCACCTTAAAAAAAGACATAACTGTAATTTTTGTGTTAATGTTTACACAGACGCTTCAACATTAAGACAGCACAAGCAGAAGTGTCATACACCCCAATTAGTAACAACGGATGGGACTTTTAAACCTAGCGAGGGGCATCATAGTAATTTAACACCAACCAAGAACATGATACTAGTTGATCCCCAGGTGGTCGACACCTTGCTGTATAAAACAGTCTATAAACCACCTGCTTCTTTAACTGATTCTACGGGTGAGTTGGACCAAGATATGCGGGCGGTTTTAGCTCGTGGTGATTTAACCAATCATGAAAAATCTACACTATACCAAAAAACATTACAACAGTATTTGAATCGACTCAGTCTATACAAAAACATACCGATGAAGCTATTAGAGAGCACGCAGTGTTCGGTACCAAGTGTCTTAATACAGAAAGATGAAGAACCCACTGAGAAAATTCCAGAGAAAGGCGAAGTGATGTCTAAGATGCCACTGCTTCAACATAGGCGGGTATCTAAAAGAACAAAAAGTAAAACAATGGACAAAAGTCTGATTTGGGATAAGTGGTAGAAAAATTGTAGAAGGCAACGCACCATTACACAACAACTTGTCACCTGTTTAAACTAATATGATACTTATATGTTACAGTAATAAACAAAATAAAATAATAAAACCACAACCATGTTGTTGTATTTTGTCTGTATTTATGTATTTGTGTGTGTGTGACTATGTGTAAAAATAAAAAAGATTGCTCATAAACATAAAAAAACTATGACGATTTCCCTCCTAGCACTGGATCCCGTGTAGGTCTAAGATGAGAAACCCGTGTTACACGGGATCCCGTGTTACACGGGCCCGTGCAGCACGGGGTCTTTTAGCATGTATCTACACGGGATCCAGTGCTAGGAGGGAAATCGTCATAGTTTTTTTATGTTTATGAGCAATCTTTTTTATTTTTACACATAGTCACACACACACAAATACATAAATACAGACAAAATACAACAACATGGTTGTGGTTTTATTATTTTATTTTGTTTATTACTGTAACATATAAGTATCATATTAGTTTAAACAGGTGACAAGTTGTTGTGTAATGGTGCGTTGCCTTCTACAATTTTTCTACCACTTATCCCAAATCAGACTTTTGTCCATTGTTTTACTTTTTGTTCTTTTAGATACCCGCCTATGTTGAAGCAGTGGCATCTTAGACATCACTTCGCCTTTCTCTGGAATTTTCTCAGTGGGTTCTTCATCTTTCTGTATTAAGACACTTGGTACCGAACACTGCGTGCTCTCTAATAGCTTCATCGGTATGTTTTTGTATTGACTGAGTCGATTCAAATACTGTTGTAATGTTTTTTGGTATAGTGTAGATTTTTCATGATTGGTTAAATCACCACGAGCTAAAACCGCCCGCATATCTTGGTCCAACTCACCCGTAGAATCAGTTAAAGAAGCAGGTGGTTTATAGACTGTTTTATACAGCAAGGTGTCGACCACCTGGGGATCAACTAGTATCATGTTCTTGGTTGGTGTTAAATTACTATGATGCCCCTCGCTAGGTTTAAAAGTCCCATCCGTTGTTACTAATTGGGGTGTATGACACTTCTGCTTGTGCTGTCTTAATGTTGAAGCGTCTGTGTAAACATTAACACAAAAATTACAGTTATGTCTTTTTTTAAGGTGAAGATCTTGTGTATGTCTTTGCAGTGTGTAAAGGCGGCTGAAAGGTTTCAAGCATTGAACACACCGGAAGGTTTTGGTGGACGTCTTGGTCTGTGGAAAATAGATGGACTGCGTAAATAAGCCAATTCCCAAGCAGATACCAAACATAGTTAGCCCTAACACATATTCAGGCTATACATACACAGCTCAAACAATATACATATACAACGAGCACAACAATAGTAATAAATAAGACCCAAATATATCACCGGGATGTTAGTTTTTCTATACACACCAAAAATACACAAATGTATTCACATTTACACCAACTTGTTTCCACGCCCACAGGCTGGCAACTACCAAAACGGGCCAACAACCAAAACCCTATAGAATTTCACACATGTCAGACATTAAATTTAACATCAAAATACCATAGAAAAGGTAGCGAATGTGCCCGTTAACACATGTCTGAAGAAGAAGAGACAAAAACAATACTATGATCGAAAATCCTGTTAGAATAACAAACCACCTGTTCAGATATTAACAACATTACTTACATAAGTCATTCTTCAAAATGACAAAGTTCCGGTAGTTTCTATTAGTAAGTGCCGATAACGTATGATTTTTTTTTTTAAATGTTTGGTCCTACAAATATACACACATCACCCAATGGGATGAATGGGTTACTCCAAGTGTGTGCACAGTACCAAACCTGTATTGCCTATTCGGTTGTGCTTCAATAGTGCAATACAGGCGATTGGTGTAGCTGGTTCGTATATAAAACTAGGTGTTTGCTCGTTTGTTAGTATCAGAATCATATGCTTTCGTATTTATAGCCCGTGCTGAGATGTCATTCTCAGAGGTGTGCATGTTTAAGCCAATGACGAAGGTTAGCCTTTTTTCATCCTTTATGTATAGGTTACACACTAATAAAATGTTCACTACGTATCGCTCAGGTACCACCCCATAACAAGCTACCCTATATGTTTAGCTATTGTTTATGCGGTGCGGGTGAGTTTAGCTAGTTCGGCAGATTATTACTGGTAGTGGTTAATGTTGAAGGCGGCACACAAATCCTATAATACACTTCACTCTTATAGGCACTAACATTACCCGTAGGCAGCTGGTAGGTGTGGCTTCTCCATCATTAGTGTCTTTTAAACACCAACAACAAAAAGCCGATACGACCAACGTCGCCAGTGAAAATGCAGATCGATAGATGTCCACTTGGGAGCCTTTTTTCTTGGTGTTCAGCTTCTGAGGCAACTGAGGTCGTTGGTAGTAATGAAGACAGTGATGGGTGGTCAGACAATGAAGATATGTCGATGTCCCCGATAAGCTGCTCTGTCTTTAATTCACCTTTAACGCTAGCCACGCTCTTTAAACCCAGAAGTGAAGCCGTATCAGACCCATCATCAGAGACAAAAACCACTCAGCTAGCTGGTGAGTCAGGGACCAATAGTCTAGAATCATGTTTACCATCACTTAGTCAGATTAATGCTAAATGGGAGCATGATTATCCTACAGCTACCATCACCCATTGTCACGCTGTCTCAGGAACTGAAAGCAAACAGGATCGTAGAAAGGTATTATGTGTATGTATACATATATATTGGTTGTTGTTGTAAGGAGGTAATTGGCGTTTAGTTGTTTGTGTTTAGGCTAACCTTTGAAAAAAAATAAAAAAATGAAAAAAATTATAATAATAATATCATTACCGAACAGAGACTATTTTGTCGTGGTACTTTTTCTTCCTATGATATCACTACACCGGGGGAGGATTATATCCGTGGTGGAGTAACTAGTGTATAATAATATGCACGTACAGCTAATGCGAACTTTTCTTTCTTTAGTGTGCTAACCTATAAGTAACTGTAACAAGCCGAGCTAATGGATATTCCTCTTGTTTACTCTACAGGTTCATTTTGCTACAGGGGGTAAATTGATAACTACCTATATTTTTGTGGCTGAAGCTCATCATTATACAAGAAGTTATTTTGCTTTAGACCGGGAACGGTTTCAAAGGCGGGTCAATGAGCTTGAGCTAGTCATTTCACCCTTGCTTGATAGCACCCATAGACGTAAGATCATAGATCACTACGAACAGGGAAGAAATAATAGTCAGGCTTACACTTTAGACAGACCTCATCATTTAAAAAAAAAGCTTTGAGCCAGCCCAATGATTAAGTTGCCTAACTCACCATTTGTCCTTGCTCTATTAATGTTAAAAGGGCTTGATGTGTCACTGCCGCTTATATTTCCACGTTTCACAGTCACACACTGGGAAAATAAACTGTCATTTCAATATGGTGTACTGTCATTTCAATAATTAGGAATATGAGGTCCTCAACTACCTATTTTTCCAGAGGCAATGATATGATAAACCATTAGGTGATGGTGTTAATGCTGTAGCCGTAACATCATTCAAGAGACCACGTATCCATGTTCGGCGTTACTATGGTGATGCAAATATAAAGTATCCAACTAGAACCGGCATCACAATGAGTCGTCAAGAATTTGTAGACCTCGTAGACCTCCGAGAGGTCATTCTGAAAGAATTTGATAGAGTGTGTGGTGTTTTTTGGCACAAAAACCGATTCAACTGCTCCAGCTGCAAACACAGTTACTAATACAGCCAACAAAATGGCTACACCCACAGAGTAGTATTTTGGTAATCTAGAGATGTATCTCACGGCCGACTACGAACCCACATATGTACCTGAGATGCCTGTAGCAACCCACAACCAACCAGAACAGAAAAAGAAGAAGCCAACCAGGAGACGAAAACTACAACCAACTGTGACTCCTATGAACAGTCAATTATACCATGAACCTTTTTTTATTCTTTCTTAATTATTTTGGAAAAAGGTACGCGAATCATAAAATAAATATGTTTTATATCTCTGAACAAATATGTCTGTCACGTTTTTATGGTTCGGGTTTAATCATTGTTATATTTGTATATGTGTATTGTCTGGTTCGTTGTACTATATGCTTTGTCTTGTTACAAAGAAAGCTTCTATAAACTACAGAGGTTCAAGTTATTGACCGGTACAGAACTCAGAAGTTATCCACAGATCATGAAGAACAGAACCTTCGCTCTCTATATATTCGATATAGGTAGACCTGCTGAGCCCACAACTAATTTATACAAGGGTTATACACAGACCAAGATAACATTAGAAACCCCATCATGGTTTGGGGTCATAAGCTAGTCAAGTTAATTCAAGCACCCAAACCACCCTAAAGGTGTGAGAACCCTTGGCCTTTTCCTCTGTGTTATTTAAAGGTAGGGTAACTATTATGGGTATAGAACTGCTAATTCAGAAAACTGATAAACATGACGTTTGTGGTGTGGGATATATGTTATTATGAGAACTGTTGGCAAAGAAACAATAACTTAAAAGAGAGATACCATAATTGAAGCAGGGACTGAAAACATAATTGAAGAACCTACCGAGAATATACTAAGAAAATATTGACCCAAAGTAGACAATGTTAGAAGCTAGCGAGACCATACTGATAATATGGTAGAACATAGTTGAAGCTCATACAGAGACCACCCGGCGACCATGGCTAAAGCGTGAAGTGAGAAAATAATTGCAGAGCCTAGTGAGAACATACTAAGAAAATATTAAACAGGGTAGAATATGATAGAAGCTAGTGTGAATATACTGAGAACATTTTTGTTATATGAGTTATATTAACCACCCAGTACCATAATTTTCAATTTTACAATGTGAGAAGCACTTGAATATAAGCATAAAATAATGAGAACCATTGGCCAAGGCACAGAAGAATGTGTGGAGACCCTTATTCATATTATGATTAATGCGCTCCTTTCTTTAAAATTTAACATTAAAAAGATTGTTTATTAATAACTCCAATTGTGTGGCAACCCCGTATTTCAATATATGCTAATTAGCGTACTTTTCCACAAAGAAAACGATACTGGAATCTTAGCACGAATGATGTCAGCATAATATATCACGCAACCAGTATATGAAAGTGAACACCCTTTATCTATCTTAGCTGTCTCTATATATAATCACTATAAGCATGGTTGGTGTGTGACATTTAGCGGCCCTGAACAAAGACCACGGATTTCTTGTGATTCATTGCGTTTACAGAGCATCCAGTACATTAGTACTAACCATTAGTCATATTATGATTAATGCGCTCCTTTCTTTAAAATTTGACATTAAAAAAGATTGTTTATTAATAACTCCAATTGTGTGGCAACCACGAACCATGTTTTATAACAACTTGGAATCACTCAACTGTAAGGGGGAGTTTTGAGAATGTGCATAGATGTCAAATGTTTCTTTTGTAAAGATTTAAACACGCTACAGAGCTTTGAAAATATCTGTAAGTATGTGTGTGTGTATATATATATATATATATATATATATATATATATATATATATATATATATATATATATATATATATATATATATATATATAGCATACTTAGATCACATCACCAAAGCAGCAAAAACAACTGAAGAAAACAATATAAGAGATAACTCAAACGAATTGCGCTTCGCAGACGACCAATCCATACTACCAGCGTCATAAGAATACATACAAAGATAAACACCCAGATTACATCAAACATACCAAACCTTTAACATGAAGATAAACAAATAAAAGGCCGAAGTCAGGAAGCTAGGAAGAACGGAAAGAAATCCCTACATTCGGGGTATATTTTAACTATATATGTACGAAGACTTAGGGAGTTTGAGAACACTCATAACACATTGCTAAATCGTGTTGTAGAGTCAGATTTTACAAATATTCGAAGTAACGGTAATAAACATGCCAGAAACGAGCGGCAGAACGGAAGGTGTTAATCTCTACCAGGTGGCCGTATTGTAAGCATTTAACAGACCAGTTTTTAAAAATTTTCATTGTTTAATAGTAAGACTAATTTTTAACCGTTTTAAGTAATTCAAGGAATGTTATGAATGCGACATGTTCACGCTTATGTATGCTTCATGCATATATATATGATTCTTATAACTACCCCCAATTATTTTGTCATTGTCTGCGTTGCTCTAATACATTTTACACCGGTCAAACCGTCACGCTTGGTGATTATCAATTGACACGCGTACGCCGTCTCGAGCCAGTAATTAAGCCGTTACGCTGTACCTGTGGTTTTATCACAGGAGTGTATACAGGGATTTATTTTTCGTTTTAAACTATTTCATAGAGTTGGAAATATTTTGTACAATACTGTTTGAAATTCAAACTAATAATTTAAATAACATTTGTATCAGTATATTAATATCATTAATAATAATATAGCATGATCACGAAACGAAATCCCTACATTCGGACACCAACCATGTTTATAGTGCTTATATACAGACATAGACAGCTAAGATAGATAAAGGGTGTTCACTTTCATATACTGGTTGCGTGATCCGATTATGATGACATCATTCGTGCTAAGATTCCAGTATCGTTTTCTTTGTGGAAAAGCTCGCTAATGCTCATATATTGAAATAGCCCGTGAGCTAACAGAGGGGTAATTGACCTTGTAGCCTCATGATTTACAATGTTTTTCGGAACATAATTTGAGCTTCAACACAATGAAACAGAGCTAAATAGGCCATTCATATTGCTGACACCGATCGCGTGATCCGGTTATGCTGATCTCATTCTTTCTAAGTTTCCATTACCGTTTTCTTTGTGGAAAAGTATGCGTCTGTGTTATATCATCGTACAGTTTGAACCAGATCTAAATAGGATAGTGTTATGGATGACCCCGACAGCGTAACCGGGTTATGCTGACATCATTCACTGTAAGTTTCCGTGCCCTAACAGATGGTTAATTGACATTGTATCGTAAAGTTTTATGGTGTTTTGCTGGTCGGAATTTGAATTTTAAACACAAGTGGCACTTTGGGGCAAGGTTCCGTGCCCCTCCATATGGCTAATAAACCTTGAAACGTAAAGTCTTATGGTGTTTTGCTGGTCGGAATTTGAATTTTAAACCCAAGATTTTCTTTGTGGAAAAGTACGCGTCTGTGTTATACCATCGTACAGTTTGAACCAGATCTAAATAGGGTAGTGTTATGGATGACCCCGACAGCGTAATCGGATTATGCTGACAACATTTAGTATAAGTTTCCGTGCCCCACCAGATGGTTAATTGCCCTTGTATCATAAAATTTTATGGTGTTTTGCTGGTGGGAATTTGAATTTTAAACACAAGGGGCAAACCCGGTATGCTATGCCTTCTAAGGAATTGACCTAAATTTAAATATGGTAGAGGTATATATGACCCCCACCTTTTAACCCGGTTATGCTGACCTCATTCTTTCTAAGTTTCCAACCCATTTTCTTTGTGGAAAAGTGTGCATCTGTGTTATGTCATCGTACAGTTTGAACCAGATCTTAATAGAGTAGTGTTATGGATGACCCCGACAGCGTAACCGGGGTTATGCTGACAACATTTGGTGTAAGTTTCCAGGTCCTAACAGATGGTTAATTGACCTTGTATCGTAAAGTTTCATGGTGTTTTGCTGGTCGGAATTTGAATTTTAAACACAAGTGGCACACACGTCAGTACTATTCCTTCTAAGGAATTGACCTAGATCTACGTATGGTAGAGGTATATATGACCCCACCACCGTATGACCTGGTTATAATGACCTCATTCATTGCAACTTCTCTTCATAACCGTTTCTTTATCACAAAATCTAAAGGAAAAATCCCACTACCACCCACCGCTTTTCCAGTTTTCTGGGTCCGGGATCTCGCCGCCCGCCCCACCCGCGCCGCACCGCCCCGCCCGACCCGCCGATATCGGGACCATGCCCGGTACGCGACCACCCGCGATCCGCTCGCCTTATTGGATCTGGTACCTTATCATCACTTATCACACTTATCACACTTATCACCCCTTATCACCACCTTATCACCCTTATCACCCTTATCACCCCTTATCACCCTTATCCACGTATCGTTCCATGCATCATACACTACTCTCGTGGTCTTGGAGAGAGAGAAAAAAAAGACCTCTAATGTCGATGACATTTTCTCCAAATGACAGACGTTTCGGACTACTCCCTTTCGGCAATCCTAGCAGACAACCCTTCATTTGGAGCCTTAACCGGCTTGACAGATTTTAGCGTCTAAATAAGAGTCGACGACATTTAATCTGAGAAACCCATCACATTAACGCCCTCTTTTTGAGTATTGACGTATTGAAAGATAAGCGTTCTGAGAAATTAGATTGACAGGAACGAAACGATTGATAGCAAAAATGTAACTAAATTAGAACAAACTTATAAATAGACAAATATATAATCAAATTGTTGAGATCGAATTTGTATATGTATAGGACCTATATATATATATATATATATATATATATATATATATATATATATATATAATGCTAGAGAAATGGATGATATTGAAATATTGAAAGCTGTTACTTATCAATACAAATAATTTTCACTTTTAAATATATTTATATATTATACTGAATATTGCTGGTCCGCCTAATTAGTCACTCGTCAATTATACAGTCTTGCAAACAAATTAACAGAAAATAACTGCAGAAAACGGGTAATACAATAGGCAAAACTTGAAACAGGGTAATGATGTTTTGCTAATCACTGGTAGGACACATGACAACACACACAAATATATGTTTCGACTAGCATGTCTTCATTATGAACACACGCCGAGTAAAAATGGCACTGTCCATGTTAAAATAATAATTGCTGGGAGGGATAAATCTGGACGTCCGGAAGGGTATAAATTATTAAGGAAAAAAAAACAGACGGAAAGAGAGGAAACAAAATCAGAAAGGTGACAGGATATCCATAAACCAAACAGAAAGTTGACAGAATTTCACGGGATATCGACAAACGAAACAGAACGTTGACAGATATCATATGATATCGACAAACCAAACAGAACGTTGACATAATATGACAGGATATCGACAAACCAAACAGAACGTTGACAGACTATCACAGGCTATAACAGACAAGTGTCAGACATAATAATACATCTACATATATGAATGACGGGTGATTATCCACAAGGAATGCAATGTGCATAATTAGAGAATATACCTGTTCACAAGCGCATATCGTGTCCGGTATTAAAATGAGCACGATTTAATCTTGAGATCATGGGCACCCTGATCGCTTCCGCTGACCAGTGACTCTATGCGTACCTGAAAGCCCCTTTAACGCTTGGAAGATGTGTCGGAGGAATCTGTGAGACATTGGGCAGACATTGAAACCTGCCTGTGCTTCACTTAACTCTTCTTCCAGCTAATGCTGTAGTCTTTTCATAATGATCCCAAGTTCATTCTCAAACTCCACTGAATCCATCTTGTAGCAAGATAATGGTAATACTAGATTTCCAGCACGATGCAGTTCAGAGAAAAGAAATCCGTTGTCACCGTCTTATTTACGCCAATGGCCAGATGCATCTGTCTCTTGTGGCATGTAACATCAATCAGGTGTTCTGACTATAGAATCACAGTTAGTTACTACCAAATCTTCTTCGTCCACTTTCGTTCTTAAACTCCTGCAGATTAGCAGGATGTAGTCTAGAGAAAGATATGTGTTAAGTCATGGTTTACGTTTACAATTTCACTACGATATCTGCACCTTTAGACCTCACACATTCGACTTCATTATCACTTCAAAACACTTTACCCCTCTATTGGATAAGAAAGCTAACAGTAACTCCAAAACACAACCATCTGAGTCGTCTATTACTAGTTTAAGATTAAGATTTAAGATTATATAGTTTAAGATTAAGGAGTTTAAGATTACATACATAAAAAGCCACAGTGTCACTTCTTTGCTTCCCTTTAGGCAATACGTGAACGAGTACTATTGGGATGGCGATTATGACAGCGATGATGAAGACGATGTTAACAATAATTTCGGTGTCAGTATCGGTGTAGTTATAGTGACTGGTATCGGTGGCGGTATCGGTGTAGTTATAGTGGTTTGTATAGGTGGCGGTATCGGTGTAGTTTTAGTGATTTGTATCGGTGGCAGTATCGGTGTAGTTATAGTGATTTGTACAGGTGGCGGTAACGGTGTAGCTATAGTGATTTGTATCGGTGTCGGTATCGGTGTGTTTATAATGATGTGTATAATTCATATACAATCCTGATATATATGTTTATAAATGATTTATAGGTGAGAGTATGAGCGTCACTTTGATAAACGAAGTGAGTTTGACACATAAACAGGGTTTTCTACTTCACTTCAAGCACATATCCTTGGTGAGAATCATTAGTTTCTCACAATTGTCAACCCAGTTCACGTGAAACAGACAGACCTTAAACTAAGACAATCCAAGCCTGGCATTAACAGGCATTAGGCCTCTATTTTAACGAGTGGTGGACAAGAGTGCAAGACCTTCAATCTGGGCTGCCATATTGCTTTTCATGTTCAAATTATTATAGTATTTTTACTCCCGAGTTTTATCAGGGATGGAATGGGTAGCAAATAATCGCAACAATGGTACCTGCAAGAACGCCGTCATAGGCGACTAGGAAACTTTTGAGGTGGGTAAACTATCATGCAACTATCATAGAGGTTCACATATCCCCAAAAAGCATGCTGAAATCGAATATATCACAGGTGCAGATATCGTTGCCAAGCTGTAAACCATTATTGCAGTCCGTTGTCAGACTATATCGTGCTTATCTGTAGGAGTGTGAGAACAAACGCAGAAAAAGAAGACCATATGTTTGTCTCTGGCACTATCATGAATAGTTTGGCCATTATATTTATTTTAAACGATTTGAAAATATATAATACTCTGGATGAATATTGTATTTGTTTAACGAGACAAAAGTGTTGAGTCTAATAACACCAGAATGTAATGTTGTTGGTAGAACTGTTTAGCTCATATTTACTTGATTTAAAATAACAGGTACCATCCTGTCTCCTAAGATATTACTAGAGCGCTATGGTTTCGTCACTACGCAGCGCGTTCGGCTTCGAAGGAATAGATAGATAGCTAGATAGACAGATGGACGGGCGGATGGATGGATGGATAGAATATCTATCAAAAGATAGATAACAATATTTTAGTCTGGTAAATTTACCTTTTCCTGTAATTCAACAGTCATACACACCATAATTAAGTACACACACAAAGAAATAATAGTGTATGGTTTATGCCCAGTGTAGCAGATAGGGGTTTCAGTTTTGCAATTATCAGAAATCGCGTAATCATATATAATTTCTAACCGTATGATTAGTCTGAAGTCAGTGTTATATAAGCCAGTGCAGTATATATTTATAAATCAACGAGTTTTCTAAATTATGCATTACCAAGTACTACGCGTCTTTTCCTATTGTCGTACATTTTTTGTTTCGACGCCAAAGATTCTTAGTGTCCTACCAAACGCCAGAAAATTATTGGCTCCAAACATTCAGTTTATTTTTTCCAGATAGATAATTTTTAATTGACGCCAACGGATTCTGGCTTCAAACTGCAAGGCGGATACTTATTTAGTGTGTTTCTCAAGGACGGATAGTTGTCAAATTACGAATAATGCAGCTATCGTTCAGTTTCTCAAGGACGGATAGTTGTCAAATAACGAATAAGGCAGCAATCGTTCAGTAATGTTTATAGCAAATAGATATTAATTTGTGTGGGCTACTTACGTAACGCTTCTACAAGTGATCTATCTATCATAGATAATGTCCTTGGCTTACTAACACAGTCACCGAAACAAGCCGATAGATTGCGAAAAGTCCAACATGAGGCAATGCGAGCGGAACTGGTGTGTACTAGGGATACACCCATCTCTGCTATGAGATTTCTGCTTGATCTCACACGTTTTAGAGTTTGATATCAGGTAGCACAGATTAGGTCGTACCTTATAGTAGCAGAATAGTCACATATCATTGCACCAATGTAGATGTGTCAAAGGGAAAACGAATCAAGCGTGGCAGATCATGGATGTCAGCGGTTGAAGACACAATGTGAAGTATATGTGAATATGAATACATAGGAGAGAGCAGTGAATGGGTGAACGGTAGACACTTATAAGAAATCACTGACTAAAGTAATAATACAACTAGATAAAGCGTGTCGAAAATGGAAGTGTGTCAGGGCCCAGGTTACAGCGCATGAACTCACAAAGTTACACCCGAAACCACAAGACATAATTATATACACAGATGGCCCAGTTAACCGAAATACAAATAAAAGCGGTTGAAGTGTTTTTGCCTAAAGAAATGGCGTGAAGTTGGTTGAGAAATCTTCAGCATATCCCACTGTCACATCGAGCATGATGATGGAGATACAGGGAGTTACAGCAGCACTTAATTGGTTGATAACTGATACATCAACACACTCGGTAATACTCAAACTCAAAGCATGCTGCGCAAGACACAACAATGTACATGCTGAGACAAGAATGGTGTCTTATTGAACATCTCAATTGTCCAAAGCATTACATGGATTTACTTCCCTGGTCATGATGGGGTCAGAGGAAACGAAATAGCCGACTTATTGGCAGGAAATGCGGCGATAAACGGCATAATGCTGAGAAGAGATAAAACAGACTTGATCAAGGCAGTAATAAATTCATTTCGAGGTGAAGATGACGTCAATGAGACTGAGAACGTACACATACGGAGGTTAGAAATGAGAGTAGCTAGAGGAGAGGAAGGATAAGTAATTTTTTGGAAGGCTCCGAAGACCACGCAATCAACACCTGACCAGGACTCTGAGTCTACACACACCAGGATGGCTGCGGGAACGGAGAGCAGAGCACCTATTTGCTGTGAAGTTAGTTTGTAATCAATAATCAAGAAACTTACGTTATTTAAAAAGGGCGCCGAGCGTTTTTGTGTGTTGAGGTTACACCACTGGTAGACAGGTAGGTATGTAGGAAGTTAGGTAGATAGATGAATGTATGAGCGGATTCACATACAGGTAATATATATAACAGTATTCCTTATGATTGTATCTCTTGTTTTAAATCTTGGAAACATTATTAAGATGTCTACCTTTCAAATGTTTCAACATCTTGAATACATCCGTAAGATGTATACTTTTCAAATGTTTCAACATCTTGAATACATCCGTAAGATGTCTACTTTTCAAATGTTTCAATATCTTGGATACATAATTCTTCTTCTTCTTCAGCGTACATTCTCAAACTCCTGCTGTATCTCTCTTATAGCAGGACATTGGTCCCACTAGGTTTCCAGCAGGATGTAGTCCATAGAATGGTAATGCGTTGTGTCGCATTTTATTTGCGCCAATGGCTCTACACATCAGTCTTCTACACGGAACATACTTAAGATGTCTACTTCTCAAATGTTTCAACGTCTTTGATCTATATATATGTAGAACATCTACTTCTCAAATGTTTCAATATCTTGGAAACATATGTAAGATGTCTACTTCTCATGCGCTGACATTTGCAATCTCTCCTGTAATAGATACTTGTAGACTTATTCCATTGAAATAGCTTTTAGACGGTATGACAACCAAAAAATAAAACCTCAGTTCTTTGTCTCAAGAGAAATGACGCTCATAAATGTTGCATATTTTTAGACATGGAAAGCTTTCTGTAGGGCCTTATTGGAAAAACTTTGTTGCCGACCATATTAGAGAAAGAGGGAAATGTAGATTGTGCTGAAATATCTTAGAGAAAGAGGGGAAGATAAATATTAGCTAAAATCTCTAATAGAGATATATTTTTCGATATATAACCCCTGTTTAAATTTGAGAATTGTTAAATTCTGCATCTATTCTACAGTAAAGTATTGCTCAGAAACGTGACAATGAACAAACAGTTTGACGACAGACTAGATTAATTTGAGATGTTGATATATAGAAGAATAGGGAGAACTTCATGGAAAGAAGAATAAGATTCTACAGAAAGATTTGGTAAACAATTACAAAGGGGAAGGAACAAATAGATATTAACCACATTATGTAAGAAAGACAACTATTGAATAAACAAACTCAAACCAATAATACATTTTGGACATATTGAAATACATGTCACCATGTTGGTGAATTTGCTTGAAGGTAGAATTAAAACAGACTATGAAAAACTCAGTATAGCCTGCTAGTTGATAGTTCACTATCACCGGATAACAGCGTGCCAGGTTCGAAACCACGCCCGGACGAAAAATATATCCGGTCCTTATTCCGCGGCTGACGCGACCCATCATCAAGTCGCTCCAGCTGTAAATAGGTACCTGATACATTAGTAAGAGAAGGTAAACATATCAAGGAAGGGAACTGGCTACCGCCCACTTGATTTTTGCTGTGTCTTAGCACATGAATAGTTACCCTCATCCCCAATGACAGGTTGCTGCCATGGGGCATGCCTGTAGAGTCTAGAGGCGGAGAGAAAGATGTAGGCAGATATACAAAATTAGAAGGGAACATTATATTTCTTATACATTATATAACATTATATGATACCCCTCCCGAAAAAAGGCGTCTTTCAGATGTGTTCAAATTACCGAAATATAGCCCTTATATGTCAAGCAAGTAAAATAATGATAAACATCATAATGCAAAGAATCAAAGAAAAATTAGAGATGGAGATAAACGAAATACAGGCCGGTTTCAGATCGGGCAGAGGAACAAGAGATCACATCCTTAACATGAGGCTTATTATAGAAAAGTGTAGAGAATTTTTAACTGACCTGCACATGTGCTTCATAGATTACTCAAAAGCGTTCGACTGCGTACAACACCAAAAACTATGGGAGATAATGAACAGCATGGGTTTCAAAAAACATCTAATCAATCTAATAGAAGAATTTTACCAAGATCAAAAGGTTGCAGTGAAGTTAGAGGGGTATTTCTCAGAGTGGTTTGAGATACAGAGCGGAGTAAGGCTCTCCTTATGTTTCCCAGTAAGGCTGGGAAGCACACTCTCCCCATCCCTTTTTAACATACACGCAGATTATATAGATAAGGAAGATCAGGAAGAGATTGACAATGGAATATTGTAAAATAAAACGGTTGAAAACATATTTAAAAATAACAAAATAGGAATGAAATTGCTAGTGCTACGAACTTTTTTTTTTTTTGCAACATATGGCTGTGAAACATGGGCCCTACGTCAAACAACAGCAAAGATGATCAATGCCTTTGAGATGAAATGCTACAAAAAGATACGTAGAGTATCATGGGGAAAAAAAAGAGAAACTCAGATATTATCAACACATTAAATATTCCGGAGTGTTGGTTGCTAAACACAATAGCAAAAAGTAAACTATACCTGTTTGGTCATGTAAAGAGGCACAACTGTTTAGAAAGAAAGATAGTGGAGGCCAGAGCACCTCGGCGGAAGAGGAAAGACAGATCAAGAAGACGATGGACTGACGACATTAAAGATAGCATGAACACGTCATTGGAAAATGCAAGCCGCATTACCCAAGACAGAGATGGGTTGAGGGAGTTCATTGGGAAGACAACGTACTGGAGAGAATACGTCACATGACAGTCTAACACGGATTTTCTACCTTACTGTAATATGCAATACCGGAGTCTTGACCTTCAGCTCCAGCATTATCGTTTGTGCCAGTCCTCGATCTTCCAAAAGCATGATTCCTGGTACCTTATTTCCTTGTTTGTTTGTTTGTTAACCCCAGGAATTACGAGCTATTAGCTCTTACTTCCTATGTGCATTGGGGAGGTTTATTGGCTTTCTTTCATACTATCACTTTATTTCATTGCAATCGGGTAAACCACAACAGATATTTTTACTTTAAATCACGAATAACCTGTGAACTAGAAACCCGCGTCTGCTGGTCGACCGGTCGAGTGACTTCACACAACGCTACTGCACCTCCCAAACTTCACTGATGTCTCATAAATGAAAGGTAGACCCTCTTTCTATCCTACCAAATTGTCCTGCTTCCTGCACTCTTCATCCAGATCGATGCATCCTGAAAAATATCGTACATAGCCCTGAACGCGCCCTGTCCTCCTATGCACCACAATCTATACCCTGAGGTGATCATATCTATTCATCTTTGTGATGTGGTAACAGCCTTCAAAAATATCAATATTTATTATTTGATTGAACTCAAAATACTGATTGGTACGGATTGTGACTTCAAGCATTTTGGAAACTAGGGAATTTAAGAAAATACAAGATTATCTGTCCTTTCAGCCTGGTCAGTGCTGTGTTTTTTTAATTAAATACATGAGATTGTGAAGGACGACAAATGTCAACACTGTTGTGCAACAAATTTGATATAGAACTGCACTGAAACTATTTTTTTTTAATTGTGAAAACATTGTTTTCATATGGTGAGCCCGCGCAATGATTCACAATGTGGCCTATATGATCCATGGGGGGGGGGAGAAGACTTGAGGGCGGGGGCAACTGCGACTAATGGTGGGGATACGGAGACTTGAAGGCGGGGCCACAGAGAGTTGCAGGCGGGGGGCCAGAAAGAAGTGCATGTGGGGGCGACGGAGACTTGAAGGCTGGAAAAGAAAGACTTGCAGGCGGGGGACCACGGAAACTTGAAGGCGGGGGACACGAAGAATTGCAGGCGAGTATATTTCCAGTATAGGATCGACGGTAGACTTAGGCCCAGGTTCGTTCGTCCTCTTAGCGGAGATTCACCGACATCATTAGACATCGTCCATGTCTAAGTCTATATACACATATTTAGAAGCACCTTGGACTTTAAGCTTATCTCGAGCTTACCAAAACTATAGATCTGATGTCCTTGTAACGTTTTGCCGTTCTATTTGCTCGTGGCGCTGGCCTTTGGCGCTGTGCTGCCATCTCATTGTACTCAATATGTTTTTCTTATGGAGTAACGCAAGACTCTTAATATTCGACTGACATCTACCCACTTCGTGACATTTGCATTGGCCGTCCCTTAAAATGCTCGAACCGGACTGACTAACGTCACTGTGTGTCGAAAGTGCCACTGCATGCCTTGACGCAGAGGCGTCGTAGATATTGCCTGTCTTTTCTGCAGTCAATTCTCGTTCCACCTGCTGCCTCCACATTCACGGACACTATCCCCAAAACTGTTATCCAGAAACAGCACGAGCAGCTGTACCTCTGTTTCCAAGGTGCACCACGAGAAGGTACTATTGGGATTTTACCTATCTGTTAACCCTGGGTCCGCCAAGAGCACTGCGGTACCCTCAACACCCCTAAGACTTGTTTAATAAGCGACGGCTACGTTTCATTTTTCCGCAGAGACAATGAAAATATTGTTTCATATGAGCAGCATTGAGTTTCCTGACAGTCTTCTTTCAGTTCCAGAAATTCCGCGCTCAACAATATGCAATGTTTTTATAAGAAACTCTCCATTCATAGAGATCTACGTATACAAAAACACGCCCCCCCCCCAACCCATTGTTTGTTTTGTGTCGTGCAGACACTCAATCATGTAAAAGCCTGCAACGTATTTGAAAGTATTCCCGGCTAGCCTACATTTCACAAAACATCCTTAATTACGGCACGGTTTCACATGGTGCGAATTAAAAAAGTATCACAGTTTCTAGATAAAATAATCTCACTTAAACTATTAGGTATGTAATGTGGAGAAAACATTGTCAGTGATGAGAACTGGCAACATATAGAACACGTGATGCAATAATATCTCGTTATTCAAGACACTTCTGCATTATTGATCTCATCGCTTTTGGGTGTCACAAACGTCGCACTGTAATAAACATTTTTGGAAAGATAGACTAGACACGCTACTAGCAACGAATTTTAATAAAAAATATTTGAAAAGATAGACTAGACACGCTACTAGCAACGAATTTTAATAAATATATTTGTAAAGATAGACTACACACACTACTAGCAACGAATTTTAATAAAAAATATTTGAAAAGATAGACTAGACACGCTACTAGCAACGAATTTTAATAAATATATTTGTAAAGATAGACTACACACACTACTAGCAACGAATTTTAATAAAAAATATTTGAAAAGATAGACTAGACACGCTACTAGCAACGAATTTTAATAAATATATTTGAAAAGATAGACTAGACACGCTACTAGCAACGAATTTTAATAAATATATTTGAAAAGATTCTATGTATATAACCACTATCAAAGTGTAGAAAGATACCATGTGGTGTTTACTATGATTCAAATGTTTAACGTGTTTTTATAAGCTTGTGTTTTTTCGATGATTAAATTGTAATGAATTATTGAAAAGATAGATCTAGTTGTTCTACCACGATTCTAAATGTAGTACACACTTTATAAAGTTAACATTTTTTTAACCACAATTCAATTGCAGTAACATTTTGGAAGGACATCTTTGTTGTTGTTGTTTTTACATATACTATTTACTATTTAGCTCTTTGTGCAGCGTGTCTTTAACAAGCTTCTTCCATCTTGTCGTATCTTTTTTTCCCCAGCTCTTTCCATATTCTAGCAATTCTTCGTGTATCTGTTTCTAATTCTTTACTTCGGATATTTCTGATCAGTTTCACCCTATTTACTGTTGGTTTTCAGAACAACACATGTCTTACATTGTTTTTCGTTGGTCCTTTCAATTTGGTTAGGTTATTTTTTAAAAATATTTCCACTGTAGTACATAATGTGTTAGAATTGCCTTGCTTTTTCTCCATAATTAATTTGTAGTACATACTTTATACGGATAGCCCAGAATGAAGGCTTGCTTTTTCTCCATAATTAATTTGTAGTACATACTTTATACGGATAGCCCAGAATGAAGGCTTGCTTTTTCTCCATAATTAATTTGTAGTACATACTTTATACGGATAGCCCTGAATGAAGCCTTGCCTTTTCTCCATAATTAATTTGTAGTACATACTTTGGAAGGATAGCCTAGCATGTAGAAATGAGATGAAATTCGATTATTTTATAAATTCTTTCCAGGACGAAAAGTCTGAAGATTTCTTTCATGTTTGACAATGACAAACGATAAATCAATGAACTACGCCGCAGGAACAGTGACAAGCGTTATTGATGACAGAAGCTGGAGATAGATAGAAAGAAAGAGAGAAGGAAAATGAGTGTTATAGAGAGAAAGAGAGAGATGGAAGATAAAAAATACTCAGTATCATAAGTAGCGTTTATTTTACATCACGACATATGTATTCACAGTTCAAAGGCCTTGGGAATTGCTTGTATTTTGGTTAAAGTATTAATAGCGGAACGTATTGTCACGTAGTATTCTTATAATAAATGATTGACATCTAAAAATATTTCGTTTGGGTATTTTTGTATTTCTGCTCGATCTACATGCCTACATTCATAGTAAACTTTAGAATATAACTTAGTCTCGAATAGAATCATATCTTTGTAACCTGAGAATATAACTTAATCCCATCTTATAACTTCAGAATATAACTTAATCCCATCTTGTAACTTGAGAATATAACTTAATCCCATTTTGTAACTTGAGAATATAACTCAATCTCATCTTGTAACTTGAGAATATAACTTAATCCCATATTGTAACTTCAGAATATAACATAATCCCATCTGGTAACTTGAGAATATAATTTAATCCATTTTGTAACTTGATAATATAACTTGATCCCATTTTGTAACTTCAAAATATAACTTAATCCCATCTGGTAACTTAAGAATAAATGTAATCCCATTTTGTAAGTTGAGAATATATCTTGATCCCATTTTGTAATATGAGAATATAACTTAATCCCATTTTGTAACTTGAGAATATAACTTAATCCCATCTTGTAACTTCAGAATATAATTTAATCCCATCATTTAACTTGAGAATATAACTTAAACCCATCTTGTAACGAGAATATAACTTAATCCGATCTTGTAACTTGAAAAAATATAATCCCATCTTGTAACTTGAAAATATAACTTAATCACATCTTTTAATTTGAGAATATAACTTAAATTTCTTGAACATAATCCCGCCATGTAGCGAGAATATACCTTAGGTTGTCTTGAATTAAATCCGTCTTTGTATGTATACGAATTAGTCAAATCTGAAAACGTTTTGATCCAAGTTGCCAGGTGAAATGATGTCAATTGAACGTAGAAGATTCAAATCTCATATGCCAACTATTTGATTTCTTTTCTCCCAATAGCAATTAAATGTGTCTAACTAATTTATGAATGTGTCCATGTTACATGCCAAGCACCTCGTCTGAAGAATTATGCACAATAGAAAGCGAACAGTAATACCATCGACGGTCACATTGATATCAATGTGCCCATCGATGTTATTACTGTTCGCTTTCTGTTATATGTTTTAATTTTGTTTCAATTGTCTGTCTTGATAAAGGCCTTTTGGTCGAAACGTCGATTTGGATATGTCATTATGTGTGTTATCTAGTATCAGCAAAACTGTTTTACCCCTTTCCTGGATCTACCTGTTGGATTTCAGTTTTGAGTAGTAAGAACAATTTTTAGATAATGCACAATCGGAGACCCTAACAAAATACCAGCTCGTCTTGTAATTACAAACCCCTCCAAGTAAAAGACTTCTTAAATAAGTATTTCATTAAATATATATATTTCATACATATGTAACTTTCTACGTATTATATACATATTATATATGTATATTTTAATATATACTTTGTATAGAATTGTATAAAACCGAAAGCCGAAGTCTCCTGTGTGTGAACGAAAGCTCTCCATTACACATCATTACAGAAATCACCATTACACACAGGAAATAAGATAAAATAGAATGTAATCCCTGATGATTGAAACAAACAACCTATGTTACATCTAAAGCAGCCATGTTTATGTTCTTAATTGTTTACACGTCACAGCAAGTACGTCTAATGGTCAGCGCAGCAGAAAGGTCTAGTTAGTAGCTATTTAAATTATTGTGGTTCTTCTTGATCTTGATTTTTGATTAGAAACTGGCCTCACAGCACGTAGGGCATTCCCATAAGTGCTCCGCCCTCTGTTCCAGCAGCCATTCGACTCGATGGTTTTTCGAGTCCAATGCCACCGAAATAGACGTCGACATCATGGCACAACTTTGATACTTACGACATGTTCCTTTGTTGTTCCGCCCACCCACGCCGTGCCCGTAACTAGTTCAAGCACAACGTTGGCCTGTCGGAACAACATGGTAACTGTTATCGAAGGTTACGACTACGGGATTGTATAGATGCCATGCCATGAAGCTTCTATAAGAAGATAACCTCAATATAAAGGCATGTCATCTACTAAGGTTTTCTATTGCATGATTGATTTTTCTAATGAGCCATTGGTGAGACGATATTGTGGTCTTCGAAGAACTTACATACATCTGCAATGTGTGTGTTGTATCTGAATTCGTTGTCGTGTTTTACAACGTGACTGCGATAAATGCGACTTTCAGGCTGACATGTCAGACTCCAAAATACAGTATGTGTCACTTTGTGCCTGAATGGGAAGGTACAGTTAACTTTTACAGCTATCTATAAACCTACTTAGTTGCCTCGCAATAATAAGTAGTAAGTAGTAATAATTAGTAGTAAGAAGTAGTGGTAGTAGTAGTAGTAGTAGTAGTAGTAGTAGTAGTAGTAGTAAATTAGAGAAGTTGGTCAGCGAGTGTTACCGACGCATAAAAAGGAAACAAAGAGTTATGACTGTTTATCTGACACACTTGTCGCAAGAGGTGACTAAGACGATTTTGTGGGTGAATGGCTGCCCGTTCCAATCGACGGTCAAGCGACCAATGGACTATACTGAATTAGGATATATTAGGTCGAAAGTCGCAGACATCCCACCTTACCTGTAAACTATGACACACCACTTTTTGTTATCTGGACTAAATGATATTAATCTGTATGAGTTTCTGAACGAATGCTCAAGCTGAAGAATAAAATGTGAATGTAAATCAAAACCACTCCATATTATAAAATTTTGGCCACTAGAACAATTATTCACGAAGAAGAGGAGATCGAACCTCATTTATCATCAACTGTATTGATTATCAAAGGGTATTTGATTTTCAACACTATCCACCACTCTGGAACATTCTCCCGAAATATGTCTTCCCACTAGATGTTTTAAATGTAATCATGGATTTAAATGAGAACTGAAGAAGATGTGTTCGATCAGGTGTAGTAAAGTAAAGTAGTAAGTAAAGTAACCCATAGCATTTATTAATGCCGTAGGGGTGTGAGATGTTAGCGATCTCACATTTCACAGGCTCTGCAAATGAGGGCGGTAGCCATCTCCTCTCCCTCGCAGTCTTTACTTCCCGGATTAATCCGGTACCCATTTAAGGCTGGGTCGACCTGGGAGCCGTTGCGATCTGAAAACATTTCCGCCTCAACTGGGGAATGAACCCAGGACCACTACGATCAGGCGTAGATAACTCTAAATGGTTGATAGAAACATAGGAAAAATAATGATGTAGTATGTCCCTATTGCTGTTTGGTGTGGCGGCCAAAATACAGAGTTAAAATTCTCGCCGCAGACAATTGTGTATCCGGACTGTTCAGAAAGCATTGGCAAACTACTGAACATATTTATATCGCCTAGAAAGTTACTACAGCCAAAAATGTGCTGCGGTAATGGCTACATCCTGAATAGGACATATTACCAATTGCAATTTAATTTTGTTTAGATTTAGTTATGTTTTATAACTGCACGCTATTATTATGACACACCGGACAATTCCATGTGTCCCGATCTTCCTCTCAATAACTCCATCAGTGTGTAGCAGCTGACAGTTCCATTGGTTTATCAGTCTTTTATATATATATTATCATTATCGTTACAAGCTGTTACGATTGTTACACAATCTCAGTCTATATAAGAGCGTTATAAATACAGAGTTATAGAGAGTCAACGTGATTCACAGTTTTGAAAACCTGAACAGGCCAGGCAACTCAGCCGATTCAGCCGAGTCAGATCGATTCATTGATATACAAATTAATATTGTGATCATGCTTCCCTGTGTATCAACTTGCTCATTACCTTCAATACCCGTTTGCTCATTAGCTTCAAATTGTCACATGGCAAAAACAGAAAGGTAATTTATCCAGATTTATTGTACCAATAAATCCACCCATTGACGGCGAACGACTTCCGTTTAAATTATGAGGATCATGTTCATTGAGTCACTAAGTATGCATTCATGAGAATAGTTTGAGTCACTAAGTATGCATTCATGAGAATAGTTCGAGTCACTAAGTATGCATTCATGAGAATAGTTCGAGTCACTAAGTATGCATTCATGAGAATAGTTCGAGTCACTAAGTATGCATTCATGAGAATAGTTCGAGTCACTAAGTATGCAAGCATGAGAATAGTTCGAGTCACTAAGTATGCAAGCATGAAAATAGTTCGAGTCACTAAGTATGCAAGCATGAGAATAGTTCGAGTCACTAAGTATGCAAGCATGAGAATAGTTCGAGTCACTAAGTATGCAAGCATGAAAATAGTTCGAGTCACTAAGTATGCAAGCATGAGAATAGTTCGAGTCACTAAGTATGCAAGCATGAAAATAGTTCGAGTCACTAAGTATGCAAGCATGAGAATAGTTCGAGTCACTAAGTATGCAAGCATGAGAATAGTTCGAGTCACTAAGTATGCAAGCATGAAAATAGTTCGAGTCACTAAGTATGCAAGCATGAGAATAGTTCGAGTCACTAAGTATGCAAGCATGGGAATAGTTCGAGTCACTAAGTATGCAAGCATGAGAATAGTTCGAGCCACTAAGTATGCATTCATGAGAATAGTGCGAGTCACTAAGTATGCAAGCATGAGAATAGTCCGAGTCACTAAGTATGAATTCATGAGAATAATCTGAGTCACTAAGTATGAATTCATGAGAATAGTCCCGCGCAGGATCCTGTGATAAATTTTCTCAGTATGATGCGTCTCTGAAATGTCGCCCCCCCCCCCTCTCTTTTTAAAAATTAATTTTCTTCGAAATACCGCCCCCCCCCCGACAATGTATTTTCATTCATACCGCCTGATGCGGTCATCTCACTGCATCATAGCACGGCACTGCCTTGGTAACGTGACATCTGCCATGGCAGTGCTTCTATCACATTATTTATCTTAATGAAAGGACTACCCTTGATCTTCGTGAAGTCATAGATGGATTATGATCAACTCCAAAATGAATATTTGTGTATAAAATGGACAGATGAGCGGACATTTAGTGACCAACATTTTGCGAACGACTTGGCATTACAAAGTCCTACTATTGAAAAAGTACAAGAACTTTTCAATCAAATCTGGCATCTTTCAGTACCAACAGTTCTTCACGTTAACACTTCCAATATCTCCTCGAGGTTAACTCCTTGACATCAAGGTCCAGCCAGGAGAGGCTTGAAAGTAAGGTTGGTTGGAGTCATCCCTTATATCAAACGCGATCACGCTCAAACAAACAAGGGTGCTAAAGTCGGAGATACCAAGCCGAGCGAAACACCAACAACATTGGCATTATGTAACACAATTTTGTGCGAACGAGACGGACACCTTCAAATATAAGGTCATGAATTTGACAAGTTTAATTATTGTATCACTATCAACAGAAAAACAATCCAGAAAATTGATAACTTTTATTACCTGAGCAGGGTAGTGGAACAGGATGGAATTACCTATATATTTTTTCATTACCTGGGCATGGTAATTGCACATGATGGAATTACTTATATATACTTTCATTACCTGGGCAGGGTAATTGCACTTGATGGAATTACTTATATATACTTTCATTACCTGGGCAGGGTAATTGCACATGATGGAATTACTTATACATACTTCCATTACCTGGGCAGGGTAATTGCACATGATGGAATTACGTATATATACTTTCATTACCTGGGCAGGGTAATTGCACATGATGGAATTACTTATATATACTTTCATTACCTGGGCTTGGTAATTGCACATGATGGAATTACTTATATATAAATACTGTCATTACCTGGGCAGGGTAATTGCACATGATGGAATTACTTATATATACTTTCATTACCTGGACAGGGTAGTGACAAAGGATGGAGTTGCAGCAAAAGCGATCTCTATTCGAGTTGCTTTGGCATCCAGTGTATTAATATCATAACCAAAAAAATGGAAATATAAAAAAAACATTAGGTAGGACGATTTGCAGGTAGATAGATATGTAAGCAGGTAGGTAGTTAGGTAGGTAGGTAGGTATATTAACGGGCTACTGGAGCTATCAATATACATACTATCGTCATCAACTGAAAGAATCGTGATTTCTATAGTGACACTAAGATACACCTATGCATACGAATATATATATATATATATATATATATATATATATATATATATATATATATATATATATATATATATATATATATATATATATATATATATATATATATATATATATATATATATATATTGGAATTATACTATGGTTTAACGTCTCAAAAGCTCATCAGGTGAAGAGGATTAACTTCTTTTCACTAGGGTATCTCCATATGTACTCCGTCTCTCTCACTGAAGCGACAAGTGTTCTTAAAGTGTAGCACCCGTAGCACGTAACTCAGTAGCTTTAAGCCATATTTCTCATGAATGTCTGAAAATCCCTTATAGTAAACTAGACGTCACAGGCTGAATTCGAACCCACAACCTACTGACATTAAAGCAAATGGCTTAAACAATACGTCTTTGAAGTCTTTATACCATAATGTTCTAGATGCCCTTCGTTTTGTTTTCTGCTTGTCATTGTCTGAATTCTCTTCAAGTCACACTAGCATGCATTCTTTAAATGTCTTTTATTCTTCTTGTTACAGTTAGGTTTTTGCATAACACTATTGACTCTGTCAGTAAATTTATAATTTAAAACTAGTTTGTTCGTTTGTATTTAGTTTATTCGCTTCGTGCTGACAATTTAACCTTTAAAGCTTTCAGATCGCTGCACGTCAATACGTTTGTTGTTGTTCTGTTGTATTCCTTTTCTTGCCATTTAATTCTAGTTTTTATTCTAAGTTAGTATGAAATTAAATAGACTGCGTTAATTCATGTTATTCTATTTGCATTATGATGGTTATTATAAAACAGAAGTTTCAAAAAAAAATAGGTATGGGAAAGTGTTTTTGCAATGACGTGACAAAACGATTAGTTTCAAGATAAATTATAAACGAAAAAATAAAACTTGCTGAAATCTACATCTACTCCAGTGTATGAGTCAGGAACATGGATAATGTACATCTACTCCAGTGTATGACTCAGGAACATGGATAATATTCATCTACTCCAGTGTATGACTCAGGAACATGGATAATATTCATCTACTCCAGTGTATGACTCAGGAGGATGGATAATGTGCATCTACCCCAATATATACTCAGGAACATGGATAATATGCATCTACTCTAGTGTATGACTCAGGAACATGAATAATATTCATCTACTCCAGTGTATGACTCAGGAGGATGGATAATGTGCATCTACCCCAATATATGACTCAGGAACATGGATAATATGCATCTACTCTAGTGTATGACTCAGGAACATGGATAATGAACAAACAAATTTCCGACATACTTGATACCTTTGGGACTATATAGAAGAATATGGGGAATTTCGTGGGCAGAGAAAAAACCGGAAAGAGTTTGACAAAAATATACATAAGAAATAATTATCGGATGTGGAAATAAAACATATACAATGTTCTAGACATCTTAAAAGACATGCCAACCTGTTAACATTGTGGACATTTTTAAAGTAATGGCAACTTGTTAACATTGCGGACATCTTTAAAGAAATGACAACCTGCTAACATCTTAAAAGATTTTACACCATGTTGAAGACCGTATTTCAAGGTAAAATTGAGGTGAGGAGAACAAGAGGCAGCCCGAGATACAAGTGGGAGGACAATATCATACGACCGATAGGATACAGTATATCAGAGTGCACCACTAAGAAATTGGAAGGGATGCAGGATTCGAGGCAAATAATGGATGGGTCGCGCCGAAGATACCCGTATATATATTTGCGCCCAAGAAGTCATAACTCCTGGCGAGGAATGGATACCTATTCATATAGTTTTTCAGGAAGCAGTCAAGACAATTATTACCCTTGATAGAGAGTGCACGGAACTTAACCCTGTGAGTATGGATGCTGATGTCACGGCACACATCTGCGAAGATTCCGATGACACAGATGTTGTGATTTACACGGACGGGCCAGTCATCCGCAAATAGCGATGCGTATAGGAGCAGCGAAACAAAGTATAATTAAATGACCAATCAAAACATGCTAATAGTCGGGGCGGTCTCTCACAGTTTCGTTGCACACAGACATGTTGTAACAAACTATATTCATCGTCACTTTCAAAGGAGTACTACCAACGAACCTAATATTGATAGATGTGGTCAACATACTCACCGGCTCAAGATATTGTACACCAGGATTGTCCAGTTTAAGCTGACTCACGAATATCTCTGGTCAAGGTGAGAAGATCTCAACATATTTACTGGACATGAATGTAAAATTAGCCATGGTTGAAAAATCTGAAGTATGTCATGGCAACAAACCTATTCCGAGGAGAAGAATAAAACAAAACATCATTGTCTATATACAAAATTATGCAAGTCAGCATTGGGAAAATTTTACATCTCAATCAACATTTACCTTACCTTAACTACCATACAACATAACTTACCATACAACATTTCCCATTCAACATAACTTACCATACAACATTTACCTTGCCATAACGGTTTTCTGGTAGCTCAGTACAGTGCGCATCTCTAACGTCTAATGTGCAAGTTTCGAATCCGGCCACATGCAATTTTGTATCCGAACCGTTCGGAAAGCAATGACATTCTTTTGACCCGTATAGATATCTATATTTCCTATAAAATCACCACAGACAAACAATGCTTGTACATGGGTGCATCCTGTATAGTATATGCTATCAAGTTTTAACTATATGTTATTTTCTTTTCTTTTAAGTGCTAGATTCTCGTTCAGTACCGAAAAAGCAGAAATCAAGACCAAAGACAGTAAACTCATCACAATCAATATAAAGCTATATGTCCAACCATTAAAACAAGTACATTAATTTATATATGTCAGTAGTATTTTTAGAAATACGGAAGATTGTACAGAGTTTGAAGATTAATTCAACAAGCAAACTATGTAAAAAAAAATCATCTTATCTCAATCTTAAAACATCAATATCAGCAATTTGCTACTAGAGTCAAATGTGGTCATTGATTAAAAAAAACAGCAGATAAGACTGACTTCATGCAAAATGAGAAGTTTAAGAAAGCAGCAAACATAATAAGATTATAACAATTTATCAAACAATACCTGTTGTCAAATAGAACATCAGGAATTGAAATGGTTGCGCCTTTCAACGATAGTGAAGCACAATTTCCCAACAGCATCAGCTTGCACCATGACAACGGAAACACCAAGATGCATGGGAAGACCACACAAAAAGTGGATCGAATGTATAACAGGAATAATATGGACATTATTGCATAACAAGCATTAAACTATATGATGATGATGTTCGTCCGTCGTAATCGACGATGACAACAACTCAACTATAATAACAATAATAATAATAATAAACGATAATAAAGTTGATAGTGCGTTTTTTAATGACTAACAAGTCCAATGCGATCACAAAAAGTTCTTCCACAAAATTGACATATGTAGAGGGTTTCTATGTAATGTTAAGATAGGTTGTCTTTTCTATTTGTCAGCTTCTGTCTTGCAGTATCTTGTTTGTTCTAATTTCCGACACTACTGTTCCAGTTCTGATATTGTAAAGCCTTGCTGTTCTATCCTGAGCGAGGCTCTCCCAAGCGGCTACGTCAATTTTAAGATGTTTCAGAAGTGTCAGTAAGTAAAAATATTCAATAAAACATATAATAGTAATACGATTAATAAACCGTAATAGTCGTAGGGATACAACAATAGAGACACAAAAAACCCTCTAAACACCAACTTCCTTTGGTCATTCAGGCGAGTGTAAGAAACATTATGTCTAGACCATTCCTTGTTGTCAATCCAGGATTTCCATTACTAACTCTTCTTCTTTCCACCCTCAATTGTTCTTTGCTGTAGATCGCGAGTAGTCTCTAGTTACGTAAACAAGTTTGAATCCTTCATTCCCTGTTTGCACTGAGTGAAGTAAAACACGGCATAGCCCGAATACTTATCAGCATTCATAAGTGTAACGCTTGCAATAACAACCAGAAATAAAGACGAGAGATGAAGAATGATTACTAAATTCTAGTAGCAGACATATATTGTAGATTATGTATATATTCTCAGATCAGACAGCCGTGCCACATCCATCATACGTTCTACAGTTCGTGTATCAGAACATCGGAAATCATCATTCAAACGTGAAACTATTTCACCTTTTCTATGATGTTCATTGGTCACCATTGTGTCGACACAGTCATTGAGAATCACTGAAAAGTGAAAGGTTACTTTTGATGGATGAACCGATAAGTTCACAGAACTGTATAATTAACGAAGGACTTCACCCTGCTGTCTAAAATTAGATATTACTTTTGGCCCGGGGTGAATTATGACATTTTGGTACACGTGCTTCAAGAAGTACTAAAATATTGTTCACATATACTATACAATGACGTCGCAATCAACCCAGAAATTTTGTTCGCATATATTATATAACAACGTAGCCATCAACCCAGAAATTTTAACTAATTATTTTCTAGGCAACATAAATACGCACAGTAGTTTGCCATACAAGAAGCACTATTGTGATCAGAATAACGCATAATTATGTATTTCAAATGAAAGCCTAAGTCTGAACTGTTGATATTTATGTGGCTGTATTCTGTTCCGGCAATAGTTTACAATAACAAAGGAACGGTCTGCTTCAGTGAATCTCAAACATTTTTGTCGCGTAGATCCTCGCCGATCTTTTGAGGTTTCCTATAGACAACCTGCCAGCATAATATTGTATTTACCTACACATTTTAACTTCAAATGTGCTGTGGATAGCTGACACAGTGTTGATCACTTTGATCAATTTTTTTAATTTGTAATGAACAAATAAAAAAAAGGACATGCACAATGTGTATTCATACCTTTATTAAAACGATTACATTTCGTGCACACTCTCGCTCACCCCATTTCTATTCTCGCTAATAGAATACCCATTGGTTAAAGAGAAATTCAGCCTTTTGATATGACTCATTGACTATTCCCTTGATTTTCATTTGCTTGTCAAAAAAAATATAATCATAGCAACTAATGAAAATCACGGAAATAGTCAAATGAGTCAATAAGATGACTGAATTTTGCATTAGCTAATAAGTCTTCTATTTGCGACAGTTATGATATGTTGCCATGATTACAAAAATCAGTAACATTTTGTGAGACCAGGTGTGACCAGTGATCAATATAAGACCTGCTGATCCAAAAGTTCTTCTGAAACATTGAGAAGCTTCTTAATCGAAAGACCGCGACCCTATGGAGGGCCGCAGCAACATGTCTATGAGATTGCGAGAACTGTTCCTGGAACATTAAGTTATACATGAGTATACATATATTGTTTAAACTGGACACTAGCCATATATACATTTATATTTTTACCGAGCAGCGGCCACAGAAAAGGCTCAGAATCACTGTTCTAAAGTGACTCATTTGATATTTTCCGTGCTATCTATTGATCACTCTGTGATCATTTACGTCAACTGCCAATGAAATTCATGGAAAAAGTTAGAAGAACTTCTTTATAAGGCTAATTTTCCAATGAGTTCACGTATCTTTTATTGTCAATTGATCATATATCGGCAGGCATGAATATTCGGGAAAAGAGTTTGGTATTTACCGAGAGGGAAATCCTGACAATGTTTGTTGACAAATGACTGTTTTTGTGACGTCTTTGCATGTCCTCTAGTATCTAAATGTCCTTAAATGATCTCAAAGAGCATCACTATATATCTATTGCGACAGATCATTTGTTAATTTTTGTATACTTTACGTCTCTAGCCAATAAAAAAACTCAAAAACGGTAGAAATGCCACAATAAGTGACACTGACTGAGATTACAGCGAAATTCTAGTCTAGATAATCATTCCAAGATATGTCTTTGGTGTCTGAGATTAGAGCGAAGTTCTAGTCTAGATTATTATTCCTAGATATGTCGTTAGTGTCTGAGATTAGAGCGAAGTTCTAGTCTAGATTATTATTCCTAGATATGTCGTTAGTGTCTGAGATTAGAGCGAAGTTCTAGTCTAGATTATTATTCCTAGATATGTCGTTAGTGTCTGAGATTAGAGCGAAGTTCTAGTCTAGATTATTATTCCTAGATATGTCGTTAGTGTCTGAGATTAGAGCGAAGTTCTAGTCTAGATTATTATTCCTAGATATGTCGTTAGTGTCTGAGATTAGAGCGAAGTTCTAGTCTAGATTATTATTCCTAGATATGTCGTTAGTGTCTGAGATTAGAGCGAAGTTCTAGTCTAGATTATTATTCCTAGATATGTCGTTAGTGTCTGAGATTAGAGCGAAGTTCTAGTCTAGATTATTATTCCTAGATATGTCGTTAGTGTCTGAGATTAGAGCGAAGTTCTAGTCTAGATTATTATTCCTAGATATGTCGTTAGTGTCTGAGATTAGAGCGAAGTTCTAGTCTAGATTATTATTCCTAGATATGTCGTTAGTGTCTGAGATTAGAGCGAAGTTCTAGTCTAGATTATTATTCCTAGATATGTCGTTAGTGTCTGAGATTAGAGCGAAGTTCTAATCTAGATTATTATTCCTAGATATGTCGTTAGTGTCTGAGATTAGAGCGAAGCTCTACTCTAGATTATTATTCCTAGATATGTTATTGGTTATGAAACACACGGGTCTAACACCGTATCACCCCCCAATACGCCTCAATGGAGTAGAAAATTCTACTCTACTATTCTATAGAATTCCCAGCTGCACTTGTTGAAATTAATCATGCATTCAGAAGTGTGATCGATGTACACCATGAATGTAAATAAGGAAGTGTCATTTCCTACATGAAGTTAGATTTTGTGATCGTGCGATAAAGTTGGAGGCTAAACTCAAGAAAGAACACAATTCCTACTAGAATTACTTTCTTAATGACGTCCTGTTTCGTGACTGACTTGATCAAGATACTCTTCGTTGAGCGCATTTTCCAACAACAACAAAAAACCCAGATCTTAAGTAACTAGAAAGGTTTCTAATGAAGATTTCTCTAGTCATTATATTCATTCAGACAGACTGATATTTGGGATTCTACTTTTGTTCTTTCCCACTTTGATCTAAATATTTTAGCGTGGCCTTCTACAGTATAAGACCGAATGGCTATTTTGAATTGCAGCCATCATAAAATGACTCATTTGACTATTCCCTTGATTTTCATTGGCTGTCCCACAAGGTATAATCCTAGTGACCATTAAAAGAACGGGAAAACTCAAATGAGTCATTAATTAGGCTTGATTTTCCAAGTGCCTATAGGTCATATACTGCAGACGACCATGCTTATATAGAAGCATACAATGTAACAACGAAAGCACGTGGTCAAAAGCAGAATTAATTAGAAATGATTATAAAAATAATTTGTAAAATCTGATGAAAACTAAAACATAACAGATCGCATGTGTAACAAATGGAACTTCTGGATAAGGGTGCAAAGAATGGGCCATTGTCCTTCTTACAGGCAGGTCTTAGGAAGCGATAAAGACTAGGTCACTGTCTTCCTGACAGGCATGTCTTAGGAAGCAAAAAAGAATAGGCCACTGTCTTCCTGACAGGCATGTCTTAGGAAGCAAAAAAGTATAGGTCACTGTCTTCCTGACAAGCATGTCTTAGGAAGCGAAAAAGAATAGGTCACTGTTCTCCTGACAGGCATGTCTTAGGAAGCGAAAAAGAATAGGCCACTGTCTTCCTGACAGGCATGTCTTAGGAAGCAAAAAAGACTAGGTCACTGTCTTCCTGACAGGCATGTCTTTGGAAGCGAAAAAGAATAGGCCACTGTCTTCCTGACAGGCATGTCTTAGGAAACGAAAAATAATAGGCCACTGTCTTCCTGACAAGCATGTCTTAGGAAGCGAAAAAGAATAGGTCACTGTTCTCCTGACAGGTATGTCTTAGGAAGCGAAAAAGAATAGGTCACTGTTCTCCTGACAGGTATGTCTTAGGAAGCGAAAAAGAATAGGTCACTGTCTTCCTGACAGGCATGTCTTAGGAAGCGAAAAAGAATAGGTCACTGTCTTCCTGACAAGCATGTCTTAGGAAGCGAAAAAGAATAGGCCACTGTCTTCCTGACAGGCATGTCTTATGAAACGAAAAAGAATAGGCCACTGTCTTCCTGACAAGCATGTCTTAGGAAGCGAAAAAGAATAGGTCACTGTCTTCCTGACAGGTATGTCTTTGAAGCAAACAAGGAAAGTTGGAGGATATGTTGACAACCTGTTACGTGTGAAAACAATCATTCTCACTGCTTGTCGCGATTTCTTTCTTTTATCTTCAATCAAATGATCCTCACAGGTGATGAATTGATGCAGGGCAACGGTAATTGCATCGTTTTTTATGTGGCAAACTCCTAGATGTGTTATCAACGCGGATAGTATTATGTGGCAAACTCCTAGATGTGTTATCAACGCGGATAGTATTATGTGGCAAACTCCTAGATGTGTTATCAACGCGGAGAGTTTTATGTGGCAAACTCCTAGATGTGTTATCAACACGGATAATTTTATGTGGCAAACTCCTAGATGTGTTATCAACGCGGACAATATTATGTGGCAAACTCCTAGATGTGTTATCAACGCGAATAGTATTATGTGGCAAACTCCTAAATGTGTTATCAACGCGGATAGTATTATGTGGCAAACTCCTAGATGTGTTATCAACGCGGATATTATTAATTTCATTCAGTAGTATCTGAATGAAAAATGATACACTAGCTAGCCCAGGGTGTGTTCTACGCTCCAGGTATGTCGTAGTGATCCTAGGATACTTCTTCTTCTTCTTCTACATTCGTTCTCAAACTCCTGCAGATTATCAGGATGTAGTCTGGAGAACGGAATGCGTTGTGTCATTGTTTACAGCATTGCTGCGATTTCTGCACCTTTCGGCCTTACACATCCGACTTCAGCATGGGTTTGGGTCACTGACCCTATATGGGATCGGACAGCCAACTCCATCCCACAACCTCCTTAGTAGCTTTTTACGACATGCGTGGAAGGTAAACAGTGTTTAAATTCTTTGCTCCCCTTTCGGGCCCCGGCAACACACGCTGATCCTAGGATACTACCTAATGGAATGACTTCCTTTGTGAACTAACCATGCATCCATATACCTCCTTAATGTAACCATACCTGTGAGGAAACCGCATACGTGTCCGGGTTTCACTACGAGACTACTCAACTGTAGAGTACCTATACTTTTTATCAGAAATGATATATGCTGTCAAGAACTACCTACTCACAGCTAAAAGGGTTATTCCATCATTATTATTTGTTATACTAGAGGAGAAGAACTGAAATGGCAACATTGAAACTTACAGAAATGACAAATCTTTGGCAAGGTACCAGCAATTAAGTCAAACTATGCATGATCGGAACATGCGTATTTCCAGTGGCAATATACGGTTGTGAGGCATGGACATTAAATAAAACAAGAAAACTTTTTTTGAGCTTGGGGAGGGGGGGTCATATAAATAGACATAAAAACATGGAAAGATTAATAGCTGAAGGCAGAGTTAAGGCCAACAGGGGAAGAGGCGTCCCCCTCCCCCAGACAATGATGGTGCAGTGTTATATCAGATTATTTTAATTAAACACATCTCTAGCTGTGGAACACTCGCCAGAATCGCGGAGTGTTCAGATAATCCATAAGGAAGACCACGTTCTGGAAAGAACATGTCACATGATGATGATTCATGCTAGATGTTTTTGAAGGGGGTTCTAGTTTATTTATCTTTTTTAATATTTCTGCACGTTCTAGCTGTGTTTCTTTTTCTTGATAATTATCCTTTTTCCATAATTGAGACGTTATCGCTGTTTATATTGTTTAAATAAAGTATTGTGAACTTTTATTAATAGTATTTAGTGTCTTTCCTGGCAATAGATCACTACGTATCCGTATTGATAAATCACATGACATATACGTTAGAATAACGAAGTGCTAAGAATGTCAGAAAGAACTTGTGTTTCATATTTTCGCTTCTTTCTTTTGTTTGCTAGATGACAGATGCACACTAGATGATTACATTGTCTGGCAAGTCTTCTATTGGAACTCAGCGATTGTCTGTAGTTCTTTGTTTAAAACAATCTTTAGATGCACGGTTGAATTGTTGTGTCATATGTGTATCTCAATTGTTTATACCTGGGACAATGTTCCAGCAAATGTGTGTTCATCTGTTCACAAAGCATATGTATGTTCATCTGTTTCACAAGTGTATGATGATGTATCACAGTGTTTCAAGACTTTTTTTTACGTATGGTTCCCTATTGGGATAAATTTTCTTCTTTGCCCACTGGAGTACCAAAGGAAAAGATAAATGATTGTTTTTGGGCATCACCCGGGATATTTTCTTAAGGTTTATTGATCTGTGCTCTGTCATTGATCGTTCGATTAGTTATATTCATGTGGTCTCTTATACGATCTTTGGTACCCTTAATTTCAAAATGCTTTTATGTGGTCCCCTGTCATGCTCTCAGGCGAAGTATGGACACCTATCTTAGTCTGTCTAAATAGTGGTCAGCATATATTTTTCAACATCGTATGGTTTGTATGACATTCTTCTTTCTCCGGATATGAGACTTCATTGTCTTGTTGACTACACTCTCCTCCCTTTTTTCGCCAGCTAATCGGTCTTTTCATTTCCAACATAGTGCATTGCGATGATACCTATAGCAGTATGGGTACTTACCGCAGTATAGTTTCCTACAGTAGTATAGACCCCTACAGTAGTATAGGTAACTACAGCAGTATAGGTACCTACATCAGTATAGGTACCTACAGCAGTATAGGTGCCACAGCAGTATGGGACCTGCATCAGCATATGCACCTAGAGCAGTATATGTATGCACTGAAGTATGGGTACACACAGCAGTATGGGTGTACACAGCAGTATGGGTACACACATCAGTATGGGTACACACATAAGTATGGGTACACACATCAGTATGGGTACACCGCAGTATGGGTACCTAGAGCAGTACATTTCCACTCATTCTGGATGTTTAGTTTCTCAGGAGCGGAGGTTTGTTACTCTTGCGATTATGCAAAACCGATAGAATTGTGTTAATTTGTTGACTATCAGAGGTTGAGTCAAATGATCATCAGAACAACTTGTTCTATTTCTTGAACATTGTTGTTGGAACAAAGAGTATTTTTTTAAGGTGATAGTCTTTGATTAATAACTATGACACAGGTGTGTTATACAATCTGTCAAAACCTCCATTTCTGACTTCATTTTGTAGTTTATCAATTTGTAATTGAATGAATTAATGAATGTTCAGAAAAGTCTCTTATTGATCGTGCTCATAGTAACAGTTCTCTTTTGCAGATAATTTGTTTCTTTGAGAATGTTCGTTGATGCATTTATGTGAAGAGAATCGTTTGTTTAATGTGCTTCAAATAATGGTCTAAATGATTATACAGATTATTTGATCATGCCGCTGCTTTACACTCAATTTGGCATGAAATCTTTGAGCTCAATTTAACGTCATTGATAGTTGGACATTTCCATTGTCCAGTGTAGAGCATGACTAAACAGCGTGACTAAACAGCATGACTAAACAGCGTGACTAAACATCATGACTACGCATGCGGTTGCGTCTGTGGGTATTACCAATCGCTCAATAAACAAAGAACCTACGCAACATAAAACCTAAGTAGTTGATATGCCGCTATATTGAGGTTATCTTCTTATAGAAGTTTCATGGCACGGCATCTATACAGTTATGTTACTTATGCATTTATTTTGTTGTTGCAATGTGTTTTTGTTATTTGAATAAATGTGTACATCCTTTGTGGTTGGCAGGGAGCCAGAGATGTACTGCACAATACAGGGGAGGAGGAAACTGACAGCACTGTTTTTTTTTCAATGGATGAGGCCCATCATAGAGGCACAGTAACTCAGGACGGGACAATCCGTTTGACTTGAACATTTTGTTGCATGCCTAGGGCAATAGAGAAGTCGTGTATAACCAGTAGTCAATTGGTGGCGGGAAGTGGCCACAGCGAACCCTATCTTGGCTTCAGTGGCTCAGTTGAAGCCTACCTCCCTGGTTGTGTGATAGCTATTTTCTAGTACTAGCCCGGGGTGGGCCAATAATCCAGATTTCCCAGCAATATAAAGCCATTTTAATAGCCTTTGGTCAAAAGACATGAGCACATGGACAGTTGCATCATCAACCAAACAACAAACCAATAGCATGGCTAAACATCGTGACTAAACAGCTTGCTGTTTGTTGCAGAATTAACGTTTATTCACTGACCAAGAATAATGATATTCTCTGAGCACATAGTATTTCTGGTTGAACAAGATGTTAATGATGGGGAGTAAATGTATGGAAGATGTTATTAGAAAACACGTGCAACCGTTATTCAGCATTTCCTCACCGTTATAAGCTTAAAAATTTAGTAAACAAGTTTCCTGATAACGGCAATGACCAAGATGTAAACCGATCTGGACGTCTTACGATTTCAGAAGAAATATTTATTGGTATTCAAAACAAAGGTATCCAGAGCCCATGTAGATATATACAAGATGTCTTGAGACCAATCGTGGACACTTCTAACATCAGTAGAAATACGTTAATATAGTTACGAGCCACTTTACCCGATATCGATTGACATGAGCAGTAATTTTTTTGACATAAATTGTGTACTGCCAATGACATCACACACATCATCACTATATAAAAACAATGCATTTGACACAGTGTTATCAGCAATTGAAACTCATGTAAAGCGACTTTATTTAATAAATGTTTAAAAGCCGTAGGAGATGTCTAGACGTAGTCATGTCGTAAAGACGTTTAAGAGACGTCGGATTGACTTTACTGTACTCGATTCCCATATGTACTCCGTCGCTCTCAACGAAATGGCACATCGCCTGCCAAGAGTACCACTTAACATAGCACGTAACTCCGTAACTTCAAACGATAATCCACAAGGATCTCCGAAATCATCCACCTTATACACAAGACGACACGAACCGGTTTCGAATCTATGACCTTTTGAACACACGGCGAATTGCTTAAACCACTACAATAGATTTATCCCTAAAGAAACTATAGAAACCCTGCATTCGCTCAAGTTCAGCAGGGGATTCGAAAAGCTGTGATGACTGCTACATCATGTCCAGGATAGGTTACCTGATGATGTTGAACAAAAGCTGCTTCACTCCAAACAAAAAGGTGTGGAGTCTGGGACGTATAGAGAATTAATGAATGTTTGTAGTTTCATTTTTTAATCCTGTATTGTCTCAATATTAACATATGAAAGTGAAAACTTAAAATCAACTCACGCAGCACACCCAAAATTAAACCGTTTAGAAAAGAAATGTCTTCGGAAACGGGTAACAAAAAATGGAGCTATTTCGTCATAAATAGTAATTTAAGAAACAAAAGACACCAAGAATATATTTCAAACGTCATAATAAAACGGAGATGAAAATACCTGGTTCACGTTTTAATTCTAGATGAAAATAAAATAAACCAACAAACCCTTATGTGAACAGCTGAGTGTAAAAGAAAACGAGGAGGTCCTAAAACAAACCTAAAAAACCATGCTTAAAGAAGAGGAAATAACAGGCTGCAAGACCATACAAGAACTAAAAATGCAGACCGCGGACCTCAACACATGAAGAATCAAAACCTCTGTCCTATGTGCCGCCTGCCGCATGAAAAGAACAAAATATAGTGCTAGACAGAACTAGGAATCCTCCCACTGTGAAAACACGTATGTGCGAATGTATTTACTTACTTCCCCGTCATATTTTCACCCACACCAATGGGAATATAAGTGCAACTGTAAACCGCAGACACATGCTAAATAAGAATATTAATGATCAACAGGGCACGAGAACAGTGCGCAGCATGTGGTGTATGTCAGAGACTGAACAAGAAAACAAGATACATTACGAAGTCTTGAGCGTTCCATACGGTAAACATTCCAAAAGATTAAAGAGAAAATGAATAACTTCCACATTTTTCTAATAAGAAAAACTTGGAAAAGGGTAATGAAGTTTTGATAAAAATTTGTATCTCATATAATAAGGCAGAATAATCGCCGTTTCGACCAAAACTATTTTTAATTACACAACCTGTAAGGAGCGGCACTGTTCGTCTTCGTATACGTTGTGATAAATCCGGAAGTCAGGTAGAGTATGAATAAAGACAAAATTCATAGGAAAGAGAGAAAACAAAATAATCAGAATGTTTACAGAATGTGACATAATATCGACAATACAGAACAAACAGAACAATGACAGAACATAACAAGATATCTACACATAAGAATGATTAGTGTTAATCCCGAATGGCTGTTGAACAGACTCGCTATTTCCATGAAAATCTGTATATGCACCATATCAACCAGTATATCACACTACATCTCGTTGACTGTTGTGTAAAAAAAATATCAAAGTGGTTACTGAACTTGACTTCTAATAGACAAGAGACTCGGGTGAGTTGCCAGGCATTGTCGCTACTGCATATGTTTTTATATTAGAGTACTGATCGCCGGCATGTGTATAGGAATGATTTGTCACTTTACCTCCAAAAATTAAAAATGTTGTGCCACCCGCAAATTGATACACAGACCTCATGGTTCCAATGCCGGTGTTATAGCTTTTCAACCACGCGTCCCACAAAAGTCATTTTGTTCGCAAATCTATTAACAGAAAAAGTTAACTTGAGATTATTGGTCAATCCGAGAGGGTCAAACCTCAATCCAGGGCAACATCAGAAATACAATACTATCACGAGTGTCTGTTACTGCAGATATCATCCATATATAGACATATGTAACAGGAAATCAATTAAAGACGTTTCTTCTGACTACAATTTCTGGAAAAATGTGCTAGAGGCCATGATAATGGAGGTCGGAATTGCGCAAATGGACATACACTTTTTGAACCCTTTTGAACGACAAATTAGAACACAAACGATACACATGTAAAGTAAATGAAATGCGAAAAAAATCATTGACTAATTTATTGTACAATTCAAACTATCTAATTACACAGACCTGCTAAATAACCGTCCAATATACGAGAAAAAAAACATACATAACAGAAAACATTAACAACGCTACGCTAACAAACAAAGTCTATGTTAAGTTAAAAAAAAAATAAACAAAAGAGTATTGATTCTTGATTAGAAACCAACATCATGGCACTCGAGATATTCTCATAATTTCTCCGTTTTCTATTCCAGCAGCCATGTACGGGTTTGTAGACTCAAACACATCCCAGTCAGATGTTGACAAATACTTCTCATTCAGATGTTGACAAACACGTCCCTGTCAGATGTTGACAAAAACGTCCAAGTCAGATGTTGACAAATACGCCCCAATCTGATGTTGAGAAACACGTCCCATTCAGATGTTGAGAAACATGTCCCAGTCAGATGTTGACAAACACGTCCAATTCAGATGTTGACAAACACGTCCCTGTCAGATGTTGACAAAAACGTCCAAGTCAGATGTTGACAAATACGTCCCAATCTGATGTTGACAAACACGTCCAATTCAGATGTTGATAAACACGTCTCAGTCAGATATTAGCAAACACGTCCCAGTCAGATGTTGACAAACACGTCCCAGTCAGATGTTGACAAACACGTCCCAGTCAGATGTTGACAAACACGTCCCAGTCAGATGTTGACAAACACGTCCCAGTCAGATGTTGACAAACACGTCCCAGTCAGATGTTGACAAACACGTCCCAGTCAGATGTTGACAAACACGTCCCAGTCAGATGTTGACAAACACGTCCCAGACAGATTTTGACAAACACGTCCCAGTTAGATGTTGACAAACACGTCCCAGTCTGATGTTTACAAATACGTCCCAGTCAGATGTTGACAAACACGTCCCAGTTAGATGTTTATTATATGATCTTCGTAACTTTCCAGTGAGGACACACTGTTTTCTCTCACCCTTTTTGTCATGTGCCGTATTCTTTCCATAACGTTCCTTTCCAATACACTCTCTTCTGAATCATTCTCTGTCTTTGGCTATACGGCTTGCATTTCCAACGAAGTATTCATGTTATCTTTAATGTCGTCAATCCATGGTCTTCTTGGTCTACCCTTTCTCCTTTCTTCCAGGTCCTCTGCTCTCCTGTCTTTCTAAACAGCTGTACCTCTTTATATGACTACACAAGTGTAGTTTTCGTTTTGCTATCGTATTTAGTAACCAACACTCTGGTATCTTCAATGTGTTTATAATATCTGAGTTTCTATTTTTTTTTCTTCCATGATATTATATATCTTTCTATAGCATTTCATCTCGAAGGCGTTGATCTTCTTTGCTGCTGTTTTACTTTGGTCCATGTTTCAAAGGCCATATGTTTCAACCGGAAAAATAAAAGTTCTTAGCATTAGCACTTTCGTTTTCATTGTTTTGTTTTTCTATATGTTTTTCAAACGTGTTATTTTACAATATGCGTTTTCCAATCTCTTCATTATCTCTGACATACAGTCTCCTGCATGATTGATGTTTGCTCCTATGTATTCTAATGTATCCACACATTCTATCTCGGCATTGTCTATTCTGTTGTTGTGTTGTTATATCTGTTGACATGATTTTTGTTTTTACACGTTTAAATATAAGTTTTGTGATTCGCTGTATTTCTTTGTGTTCTTGATTAATTGTTCCAATCCCTTTATATCATTTGAAAGAAGCCCAGTGTCGCCTACGTAGTAGTTCAGGGATTTCAAAACGACCGATGTTTAAAGTGTGGTGTTCAGCGTTGTGTATGTCTTCTCTCACATTCCTCATTATATTTTCTGCGTAGATGTTGAACAGGTATGGGGAGAATGTGCACCCTTACAGAGAAAAGTTCGATTAATCCATTGGGAATTTCTAGGTACATTACTTCCGTAGATTACCATTACTTTTGGGAAGTAACAGACGCTAATTGGACATCAAGATGTCCGCACCACTGGCTATCCCCATTATATGTCATTCTTTATATGTGCACATTATCATCTCCAGCATCGTCTTCTTCAGTCTGTAGTACATGAATGACCACCGTTATACATGAATAACCACCCTTATTAGGTTAACTCTTTCTATCTTTAATACTGTAGTACATGAATTATGACCCTTATTATGTTAACTATTTCTTTCTTCAATACTGTGCCATCAATCAGAACATTACAGGTCAATGAGCCTGTGATGTCGCTAGACCAGCAAGACCGGCTAGACTAGCTGACCTGGGCAGTATATCCATGTAATATTTGGACAACAAAGATGTTGGTTGATCCGATCCCATTGACGGCATCTGTTTGTCAACGAACGAACTCTGTCGCAATTGCAGGACATCACGACTGGGGAAAAACTAACTACTACTATCTAGAGAAGCAGGGGCTCGTTACTATACTCCGTCTGAGGTTGAGAAACAGCAGATGGATAAACGACATACACACGATGTGATTTTAAAAAAATACCCGTTTGCAATTCAATAATAGATTAAACATGACCACCAACAGTATCAGACCCATTGGTTCGTGGGAAATACAACCGTCTAAGATGACTAATTTAACTGTTCTCTTGATTTCTATTGGCTGTTACACACATTGCACTCATAGTCTCCACGCATGCTCTTGCGTCTGTGGGTCTCACCAACGGCCCACTAGACAAACCACCCATGCAATAGAAAACCACAGTAGATGACATGCCGTTATATTGAGACTCTCTTATGAAAGCTTTGTAGCATGTCATCTATACAATTATATATCCCCTCTGAATAAAAGGCTCCTTCAATAGACATTGCACTAAGCCGACAGTTGAAGTCTCCTGGGTAGAAGTTCATCACTCGCAATTCCTGGGGTTCTCAATCAATCAATCATAAACTCCAATGAAAGTTACAGGAATGAGTCATTAAGAAAACTCGGTTTCCAAATATAGCCAATAGTTCTTATGTTATAGACTGTCTTCAATGAACAGATCTATGAACATATACAGTATAACTGTTCATTATTGAAGAATTTAGAGAGACATAATTAGTCATATAGGTAGAAATATCATGGATGGAGACACATCAAACGATATTTTACACCGTATTGCCCTTGCAGCAGGTGTTTTCAATAAACCACGTAACACCTGGACGTCAAACAGATTCAGAAACACCACAAAACTCAGGTTGTTTAACTCCAACATTATCCCTATTCTATCATATGGATGCACAAGTTGGAAAGCCACAAGCAAGAGATTAAACACATTTGAATACACATTACAAATGCCTACGTACCATTCTGAACGTTAAGTGGAGTGACTTTAAATCTAACACTACTATACGAGAGGAAAGCAAACACGCTCATATATATTCTTTTAATAGACAAAGGCGATGGACTTACATCGGCCATGCTCTCAGAATTAAAAGCCTAAGAATACCTCATACGTCACTAGATAGGGTGCCATCGAGAATAAGAAGAAGAGGGAGACCTAGAGAAACTCTACGAAGAACCATCAATATAGAAGTCATATAAATGAACGTAGACAACACGCAAGAACTGAAAGATCTGACAACACAAAGACAGAAATTGAAAGCTATGATTTATGCCCTATGTGTCGCCTATGGCCCTGAAGAAACATAACATAACAACGTAGGTAGAAAGAAATGAAAGTGGAAGGAAATATCGCGAGGTGAACAGGATGCAGACTAACAGAGTGCAACCCTAGAGGAAGAGACAGTTTGAGTGTCTCGAAGTTAACCTTTGTTGCGGAGATGGTAACGCTGGAGACAGTCTACAAACACTGCCTGACGTTCTAGATCAGTGCTTCCCAACGTTGGGTTGATTTTTCCGAAAGGAAAGGGGTTGCAAAAAAGTTGCTTTGCGGGTTGGGGGGGGGGGGGGGGTAGTAATTCAGATTCAGGGGGGGGGGGATAATACAAATTTTGATTTTAAAAAAATTATATATATGTTACATAGGTGGGGCATTATAATTTGAGAAATACAGGTGCTACATGGTAAAAAATGTTGGGAATACTATTCTAGCACAAGCAACCTGCACAAGAGTTAAACAATGCACGCAATCAACACCTGACCGGGATCATATCTGAGTCAATATACACTGGGATGGCTGCTGGAACGGAGTGCGGAGCACTTATTGGAATGCCACAAGTGCTGTGAAGCCAGTTTCTAATCAAAAATCAAGAAACCAACATATGTGTCAGTAAGAGAGAAAGACGTTCTTCTCCCCCCTCCCCACCTTCAGTGCCTAAGAATAATATTGAACATAAAATTAACAAATGTTGGGCATTAGGTATGTTGATTATCCTCTTCGCAATCGGACTTATCCATACTTGCTCAGATTTCCGATTCAGTAAATCTCTCAGGGTATAACGGCAGATGGTTTCGGTTCTATGTTGCTTCACTACTCTTTTTGACATTTTTCTTATCTGTTCTCTACGAGCCACGACAGCTAAAACATCACGGTTGTGATTTCTCGCTTGACACGACCACTCCGCCAGTCGACTCAGCTGTAAAAGAGTACCTGACGCATGTATTAGAGGAGGTAAAGACAGCAAGGAAGGGAACTGGTCATCCTACCTAATAATAGCTGCGGCTTAGTACATAAGGATTTATCTTTATCCCGACGGTAGGTTGCTGCCGTGGGACCTATCTTTACCACGAGTATCCTCAAATGATAAAACCAGAAATTCACTGAGAGAAAACAATAAAACAAGAATTTGTGTCAAGTTTTATAAGAAGAAGTCACTGGAATTATACCGACCATGTACTTAGAATGTTATACCAACCATGTACTTGAAATGTTATATCGACCATGTACTTAGAATGTTATGTCGACCATGAACTTAGAATGTTATATCACCAATGTACTTGGAATGTTATGTCGACCATGTATTTTTAATGTTATATCACCCATGTACTTAGAATGTTATATCGACCACGTACTTAGAATGTTATATCACCCATGTACTTAGAATGTTATATCGACCATGTACTTAGAATGTTATGTCGATCATGTACTTAGAATGTTATATCACCCATGTACTTGAAATGTTATATCGACCATGTACTTAGAATGTTATTTCGACCATGTACTTAGAATGTTATATCACCCATGTACTTAGAATGTTATATCACCCGTGTACTTAGAATGTTATATCACCCATGTACTTGGAATGAATTAAAACAGACTTACTAAATAATTATATCAACCATGTACTTAGAATGTACTTAGAATGGATGAGCGTAAACGTACTAAAGAAACCACCTTTATGTGAAGAAAAATGACAAAAGAAATAGAGGTCGTCTAAAAGAAACTACCCAAACAATCGACATAGAAATATCAACATGAACATAAGCAATACACAAGAAATACTTCAACCTGCAACAAGGTGATCAACACGGAAAGAAATTACTGTTTTCATGTGCCATCTTTTTTTCCCAAAACAAACTAACTAATTAATGTAAAATAACCAGATCTATCATATATAAGTAAAACATGGACAATAAATACATAATAAAGTGGGAATATAAAGGCCACAACATGTGGTTCTTCAGAAGAATGATGAGAATCCGAGAACAACTAGATAAACCAACGAAGCTGTTCTGAAAGAAATTGACGCAAAAATGAAGTTTTGTAATCAAAATCACAAATAAATAATGCACATTTATTGGCCACATTATAAGAAGAACATGCTCTGGAATATTATATAGCAACAGTCAAAATTAAGGGAGAAAGAGACAGATTTCATCAAATTGTTTAACCTACTGGTATGACTGAAATAGATTTAATACGCAGTACTTTATATGTAATGTGAATATTCATTATCGTCTACGCCACCTGACACATGATAATGTTGATGTGTCAGTAAATACAAGTTTGGCTAATGATGTAAAACAAAACAACTCACAGTTCCGAAAAGGTGAAAACGTTTAAGAACGTACAGCGAACTTACATTACGAATACTTTGACTCTAAGAAGTTCTATAGACAAATCTAAATAACTATCCGGAATTTATTTCCAGCTTTCTGTAAAGAAAGTAATTTCACTATAATCCTCTCATTACTTTATACCGATAGCGTTTGCAACATGTTGTGGACTTTTGTTGATCGAATGAACTAATTCTATATCTGTGGTCTAGATTGTATCTCTTTCTCATGTGTCTGTCGATCAATGCAAACGTAGACCAGATCATTAGTACATACTGATAGCAGGCATCGTTATAACGCACAGTAACAATAATAGCTCTAATAATATGAGTAGTAATAATAATAGTACTAGTATTGATAATTTTTTAAATAATAATCGTTATAATATTATTAATAATAGGCTCCATAATTCCTATAATAATAATAGCAATAATAATAATAAGTAATAATAATAATGTTAGTAATATTACTAATAATAATAGATATATTAATAAAAATAATGATAATATAATATTTTTTTAATTATTGTGGATTGTTGTCCCACATGGGTGTCATCAGCACACAAATTAGCCAAACATCCACAACCTCGCTCATAACGTGGCCAATAATCAATATAAGATCTTCCTGCTCGTTGCAAAACAACACTCTAACTCATTTGACTTTTAAAGTGATTTTCATTGGCTGTCGACATAAAGCATACACAAAGTGACTAATGAAAATCAATGAAATAGTAAGTTAGTCACTTTATAAGGCGGTATTTCATTGATCCATCAGGCTTTAGATTTCCGATAGATCACGGGCATACGGGTGAATGTCAAGCATATACTTAAGTCTGAAACACATAAATTCAAATTGCTGCTATCAAATCGTCTTCTTCTTTCGCTCGCCTGGACTCCATTGACGCCTAATCTTGACCCCGTTGTGTAACTCACACGGATCCGTAGAGTTTTACTTCCATAATTTCTTCTGAGTCTATGTTTTTGTCTTATCAGTTTTTATTTAGGACATTTTTGAAGTATATTCTCTTCATTCTGAAGTGTTTGTCCACATGTGCACAATAGTTCTTACATAGAACACATTCAAATGAAAACAACAGGCAGACTATCGCTAATGGGACATGGGGTGTAAACACGAAAAAAAAATGCAATTAAAAGTACACAAGACATTTTCAGCGTTTGAACCAGTTATATCTTTATCAAGCATAAACAAAACAAACATTTATTTTCACTGTTTAATTTGTTTATTCTAGATAAAGACATAACGGTTCGAAACGTTGAAAATGTCTTGTGTATTATCATTTATGGTTTGTTTTGTATTTACAAAATCCCTTAGTGATAGTGTCTCAGTTGTCATCAAGTGAAACTTCTCAAACCTGTGTTCTGCGTAAGTACTATTGTTATTCGGTTTCACAGCAGTATTATCTTTTATTGATTGTCACATATACACACGACTATGTCGTCAATCTTGAACTTTGCATATATGATGATACAGAGTCGAGTGTGTCCCGTTCTGGGCAGGAATCTATGAATCTCTATTTCTTCTGCGCTCATTCTCACATAATCATCACGAATTTCGTGTGACTCCGCACAGGAGTGTATCATCATCAAGTGTCGTCTCCGCAACGAAGGTTCGCTGCAACGTATCTCCAACATCTCCTGTCTCTTGTCTTGGTGGTACACTCTGCTAGACTGTAACCTGTCCATCGTGTAATGTTACCCTCCCACTTGTATCTCTGCCTACCTCTTGCTCGCTTCCCTTTGACTTTACCCTCAAGTAAGGTCTTCAATAAGGTGTCTTTTAATGTCCAAAGTATTTTATTTGCCTGATCTTTATTTCTCTTAGTAGTTCTTTCTTCATATTAAGTGTCTTTATACACAGGAGTGTATAGTAAGTTGTATTACCATTTATTTTGCTTCACGTATGCGTAGAACATCCGCTTTCGTCATACCTTCAATGCAGGTGAGATTTTCTAGCCTGTGACAACCTTCTTATATGTCGCCATGCAACGAATGTGTGTATCGACTCTACACCGTGAGGTTTTATCTTTCAATGTGTCCTTGGACTTAAAGGCGAAAACATGTCCCTGTATTGCAGTCTCTGAGGAGGCGTTAATCATGGATTTAAACTTGGGTCCACTACGTCTATCTCGAACGACTTATTCCGCTGCCAGTGAACTTGTTTCGCTTAATTAGACTCACTGTCCCCTGTTCCCTCACGTTCTGACCATTTTCTCGTCTGTAGGCTCGTCTCCTGTATATAAAGTACTCTTTAGTGGAGCTTAGTTGGGATAATTCCCCCTATTATCTGTGTTTCCATTCACTGAACCTTTCAAGACTGATACTCTACACATATTTACGAGCACATGTCACATTTGTTGCTTTTGTTTTTCCTTGAGACATACTTCTTAGGGGTAACTAGAAGTTTATTCTTGAGCTGAATACTTCTTAGGGGTAACTAGAAGTTTATTCTTAAACTGAACACTTCTTAGGGATAACTAGAAGTTTATTCTTGAGCTGAATACTTCTTATGGGTAACTAGAAGTTTATTCTTGAACTGAACACTTCTTAGGGGTAACTAGAAGCTTATTCTTGAGCTGAATACTTCTTATGGGTAACTAGAAGTTTATGCTTGAGCTGAATACTTCTTAGGAGTAACTAGAAGTTTATTCTTGAGCTGAATACTTCTTAGGGGTAACTAGAAGTTTATTCTTAAGCTGAATACTTCTTAGGGGTAACTAGAAGTTTATTCTTGAGCTGAATACTTCTTAGAGATAACTAGAAGTTTATTCTTGAGCTGAATACTTCTTATGGGTAACTAGAAGTTTATTCTTGAACTGAACACTTCTTAGGGGTAACTAGAAGCTTATTCTTGAGCTGAATACTTCTTATGGGTAACTAGAAGTTTATGCTTGAGCTGAATACTTCTTAGGAGTAACTAGAAGTTTATTCTTGAGCTGAATACTTCTTAGGGGTAACTAGAAGTTTATTCTTAAGCTGAATACTTCTTAGGGGTAACTAGAAGTTTATTCTTGAGCTGAATACTTCTTAGAGATAACTAGAAGTTTATTCTTGAGCTGAATACTTCTTTAATGATTTTCATATAGTTTTTACTCCTTTCTGTTTGCAAATGACGATGTCTTTTAACCCGTTGCTTCTCTCTCTTTATACCCAATATGATAGTCTTAGGTCTTCGAAGACTTTCTCACGATTCTTAATGTTCCTGTGCTTGGGACAAGGCAACCCTACAACTTAATCCAGAAGTAGTCTTACACTCTACATTGACAATGTTTGACGAAGAGATTTCATTTGTCATGTGTAAAAAAATGTCCTTTGTCAATCTACGCTACCCGGAAACGACCCATAAAGCGTTAACCAGACAGCGTCGCACTATCTTGGAGGCATGATTTTCATAGTGCACAACAAGGAAGTGCTTTTACGATCTTAGTTATCTGCCAATCCTGGATTTGCACTAGAACAATGCACAACTATTCGCACCTCATATTTTAGTTTAGTCTGCAACAGTTTCCTGAATTCTCATGTGCACATTTCAGATTGTATTTTCACAGCAAACGGACGAATAAAACTAAAGAAAAGGTTATTCTATATGTTTATTCTCAATTATTTTTATTATTATGTAAGAGGTATAGCAAGTACATGAGTGTTAAGCAAAGTAAATGAAATTATACAATATGCGTCTACCCTAAGAATAGTATGGACAGGAAAACGGTTCAAACTACAGTCCATAAAGAGTTAAACATATAGAAAGATTAGCTGCTGAAAAAAATAGCAAATAAAATTAAACAAGTATTCTGGGATCAAGGAGATCGATAAGAAGAACAATCTCGAAAGTATAGGTTACAGTTAACTTTTGCGGCGAAGTGGTACACAGCGCATCAGTGACAGCCATGGTACCAAATTCAAATACCGCTGTAGAAATTGTGCATTCTGAACGTTTAAAAAATAAAATCAAACTAATGAACGTGTTTATATTGCGTAGAAAATCACTACAGTCAAAATGTGCGGTGTGGATGACTAGATTCTGAATTGGATATGTTACCAAATTTTTACAGTTTACAGGATCAAGAAAGAGATCCTCCTCAAATAGTCGAAGTATACAGGATATTGAGGAACTCCATTATGGAACCACGGTCATCTAGATATACAATATCATAATAGGACGTCACAAATACAGTCGATATCCAAGAAACATTGCCAAGATTTTCCGTTCTTGAGCCATGTTTGACGAGTATAGACGAAAACGTATGACAATTCCATATACCAAGTCCTTCGTCAATTTAGTCCAGCATACTTCTGATTTCACGCATTGCTACGTGTCTTTGCTTATTCCAATTTATCATCGCTTTTCCTTGACTCGTAACATAAAGAATATTCATAGCGACTAATAATCATTTGCATCAGCCAAAATTAGGGATCCTAATCAACCTGCGATAGATCAGACCGCAGGACTACACTGAGGAAAGTCTTTGTGTTTACTGCAAGGGAAATTATATTTATTTTTGAAAGCAATCTATTTTTATTGTAGAGAATAGAGGGGAAGGCGGACGAGAATAGAATGTATCGAGAGATAAAGTAATGTATCATACAGAGTTTAGTGAGAGACGGAGAGACTTGCGGAATATCTTTATTGTTTCGTGTGGACCTTCTTCGATTCGCTGCTATGTATTCTGACTGTATCATACCTCTTACTGCTCTCTTCCTCACACAAAACTTTCTCTATGATACATTGCTTTATCTTTCGATAAATGCTATTCTCGTCCGCCTTCTCTTCTATTCATCTTCATGGCGTCATGGTAGATTTCTTATCGCGGTTTCTGCGCTCTTCGGCTCCATCCGATCTTACTTTATCAAGGTTCCCAATGTGATATAACACTGGGGAAAGTATATTCTTCTTCTTCTTCAGCTTTCATTCTCAAACTCCCGCTGGATCTCTCTCTTATAGCAGGGAAATGGTGCTACTAGATTTATAGCAGAATGTAGTCCAGATAATGGAAATGCGTTGTTTTGCCGTTTTATTTGCGCCAATGACCCTACACATCCGTCTTCGGCGGGAAAAAACTATATACGATTATAGAAAGCTACGTCTTACTGTAGAAAGCTGTCTTACTGTAGAAAGCTGTCTTACTGTAGAAAGCTACGTATTACTGTAGAAAGCTATGTATTACTGTAGAAAGCTATGTCTTACTGTAGAAAGCTATGTCTTACTGTAGAAAGCTATGTATTACTGTAGAAAGCTATGTCTTACTGTAGAAAGGTATGTATTACTGTAGAAAGGCATGTATTACTGTAGAAAGGTATGTATTACTGTAGAAAGCTATGTCTTACTGTAGAAAGGTATGTATTAATGCCTAATGGCAGCACGAACAACTACATATGCTTAAAATATACTACGCTATTAGTGATCTCACGTGTCTATTGTCACGTATTTACTCAATGCGGAAATCATCCTTTAAAGTGACGTTAAATGACATTTCCTCTTATTTTCATTGGCTGTCGCTGCAAAGTGTAAAGATGTGACCAATGAGAATCAAAGAAAAAGGCAAATTGTAAGTAAGCCAAACGGCAAATTCCCAGAAGGCCATAAGGTTTTATATTTGTTAAATACCACTGTTATATACATTAATCTTCTGTGTTTTGCTGAAGCCTGAGGAGGGAGAAAGAATAGCAACTATTTACATTCCATGCATGTCGTAGGAGACGGCTAAGGAGAATAGGGTAGAGTTTGTTGTCCCATTCCCATATAGGTTCAAAGTGACGGAAAGTCATGATGAAGTCGGATATGCCAGGTCGAAATCCGTAGATATCGCAGCAATGCTGCAAACCATGATATAACGCATTCCGTTCTCAGTACTACATCCTGCTAATCTGCAGGAGATTGAGTACGAGCATAGAAGAAGAAGAAGAAGAAGCTGTAAATACATGAACACTTATGACAGTTTTTCTGTTTGTTTTAGTATATACATTTTCAAGCTTAACTTATTTCATGTGGCTCAATACTGTTGAACCCGTTTTCAAAGCTCTCAACACTATAGTTACAAAGTTTTAAACAATATAGTTTCAAAGTTTTCAACAATATAGTTACAAAGTTTTAAACAATATAGTTACAAAGTTTTCAACAATATAGTTACAAAGTTTTAAACAATATAGTTACAAAGTTTTAAACAATATAGTTACAAAGTTTTCAACAATATAGTTACAAAGTTTTCAACAATATAGTTACAAAGTTTTAAACAATATAGTTTCAAAGTTTTCAACAATATAGTTACAAAGTTCTCAACAATATAGCCAATGTTATCTAGATGCATATCCTACTCAAATGTGTACCTAAGAAATAAAATAGATTTTCATTTATGTCCACAAGAACCATTACTTTCAATAGTGAAACGAGGAAAGCTTGCATGAGTTGAACATATATTCTGCAGTTGTGGGTGAAAGGAGTAGAGGAGCAGAAAGAAAATCATGATCAGACAATATCAAAAACGGAACAGGTGAAGATTTATCCATACTCATCCGCATCGCTCAATATAGAAATTGTTGAAGGACTATGTGTTGACGCGTCCAGCGTAGTAATCCTACATCCCTCACTGGGTATCAGTTTATGCATGGATGGTATCAAGAAATGGTTTATTTTCTCGGCCAACCCTTACAGTTACATCGCAAAATCCTTTTCATATCATTATCTCTTGTGAACCGCGGTACAACTTTCTTCAAGAAACACGTCAGACAAAAGAAAGACTAACAAAAGAAGACTAGATTCTGCACTGTTGAACCCAAAAAAACCTTACAGCAGAGATTATTAATGTTTTCTTTACTTCTAATGTTTCCGTTGACATTTTGAACCGGTAATAACTGATCCACGGTAGCGTATTAGCTAATTGATGTGTTTTTGTATATACCCGTGTTAACTACAAAAACAGATGTGTGATTTCTTTCAGCGTAACTACTTTTTTTGTAATACTGTTGTATTTTTTTTACAAAGAAAATTTGTAAATTGAGAGAGTAAAAATAAAAATATGAAATTTGCACTTCTTATGTGCATGCACCAAGTGATAATTTGATGAATATTACTAGAAGTCACGCATGATTGATCTGTCTTTGATAATTATTTACCTTGGCAATTTGTATAACACACACTTTGTTTTGTTTCCATTGTATTCTTCGTTACTGTTTATGAAACCGATATTTTAGCACTCTACACAAACCTAGGTGAAGCACATGGCCGTGTGGTTAGAATTCCGAGCTCGGACCCTTGAAATCCCTGGTCCAATCCACGGCTGGGACAGGATTTTTCTTTCGGCGGTACAATACAAATCCTTCCTGTACATGTCACGCAGCTTCTGCTATGGCAAAGCGGCCTTTATTTCTACAGATCGTAGAATTCCCCCCCCCCCCTGCACTCCTTCACAGGAAAAATTCAGTAACGAAAGTTTACACAAGCCTATACGCGTATAGTCTTCGGTGGAAGATGATTTTGTAGGTCATGTATTTTGAAGATGCTCGTTGTTTGATGATTAGACAAGCAGCACATTAATCTTCTCTGTTTTTTGCTAATATGCACAAATTATTATAATTAATGTATAACTCAAAAACAAGGACAATGAGTAAATTATTAGAACTCATAATTGATGTCTTTGAGGTGTGGATACGTAGAAGAATACGAGTAAATTCATGGAAAGTGGAGAAAACTAAAAAAAGAGGTTATAATAATACTTCCTATGAAAATAAAACTAGTAAAGGAAATAGTAAACAAAGAAATAAAATATTTTGAAAAAATAAATAGACATGAAACCTTGTTGAAGACCTTGTTTCTTATTCTTCAGCATTTACTCTCAAAATCCCACTGGATCTCTGTTGTAGACGGACCATGATCCATTCTAGATTTCTAACAGGATGTAGTCCAGAGAATGGAAATGCTATGTGTCGCCGTTGTATTTCTGCCAATGTCCCGACACATCCATCTTCGCCGGGAGTTCTTATTTGACTATAGAGTAGTGGAGATGCAAGTAAGAGGTAGGCGGAGACACAAGTGGGAGGGATATATCACGAGATGAACGAGATCAGTCTATCAGAGTAAACCGTTAAGGCAAGAGACACAGTATGTTGGAGGTCCGTTGCAGCCAACCTTCATTGAGAAGACGACACCTGATGTGATGGCTAAAGATTATGCACTTGTAATGTAGCAGAATAAAGAGTACAATCGCAGCAGATGCACGTTGCGGACACGGTAATATGTCAGTTTCCAATCCGACATATTGTACAGTTTACATATATATTAATTGACATGCTTGTGGGTGCCTTTATTTGAGTATAAAGCACGTATATCTATTCCGATGAGAAACAAATGTCAAATTATAAATTCAATCTTCATAACAACATTGTGTGATTGATATCAAATTATAGAGGTAAAAACAGAACAAAAGAGACAGCTTAATACGTGTGAAATAAGATGTCAAAGTAAATTAGCAAACAAAACAATAAGAGATAACGTGAGAAAGGAAGAGATTAAAAGTAATGTTCGAACAATGTCTGTGACCAAATATGTTGAAGAAAAAGAGACTGAAATTAGAAACTGCCACTTAATGAGAGTGAACCCTTATTGACCAGCAGCATGAACACACAACATGAGAATAGAAACAACATGAAGTAGAAAAGATCACACTTTCTCAAATATACTGTAAGTTACACACACTCTCTCTCTCATATATACTGTGTTACATACTCTCTCTCTCATATATACTGTGTTACATACTCTCTCTCTCATATATACTGTGTTACATACTCTCTCTCATATATATACTGTGTTACATACTCTCTCTCTCATATATACTGTGTTACACGCTCTCTCTCATATATACTGTAAGTTACACATCTCTCTCTCTCATATATACTGTGTTACACACTCTCTCTCTCATATATACTGTAAGTTACATACTCTCTCTCTCATATATACTGTGTTACATACTCTCTCTCTCATATATACTGTGTTACATACTCTCTCTCTCTCATATATACTGTGTTACATACTCTCTCTCTCATATATACTGTGTTACACACTCTCTCTCTCATATATACTGTAAGTTACACACTCTCTCTCTCATATATACTGCAAGATACACACTCTCTCATATATACTATTAGATACACTCTCATATACAATGAAAGGTACATACTCTCTCATATATACTGTGTTACATACTCTCTCTCTCTCTCATATATACTGTGTTACATACTCTCTCTCTCATATATACTGTGTTACATACTCTCTCTCTCATATATACTGTGTTACATACTCTCTCTCATATATATACTGTGTTACATACTCTCTCTCTCATATATACTGTGTTACATACTCTCTCTCTCTCATATATACTGTGTTACATACTCTCTCTCTCATATATACTGTGTTACATACTCTCTCTCATATATATACTGTGTTACATACTCTCTCTCTCATATATACTGTGTTACACACTCTCTCTCTCATATATACTGTACGTTACACATATTTTCTTTCAAATATTTATTTATATACATATCTTGAATTTCTGGAATATATCAAAACAAACACAAAACAAATAATATACTAGACACTTCAACTGTAGTGTCTCCATCCATAAACCCATAACAGCTCAGAGTCAACTGATGTCCATTCATCCATTAATCTATAAACGATCAGAGTCAATAGATGACCATCTGTCCATAAACCCATAATCCATCAGATGTAAACAGTAGTCCATTGATCCATAACCCCATAAACCACCAGGGTCAACAGTAGACCATTTACCAATAAACCTATAACCAGTCAGGGTCAACAGATGACCGTCCATCCATTACCCCATAACTCATTGTGGTCAACAGTAGTCCATATATTCATTACCCCATAACTCATTGTGGTCATCAGTGGTCCATTCATTCATTACCCCATAACCCGTCAGAGTCAACATTAGTGCTAACATCGGAAGAATAATCAGTGCTAAAACCAAAAATTAACAAACATCGTTCTGACGTACGAATAAAGAGTGCCACAAATAATTGGAATGAAAGTACGTTTATTGTTTTTGTCGGTCTATTCATATGAAGTTAATAGTTGTATTTGTCTGTAGAAGATTTACGTGAAAGACCCATTTGGATACATTCCATGCAAACTGCAAACAACACGCAAAGCGTTTAGTTCAATAAAAAATAAATGGAATCTATGATAGCAAGCTTTGAAAACTAGAATAAAAATCAGCAGTAGAAAACCTGATACGACAGCAACTCACGACAGGAAATTAAGTAACAAACAATAGAAACTGCAGCAGTGGTTCTAAATATATTCTTGTCAGTGGCTCCCTTTTTGGAAAATGTTTCTTTCCTGCATCCTTAAAAAAAACCGGTTTACGAATTTTTGTACAGATCATTAAGTCGTTTTAATCTATAGATTTAGTATATATATATCTTACTATTTATTGTTCAGAGTATGCAGTCACCAAAAGATGGGGCTGAACCACCCCCCCCCCAATAACCATCCATAATGTCAAAATTATTCTCCATAAAGGTCTTTATGATCTATATTGAGAAACACTGAACGACATGTTTTCTTAAAATAGAGAAAGGGGATTCCTATAAATTAGGTTAAATAGGAGGGATAGATCTGAACAATTGATACATTATTCAGAAATGGTGAGGTGGAAGTTTGACAAATGTTGACGTCATTAATACTGTTTTAGACACCAATTAAATTGTATGACTTAGAAACATTCTTCTCTAGAGATGTGAAACAAAGCATTTATTTGGATAAAGTTATCTAAAATATATTTTATTTAAATTATACATATAGATTTCTTTAAATGATTGATGAAGATGATTCCATCGCAAGAAAGCGTCAAAAAACAAAAGAACGAAAAGCTATGTGGTTGAGTCGTTAAAGACAAGAGTCACTCGCTCTGATTCCTGTCGTAAATGCCGCAGAACATAGACATAGAAGTGAAACAGAGATACAAATAATTTATCAAGAAACCCTTCAACAAAGACAAATATGACTTGCCAAAAGAGGATAATTTGCTTCGGCGTCAAGATAAGCTAGAATCACCAGCGCAAAGAGAAAATTGACAAGCAATTAATAGAACTTACCATAGTCGTCACAGACAGCATGAAACTTTTGAGCAAACGCAGAAAGATACAACTACAGATGCCGAGACTCACTCATTGTCACAAATGCGTCGAAGACAAGCAGTTTCAAATGAAGCAGCAAATTTTGCTGAGGATCGTGTTGTTGCACATAATTGTGGAATTTTTTCCATACAATATATCAATTGTATGGTGCTACAGATTTTTTGGACGTACTGTCCTAACGATGGCAAATGTACAGGTTGTTTCCGAAAGGGAAAGATCATGCTCCCAAAGCAACAAGACATCCATAAGTTGGAGTATCCCGAGTTCCTTCGCTTGATAATACACATCCCAAATACACACATTTTTGCGAGAATATTCGCTCTTATAATAGCGGTCTTTCTTTTGCGTCAATAGGAGCAAAAATTACGGAATGTCAAGGTCGAGATACAAATGTTTTAAAAGTTCATGGAAAACGTATCATCGAACTTCTCATATACAATCACCACACAACAGAGTTCCACAGTTCGTTTAGCTGTATATTTTATACAGTACTCAAGTTTGACAAGCGCACGCAGCAAGTGATACACGCGAAACAGAAATTCTTGATATAATTGATCGATTTTTTCGCCAACACAATAGACTAGCACAGTCGTATTAGTTAATGCGTGATATCGAAACAAGAGAGTTTAAGAATGCTGCTTAAACTGGAAGAGTATCCCAATAATAATCATGGCCTTCAAGCACGACCGTCAATCTGATCAAAGTCGCTATAATCAACCATCTAACGAGGCTGTAATAGTTTTTGTCAACGAAGATGGAGAACCACCTTTTAACCACACAATTCGCATTTACCCATTGATCCAGTGAAGTCAACGAAGCATTTCATTAATATCATTATACTTAGCTGGAATATGGATCCCATGTCATACCCTATTTAGTTCTCATACTGTGAGCCGGGTTGGCAAGCACATTCGCAATGTGAAGCAAACCAGGGCAAGCAACCCAATAAATTTCGTCCTTACGGAAAGACGGGTCCCGACGGTATCCGAACGAATGTAGTTTTAAAATATTCACGTCATCAATACATGTCCCCGTCTCTATTCATGAACTTTCCACACTCTTCTGAAAATCCACATCTCTAGAGTCTTAATTAGATCTCAGAACTTAGTTCTTTCACATATTTCATATGACACTATCACATTGTAACTATGACTCTTCGATATCGATCAAATTTACATAGAAGATATTTCACACTGTCTGGTTTGAAAACGGATATATATATACAGTTATATATATATATATATATATATATATATATATATATATATATATATATATATATATATATATATATATATATATATATATATATATATATATAATTGTATATGTATATAGTTAGTTAGTTCCTTTCGTGCAACAGTTGACACATAGACCAGGGGATTTTATTCTCCAGGTGTCGGTCCGGTGCCTGTACTTTTAGTTCTTGTATGGACTTGCAACTTATTATGTCTCCTTCTTTAATTATGATGCTTTTTTAGGGAAGTGTTAGATCTTCCTCTTTTTTATTTACCGGGTTGGAGCGTGCCACGTGCAGACAAACACAAATTCAGGTCGTGATTTCTCGTCTGACACGATCGCATCTCCAGTCCACCCAACTGTAAATGGGTACTTGAGGCATGATTTAGGGAAGGTAAACACAACAAGGAAGGGAACTAGGCACTACATCCATATGTCTTTGATACTTGATTAGAAACTAGCGTTATATCACACGAGAAATTCTCATACGTGTTCCGCTCTCCGTTTTAGCAGCCATTCGAGTGTATGGAGAGTCAAAGTCCCAGACAGGTGTTGATTACTTTATCTTCGATTCTTTCCATAAAGAGTACATTTCTTTCCTCACCACTAATCATTTCCATTTATGTCATATTTTCTTTATGTACGTTTTCAGTCTGAATGTCAACATTTTCATTGTGAATGTCAACATTTTCATTGTGAATGTCAACATTTTCATTGTGAATGTCAACATCTTCAATTGTGAACAGTGAACATGTGATACATGAGGTATGGTGAAAATCAATTCTTTGCAGATGTGAAAGTTCTCTGGAAGAGCTTAGAATCAGACAGATGTCTGGTTCATATTTGGAGAGCCTCCTCCGATTGCGGGGAATGCATATCTTGCTGCACCTCCAATGCAAGAGATCGTTGTCTTACTGCGCTGCCACGGTCACCTGACAGGAAGGATGCTTGGCAGCATAGTTGAAGACCGTGACTCCAACTCTGCATGTTGTGAAAAGGTAGAAAAATCCCACAACGCCTAGAATGTACTGTCTTTTATTAGTAGACATCTCATAGCAATGTACATCGCTGAGAGTTAATATTCTGAGTATGAAGCAAAGCTATGAAAACAACTATCCAATTGCAGATGTGAAGTAAAAGTTAATGGATCGTACCACCTAGTGAATTGATACAATAATGACAACAACAAAAAAACTAGACATACTTATTCCACGCCTTCTTCTTCCATCTAGTGTCGCGAGTTTTTACTCTTGAGCAGCTCATCCCAGTCTGTAAATCTGCAGGTTCTCTATAGGTGGGTTAGACTTCCATATAAAGTGCTTTAGATAAATGGACACGGAGGGACAATTTCTTGTCTAAATTCCTGTAGTATTAAGCACTCAGACAGGACATACTACACACTGTTTCATATGGGTGTTTTTAATTTATACAGTTAGGTAGGCGCTACCTTTCACCTTAGATGTCTCCACAAAATATTAAATATAATATTATATGGCACGACAACACCGCACTCAGCTACCATCTGTCATGGAAATACTAAATATAAATATATTAAGTTGGCTGGGTCACGTCAGTAGAATTCCAAATTGTCGCATCCTAAAACATGTTCTATGAGGTAGAACCGGCTGAATTCCAGCAAGGTAGACCAAAGCTAAGATATTAAGACATTTAAATCCTCAATGAAAGATTTCTTTATAGACCCCAAAATATGGGAAAACGCGGCCGATTTTCTGGCTGTTTGGAAGAATAACCTGTGTCAGGCAATTCAACGTTGTTCATAAACAATATGTAAAGAAAAAGAGAAAGACGCAGACAAATATCTTTTGTTGATGTGATATTATCGCTTGAAAAGTCCCCATTCCTGAGAAAATACTCAACATATTGCTTCTGTTTACCTAATGCGAGAATCATAAAGTCCATACAGGTAGGCGTGCTGGATTTATTATGTCCAGATTGTAATTTAGAGCAATTTGTCTTGTTCTGAGCTAGAAAATAGTGCTTTGATAGGAGCGGTACAGAGCAACAAAGAAGATATAACGAGAAATGTAAAGATAAATTTGAAAGTGAATGAAGTATTTTAAATTGAAAACGTTTTTTAAAGAAAGCCTGTGTATGTATTATCGCATGAAGAGATTTTACATAAGAAAATGATATCACAGGTATAGAAAGAAAGATTATTTTAATAAGCAAAATAATACTCAATGTGGGGAAAGAAAGATTTATAATATAAGAAAGTGATATCACAGGTATAGAAAGACAGTACATAAGAAAAAAATATCACAGGTGCAGAAAGAAAGATTTCATATAAGAAAATTATATCACAGGTAGACAGATTGATATTTTATATAATAAAGTATCACAGAACAGATATTTTATATAAGAAAGTGTCACAGAACAGAAATTTTATATAAGAAAGTGTCACAGAACAGATATTTTATATAAGAAAGTGTCACAGAACAGATATTTTATATAAGAAAGTGTCACAGAACAAATATTTTATATAAGAAAGTGTCACAGAACACATATTTTATATAAGAAAGTGTCACAGAACCGATATTTTATATAAGAAAGTGTCACAGAACAGATATTTTATATAAGAAAGTGTCACATAACAGATATTTTATATAAGAAAGTGTCACATAACAGATATTTTATATAAGAAAGTGTCACAGAACAGATATTTTATATAAGAAAGTGTCACAGAACAAATATTTTATATAAGAAAGTGTCACAGAACCGATATTTTATATAAGAAAGTGTCACAGAACAGATATTTTATATAAGAAAGTGTCACATAACAGATATTTTATATAAGAAAGTGTCACATAACAGATATTTTATATAAGAAAGTGTCACAGAACAGATATTTTATATAAGAAAGTGTCACAGAACAAATATTTTATATAAGAAAGTGTCACAGAACCGATATTTTATATAAGAAAGTGTCACAGAACAGATATTTTATATAAGAAAGTGTCACATAACAGATATTTTATATAAGAAAGTGTCACAGAACAAATATTTTATATAAGAAAGAGTCACAGAACAAATATTTTATATAAGAACGTAATACCATTGACAGAAATAGTGGTATTACACATAAAAAAATATTGAGGAAAATGCACTTCCAGGAAAGCAGTGACTGATTTTAAGAGAGAAGAGATTATGTCAGAAAGGAGGGTGATGTGAGAGATGAGGGTGATGTGAGAGAAGAGATTATGTCAGAAACGAGGGTGATGTGAGAGAGGAGGGTGATGTGAGAGAAGAGATTATGTCAGAAAGGAGGGTGATGTGAGAGAGGAGGGTGATGTGAGAGAAGAGATTATGTCAGAAAGGAGGGTGATGTGAGAGAAGAGATTATGTCAGAAAGGAGGGTGATGTGAGAAAGGAGGTGATGTGAGAGAAAAGATAATGTCAGAAAGGAGGGTGATGTGAGAGATGAGGGTGATGTGAGAGAAGAGATTATGTCAGAAACGAGGGTGATGTGAGAGAGGAGGGTGATGTGAGAGAAGAGATTATGTCAGAAAGGAGGGTGATGTGATAGAGGAGGGTGATGTGAGAGAAGAGATTATGTCAGAAAGGAGGGTGATGTGATAGAGGAGGGTGATGTGAGAGAAGAGATTATGTCAGAAAGGAGGGTGATGTGAGAGAAGAGATTATGTCAGAAAGGAGGGTGATGTGAGAGAGGAGGGTGATGTGAGAAAGGAGGGTGATATGAGAGGAGGGTGATCTGAGACAAGAAATCATGTCAGAAAGGAGGGTGATGTGAGAGAGGAGGGTGATGTGAAAGAAGAGATTATGTCAGAGAGGAGGGTGATGTGAGAGAGGAGGGTGATTTGAGAGAGGAGGGTGATGTGAAAGAAGAGATTATTTCAGTAGAGTGATGTGAGAAAGGAGGGTGATGTGAGAAAGGAGGGTGGTGTGGATGCATGTTTGGTACCCGAAGGGAGGCCCACAGAGCAGCAGTATCCAAGGATCGTGACGTCCTGTGGTAGAGGGTAACATACGTTTCTGGATAGGCTATTTCATCTTTCTTCTTTATAGTATTTTATATTTTCACATATTTATTCTATACATCTCTCCTCTTTTCTCTTCCCATATAACTAATTATATGAAAAGTGTCACATATAGCTGCCCTAACTGTCTTCCCGAATAGCATCCTACCTTTCCTTACGTATATTGTTTGTTTGTTTCGGTGTTTTTCGTCCTGATGAAGGCTATTTAGTCGAAAGTCTCTCTGTCGCTGTGTATCATTGGTAGATCGTTTTATTTATAAATATTAGTAACACTAATACCCATTTCCGTTCATTTTTACATTTGCCTTGTTGTACCCAAAAATGGAATTCCCAGTTTCTTGTTGTTTCCCGACGCAGTTCTATCTTTTAACTGGTAGGTCAGTAGTAAATCACTGTTACGTCACTGGCAGTAACTAGTAAGCCACTGTTATGTCACTAGTACGTCACAAATAGGTCACTATTAAGTCACTGTTATTCACTGATAAGTCACTAGTAAGTCACTAGTAAATCACTAGTATGTAAGGACTGGTAAGCCACTGGTAAGTCACTTGTAAGCCACTGTTAAGTAACTAGTAAGTCACTGTTAAGTCACTAGTAGGTCACTGGTATGTCACTGGCAAGTTACTAGTACGTCACTGATTAGCCACTAGTAAGTCACTAGTAAATCACTGGTATGTAAGGACTGGTAAGCCACTGGTAAATCACTTGTAAACCACTGTTAAGTAACTAATAAGTCACTGTTAAGTCACTAGTAGGTCACTGGTATGTCCCTGGTAAGTTACTAACAAGTCATTAGTACGTCACTAGTAAGTCAAAAACAATACTTCCTTGTCAAAAACAATACTGCAGGGAACTGTCGAGGGTAGAAGAAGCAGAGGAGGACAAATAAAGACATGGACAGACAACATCAAGGAATGGACAAGGCTAGATATTTCCACACTCATCCGCATCGCCGAGGATATAATTCGCTGGAGGACTCTGTGTGCTGAAGCATCCAATGTGGTACCCCTACGACCCTGAAGGGTTATGGGTTTATTGATATTGATTGATATTGACTAGTAAGTAACTAGTAAATAACTGTTAAGTCACTTGTAAGTCACTAGTAAGTCACTGGTATGTCACTGTTAAGTCACTTGTAAGTCACTAGTAAGTCACTGGTATGTCACTGTTAAGTCACTGGTATGTTACTGGTAAGTCACTAGTAAGTCACTAGGAATTAATTATTTTCTCATTGGTAAGTCACTGGTAAGTTACTAGTAAGTCACTGTTGTGTCACTGGTAATTAACTAGTAAATCACTGGTAAGGCACAGGTAAGCCCCATAGACATACTGCGTGCAGATTCCAATAATATAAGAGAGTGTAATCATGAAATAATAATTGGCTGTGCGTGTGTGACTGTCATCTCATTTGTTAGCTAAAAAACTCGACGAAGAGGAAACATCTATGGGGAAAGTCCAAGTTACATTGTGTCAAGGGTATAATGATAAGAGAAAGGTCAATGGGTCATCATTAGCGCCATTTCGTGACAAGCTATATGTTATCGACTACAGCCTAGGACTGACCACTGCTTTCTTTGAACTTATTACGATTGACATTTAGGGGCGTCCTTACATGCAGAATGAATGGGAAATAATCTTTAGCGTATTTTATGTGACGTTTCCTTTACAGAAAGTTGTCTTCACTGCCATTATGTAAATCTATCATTTCTGTAAATCAACCAAGCCTCTTTCAGTGTTATGTTAAGCTCTGAAGGTCTTCGATATCTTGTGTACATAGTAGTTTTGGTCTTTCGTATCTTGTGTACATGGTAATCTTGATATTTCATATCTTGTGTACATGGTAATCTAGGTCTTTCATATCTTGTGTACATCGTAATCATGGTCATTCATATCTTGTGTACATCGTAATCTTGGTCTCTCATATCTTGTGTACATCGTAATCTTGGTCTCTCATATTTTATGTACATCGTAATCTTGGTCTTTGATATCATGTGTATCCTATACAGAGGTTTTCCGTTCAACAGACACGCATGGTTTGATATTTTAAATCCAATATGTAACATATTTATGAAATAAACAGTTGCGCAAAGTTACAGGGGCAATGCATAACTACTGACTAGCATACAAAATAGAGGATTTTCTTAGCACATGGGACAATTAGAAATATGGCGGACTATTACTATTTAGATAATATTCGTATATTCCTTCCTCCATATATCTAAATACTGAAATGTTTCTTGTTCATTGTTGCTTTTGTAGGCTCATTTTCCTGTTTCCATCAAAAATGCCTTCCATTACTAGTTTTTCCATGTTGAATATGACTATTTATATGACCGATAAACCTCAGTTTTCTTGTTGTGTTGTTTATGGTCTATTTTATTTATATCTATATATGGCATATTTTATTTATATCTATATATGGCATATTTTATTTATATCTATATATGGCATATTTTATATATTTATATCTATATATGGCATATTTATTGGTTTAACACTTCTCTGTAAGTCATTTTTTTCTACTGCCCGTGGTATTCTCAATATCCAATGTAACATCTCATTTTGAGGAAACAAATTCTTATAAGTATTACTACTTTATTACGTGGCCAGTGTTTCACAGCCATAAATTGCTAATTCTTGCTCTGATCAGATGTAATTTAGCTTTATTGCTGTTCCTTGAAAACTATGTTTTAGTTGAGCTAGTTTTCATGACAATATTGCAATTCATTCTATTTCTGCATCACAACACCCTGAATGTTTATGTTTGTTCTAAATTGGATAAATATGTGACATTTTCAGTTATTGCTTATAAATTATACATGATATTTTGTTCGCTTGAATTTTAACTTTATATGTTTCACAATTTTTGTTTTCTTTGTATTTAATTAGGTATATACGTTTTGTTACTTAATTTCTTGTTTCTTTCTTGATAAAATATGCTGCTGGTTTAACTGTTCGTTGTTCGTCTTCATTTCCTTGTTTCATCTGCATATCTGATTTCTGCCATCAGTTGTCCTCCGATAGACAGTGTATGAAGATTCGATGTCATGTTTCATCAGCATATCTGATTTCTGCCATCAGTTGTCCTCCGATAGACAGTGTATGAAGATTCGATGTCATCTCTAACTGTTCTCTTTATGTTCTGTACGTAAATGTTCAACACGTATGCTGGACTATTATTGAAAGTAGTTCTAATCTACCTTTATGACATACTGTCTCCTATGCCTGCATACTTCCATTTAGAGGTGAAAGTGGAGATTTAGAGATAAGTAACTAGTTTGCGACTCGGGCCTCTCTATCAATCATGGCCATGGATCCACCTCTGATTGTTTATCGTCTTTCCTCAGGTGAATGATGGTTGATAGCATCTGCACCTGTCGATAAGCGCAGGGGTGGGAGTCTCGTCGTTCCAAGGCCAGATGTGTCACTTTGGTTTATTTGTGTCCATGTGTGTTCCATGTTATCTTGATGTATTCTATCCACTTTTTTCTTGGTTTACTTTTGGCTTTATATCCGAATATTCTTCTGTTACATGTTTTTATTGGTATTTGGTTTGTTTTCCTTCTCATAAGGTGATCGAACCATTTTACTTGCTGTCTTTCAATATGTTCAATACATGATATTATACCAACTCTTTTTCTAATTTCTTCATTTCTGTTTTTATCTAGTTTAGCAACCATTGCAATTTTTCTTAGACACTTTATTTCTAAGGATATGGTAGGTAGTTTATGAGTTTACCTCTCTTTTGAAGAGGCGCGCTCTTTCAACCAGCGAACAACAAAGTCCAATTAGCTTAAATCAAGACGCACTACCAAAAAATATTAGAATTTACAAAGACCCCAAGATTAACAGATACGTAACGATATTTCTCTGCTGTTAGAATGTTAAAGACCATGTTTGGTATTGGTATCAGAGATTCGTGTATAAATTGTAAATATTATTTGTCTTATGATTTCCACCTTGATCTTTTGAAGGAGAAGTAATGGTGAACGATGGTAAGTTACTGTGCTTGCTTTCTGACACATTGTTTCTATTTCTCTGTTTAGTCTTACATTTTCTGAATAAAATGCTGCGTAGATATTCAAATTAGTTGGCTTGTTTCCCTGTGGTGCTATCTATTCTTATATCCATTGGTGTTGCAGGCTTTCTAATTTTCATAACTTCTGTTTTTGAATGTTAATATTGATGCTGTACTTCTTACATGCTAATAACAATGTATTAGTGTAGTTTTGTAAATTTGTCCTCATTTTCGTATATTAGACTATGATCGTCAGCAAGTAGTAGTTCGTTGATTTCATTCTGCAGTTTCTCATCAGATTTATTTGCAATGTTTTTCTCTTTGTTAATCTGAGCTTTCTTTTTTTTACAGCAGTAAAAGGGACTAAATATAATAGGGGCTGTATATTGTCTTATACGGGACATAGATATCAGACAAAATTTATTCACAGTAGTGATTCTCAAAGAAATATAATTACGTTATGTATGTTGCTATTGCTTCTGAAAGGTTCAGACGCACAGTTCTCTGCGACATTGTGTGGATCTGGTACTTTAGCTGTTCGCGTGGTTGTCTTCTGTATCACTCCCTCACAGACCTGAACAATACAGTGATACGTTCGTGTAATAATTCTGCAGCGGTCTGCGATATACTAACACATGTGAACTATCAATGCGCGAACTCATCCTCATCTGCAGAAAGATACTTAACACCTGTTGGTGTGCTCATAGTCTCCTGTTAGCGGTTCAGTTAATCACTAACACATGTTTCTATTAAAAGAACTTTACATTCTGTTTACGTAGCCCCCACAAGAGAAGCCAATAGAAGTTAGTTGTAATAAATACATACGGTATTTAAACATTCAAGTCAAAGCTAAACATTCAAGTCAAATCTAAAGGGAAATAGTTTCACTGCCGCTGTAATTAACATCCAAGAAAACTAATGCAGATGTCATAAGAGATGATGGAATTTTTTTTAAAGCCAAAATATAACAAATTAGAGGTAGTCCAGATTTGTATGTGTGATGGTGATATATGACTTATTCTTATTTACAGACAGTAAGGAAGAATAACAGTCTAAGTTGCTAAGACACATAGTCACTAAGTTTCACACAGGATTGCATGCATGTACTGATTTTATGAAGGTATTGCTTTGTCCATTTGCACTACCCTCCTCTTAGCTCTGTTGATTAGTTCCATGGGAAATGCAGTCAACGCTTGGAAACAATAATAACTGCTGGAGATGGCAGCCAGTCAACGCTTGGAAACGAACATAACTGCTGGAGATGGCAGCCAGTCAACGCTTGGAAACGAACATAACTGCTGGAGATGGCAGCCAGTCAACGCTTGGAAACGAACATAACTGCTGGAGATGGCAGCCAGTCAACGCTTGGAAACGAACATAACTGCTGGAGATGGCAGCCAGTCAACGCTTGGAAACGAACATAACTGCTGGAGATGGCCAGAAAATGAATTAATACATCATCGACTGTCTTAGTCAATTTATTTTATATAACGATAGTTTATTTTTCTTTAAAAAAAACAACAAGGCTTGGCTTGCCAACGAGGCTAAAATTAGTAGTATCAGCGTTGGATATAAAAGACAGATGCAATGACCTTGCTGGATCGACTGGACTGCATGCTCGAGAGTTAAGCACTGAAACGTTGAATGATACACTACTGCTTTATCGACTAAGCTAATTTCAATTCCCAACATTATGTACTCAAATATCTCTAGATGACTGAGAGACTCCATTATTTCCCTTTAGCCAATAAATCTTACATTGCCGATGGTAATATAGAGGAGATACGAAGGAGAACGCATATTTATCGCATTTAATGAAGCACGGATATATATAGATACATAAGAAGAGACATGCTTACCACGTCACAAAAACAGTCGGTTGTCAACAAGTGTTGTTGGAATTTACTATTCTTGAACCAATTTTCACTGGTACAGCTAGAAAATGTAAGAACCTTACATATACCTTTTTTTTATAGATGTGGCAGCATGGACTGTAGACAACAACAAAATCAAAGCGAATTAGAGGCTACAGATATGTGGTTTCTGTGAATAATTATGGAAATACCATGGACAGTTAAGAAAACTAATGCAGAGGTTCTCAGTGATGCTGGCGCAAAAAGATCAATCATATCGAACATTAAGACAGACAGTCAAGATTTCTAGGACATGTGCTGAGAAGAACAGAGCTTGAACACTTAATAACCACTGGAAAGTCAATGGGAGAAGAAAGTGGACAACAAGGAGAAACATTACTAGATGGACTAGTATTGTGACACGGTAGAAGTTCACCAACCGAGCTTATTGACAACACAAGAGACAGAGAGTCATGGAGAAACATGATCGCCTACGGCATTCGGCATGGCACTTAATTGATTTATTAATTTATTACATATACCAAGTAGTTCTCAAGAATAAGCATGTGTACTGATCTCAAGCAGCGTCATTTCTCTTGACTTATCGCACATTAATCCGTGTTATTCATTGGCTGTCGACACAAAGCGCACATTAATCCCTGTTATTCATTGGCTGTCGACACAAAGCGCACTTTAATCCATGTTATTCATTTGATTTCGAGACAAAGCGACAATGACAAGTCGTATTATCAAAGATGAGTCAAACTGTATCATACAAACATGCATAACTATTCTGGAATAGGGCTTTGTATTTTTTATTATAATGGAAATCCCTGCTTTTTTTTTTAGAATTGACTATTTATTGTGACATAGTAGCATGTCCTTTTGTATCTAGATGTGTCTTTCGTAATTTATAATGACACTTTGTTGAAGACCTTACTTGAGGGTAAAGTCAAAGGGAAGCGAACAAGAGGTAGACAGAGATACAGGTGGGAGAATAACATCACAAGATGGACAGGTTACAGTCTAGCAGAGTGCACCACCAAAACAAGAGAGATCAGTTGGAGATCTGTTGAAACAACCTTCATTCCGGAGATGGCACTTGATGACGATGATGTATCTTTCTTGAAATATACAGTTCTTCTGGCTCCACCAGTATCAAATTACTAAAGTAGTTCACGTTTTGTCGTGAATTTCATTGATTACTTTGTGTCGACAGCCAATGAAAACCACTGAAAAGGGGCAATTTAGAAGGAAGGACGATTCTCCATTTAGCAAATGTGTCTTATTATGTTGATCTATTTCGTCTAGTTATGCACATGGTCTTCTACAATATATGATTTACTGGTTAATAGAAATTTGAGTCTTCTTCTACTTCTGCGTTCGTTTTCAAACTCCTGCAGATTAGCAGGATGTAGTCCGGAGAACGGAATGCGTTGTGTCATGGTTTACAGCATTGCTGCGATATCTGCGCCTTTCGGCCTGACACATCCTACTTCAGCATAAGAGTCTTCTTAGTGGTTCGTTTGACTATTCCCGTGTTTTTATTGGTACTTGTGATATGAAAATCATGGCAATAGTTGAATGAGTCATTCTATAAGGACGGATTTACAATTTCCCAATAGGTCTTATAATGTAGATATGTAGATGGCCATGCGATGTTCGCGACTATAGTGCCCCCAGTTCTGTTTTTGTCTTAGGACGAAATATTGACAGCAAGGATTCAAGATGATTTCTTTTGCTAGCGACTTGTCGTTATTGTTCTGTTGCCATATCGATTTCTCGTGTAAATTAAGCCGGAAAGCGTGAAAACGTTATGCTACAGTGTTATTAAAACCATTCAATCTATCACATTCGATTTCAGCATGTCATTGAATAGGATTTGCTTGTCAAGATTATGAGTCTTAAAATATGCCTTCATCTTTTTCTTCTTTTTCTGCGTTCGTTCTCAAACTTCTGTAGAATATATTCCAGTGATTGAAAGCGTTATATCATGGTTTATATCCCGGCTGCAATATCTTGCGCATTCGGAATGACATATTCGACCAAACTCACCCCCAATACAATTTTTTTCAAAAAATGCACTTCTTAAATCAATTAGAAATATTTTTAAACCACCAACTTTCCCTAGGTCGACCAACTTAAATAAATGACCAGCATATTATCTTGGGAAAGTAAAGACTGCAGAAATGAAGATGACCACAGCAACTTTGGTATGCTGTTGGTCAATAAAACATACTGGCTTAACATCGTATTACGAATTCCCCGTTACGCCTCAAATAAGGGAATAAGAGAAACTGTACTTCACTTTCTACCCAACATTGTCTATAGTTACCTCTTTACGACGCCTATGGAAGTTTATTCATTGCTCGAATTTCAAACCCAGCCAACACAAAGGCAACAAATTGGTCCTCAAGACAGGGCACATGTATCGTCTCTACGCCATAATCAAGACCGTCACCAATAAATCCTTCTAACTGAATTAATTAGGACCTCACTCGTTACATTTTTATTATTGTTGAGCTTTCTGTTGGTCACTATTTACATACGTGGAATCGCATGCCAAAAATAGCAAAGGCGTTTCCAAGTATGTAAATAGTAACCAATCGAAAGTCCAACAAGCCTCCCCCCTCCCTCTCGACCGGTCACGAGGCAAATCTAGATAACATGTCTTACTGGACATGATCATGGCCATACTGGTACATATGGAAATGATGATTGTGTTTTTAGGTCTATGTAAGGAATGCTTTACCAACACTGCTTTATGCTGCGTTATTCTGGACTGTATACGAGACACGTTCAACAGTTATCTTTGGTGCCTAAGAAACCTCATAGGAGTATCTTCGCATGAGCGAGTACCAGATACGGAAATTCTACAAGAATCCCGTATGCAAAGCATCCATGCCATGCTGACTAGGCACAACTCCGCTGGATTGGCTTCATCGTCCGTATGCCAGACAACAGCTTTCCAAAGAGATTCTAGTGGGAGCTGGGCGATTTTAAACGGTCAAGCAGAGGGCAGAAATAGCGCTTCAAGGGTCACCTAACAAACTCTCAATAACTACAGCATTAATCCTAGCTGTTGGGAGACTTCAGTACTTGATCGCTCAGCCTGGCATACCCAGATCCATACCCAGGTCACTGCCTGTATCACTAAATTTGAAAAAAAAAGAAAGAACATGCGGGTAATTTATAAGCGACGGAAGCGGAAGGACAATCCTAAAACTCTCCTACCCCAAACCCTCTACACTCCTGCAATAACTGCAATATAACTTACCTGGCACGAATCGGACTCATCGGGCATCTACGAAGTAACACACCAAATTAGACACTAACAAATGTTATGTTGTTTTTCTACTTGCTCATCACATTTATTGTTTTTCATGCCATGATCATCTTCTCTTGCGAAGGACGAACAGCATTATCATATAAAGAATCTTAAGATAAAGAAACCATCTTAAGTAGAGTTGGGCTTGGGCCGATTACGTTTAATCTCTGCAAAAGTATAGTCATTCACTTTTATTTCTCAACATTTTGTACATATAAGCTAAATATGAAATAGTGTTCAAATCTGCTTTAAATTCATGAAATCGGTATGACATGGTATATTAATATCAGTAATGGAAGATGTAATTAGCATAATAGCTATCTAAAAGTACAGAGTACTGTTCAATGTGTTTGAACAAGTAAATCTAAGTAGGAAGCCAGAGGATAATTTTTAGAAATTCTTGAGACTAATGGGAATTGAACCAGTCCGTTCAACGGCACCAAATCGCCTAGCGTGTTCAATAGTCGCTATGCGATTTGGTGCTGTTGAACGGACTGGTACAATTCCCGTTAGTCTCAAGAATTTTCACTGTGTTTGAGAATTCTATAGAAAGACAATATAGAATAAATTATCTCAATAACGGTAGATCTGTGTTCACCTTACACTTGAGTTTCTAAACCAAAATGAATATATGAAAGTGAATATATACAGTCTCCGTTGTCACTCCGTTATCACTATCTGCTAATACAGTCAATAAATATGCGAAAGGTCTGAACGTATCACTAGTAGACCATCCAGCATGCATCAACAAACTTCTAATAAATAACACCCCTATATTGTGAGGCTTATATTTTTTATAATAAATAACACCGCTATATTGTGAGGCTTATATTTCTTATAATAAATAACACCGCTATATTGTGAGGCTTATATTTTGTATAAGACATTAATCACACCATCTATATTGTATATCAATACATACCCCCCCCCCCACTAAAACAAGATATATAGGAGCGATTATATTATGCAGTTCGTCTATTTATAGTTTTAATTATGATAGTGTCAGGATTAAGCCATGAACAAACCAACACAAAAAAATGAATGGAAAATTGAGTGAAAGTAAAAGCCGGTCATAACTGTTAGCTTGTATGCCACGAGCATCACACGTTAGGAAAGCGTCAAGAATCTCGTGAGCACAGGACTGAGAACTCCTGGCCTAGAGGTTTATTTCAAGGAGACTTCCGTCATCGGCGTTATACTACGTATAATTAAGAAGCCTCCTACACAGAGGTAATCATGCTACGTATAGTGAAGAAGTTTCCTACACAGAGGGAATCATGCTACGTATAGTGAAGAAGTCTCCTACACAGAGGGAATCATGCTACGTATAGTTTAGAAATATGTATAGCATCATGCTCACATGGAGTCAACATTAATTGAAAATACTCCTTCCCCATCTGAGTTCCAGACTTTTTAAACAATTGAACACGACTGAGAGTAAATGTTTTCTGGATATAAAAAAGCTCTAGAGCCCCCCCCCCCCCCCACCTTCCCAAACCAAGTAATTGAACAAGAGCTATATTGCTCATAATTCATGAACTGCAAATAAATAAACAAACAATACAACAAATACTCGATATACTTATATTTCTTGCAGCGATACTTGTGTGAGTCATGTGACGTATGTGTGAGTCATGTGACGTATGTGTGAGTCATGTGACGTATGTGTGAGTCATTTGACGTATGTGTGAGTCATGTAACGTATTCTTTCCAGAACTTTATCTTCCCAATGAACTCCCAGAACCCTTCTCTGTCTTGAGCGATGCGGCTTGCATTTTTCAACGTTGTATTCATGTTATCTTTAATATCGTCAGTTCATCGTCGTTTTCGTCCTCCGCCCCGGTGCTCTGCCCTCCATTATTTGTCTTTCTAAACAGTTATGTCTCTTTATATTACCAAACATGCGTAGTTTTCTTTTTGTTATTGTGTTTAGTAACCAACACTCTGGAATCTTCAATGTGTTTATAATATCTGAGTTTCTCTGGGTTTTTTTCATGATACTCTTTCTTTAGCATTTAACAACGATACTCAACATACTACATATCCCCTACAACGATACTCATCAAACTACATATTCCCTACAACGATACTCGACATACTAAATATCCCTTACAACGATATTTGACATACTACATATCCCCTAAACGATACTCGACAAACTACATTTCTCCTACAACGATACTCAACATACTACATATCCCCTAAACGATACTCGACAAACTACATTTCTCCTACAACGATACTCAACATACTACATATCCCCTAAACGATACTCGACAAACTACATTTCTCCTACAACGATACTCAACATACTACATATCCCCTACAATGATAATTCACTAACGACTACATGATAAAAAACTTTGAGTTCGTACCACAACATGTGGAGTCTGATAATTTGAATATTTTGGTGAACTATTCATATCACTTTTTTATTTGACATATCTATTTATATTCTCTTTCAAGAACTCTTGGCTACCAACCAACCAGCAGCATCCTACTACGTCGTACATGGCGCGGCCCCTTTATGTTTATATTGTACGATAAACCAAGTGTCCGCCACATGAGACCACCACTAAAATCAATAAAGAAATTGGACACTTCTATTGAGTACAAAAATGGGAGCTGATCATAGATTGTAACGTCGTCTGGTCTGCTCTGTATGCACTCGGAAAATATAATAAAATACTCAGGAAACATGCCCGGAATATAAACTTCCAGAGGAATATTGATGAGAAAATAGTAGAAATAACGCTAGAAAACAAGCTGCATAAATTGATCGTCTTCTTTTGCGATCGATCTTAAATAATTTGCACACATTTTTGTGTAATTTGAGCAGGAGAACTTGAAATACGTTGTTAGTTTTACAGCAGAGCTCCGATATTTGCACATTTCGGTTCAGCACATCCGATTTCAGCATGCTTCTACTTCGGATGTTTCCCTAGTCTTCATATCTGTCGACAGGAGGAGTATGTGTGTCAGAACTACGCCGTGATAGGTTATTACCAACTGTGTCTTCAGACTAAACGAGAGAAAAACATTCCTAGGTGGTAGTTCGAGAATACGACAAGCTGTCATTTATTTAGACTTTGGTCGATTACGTCTATCTCGTAGGAGGTATTCTACTGCCAGGAAACTTCTCTCGTGTAATTAGACGAAATCTTGCATCATTGTCCTCAGGTATTGATTCTTACCGCGACTGTAGGCGTGGTTCTGGAATATGAGAACAATCAATAGTAGAGTTAGGCTAGGGTTGGTTCGTCTTCTAGATGAGGTTTCGTTCACCGACATCGTAAACACCTCTTCCAAATTTGAGCTTCTACACATATTTTCTTCGTGTCGGAACGATATGCTATACTCGCTTTTCTTTTCCGCACTTCTCGCTAGCAGAAGACAGCTGAACGTTTCCACATGAAAGTGCACATTTATTTAACCTTGGTTCGCATTTTCTTACCAATTTCTTACACATGACGTTTCCATGACACATTGTTATCTTCACATGCACTCACTAAATAGACGAACCATACTTCTCTGGGTACTTGCTCAATATTTTTCATTTTTTTCAGCTTTCGGAAAAATAATCCGGCAGTCTAGGACAACTGAAGACACATACTGTACTGTGACAGTGGTTTGGGTGTGCGGGGGTGCCAAGAACGGCTATTATAAAATAGTTTTCGTTTTTTCTTGCGCAATTCATTCATTCATTCATTGTCCTTTTGCGCTGAAGTTGGCGCATAGGGCAGATGTCAGATCTCTACAATTCTGTCTGTTCAAAGCTATTCTGTGCAGTTCTTGAGTAGTATGAATATTGGTTGCTTTACTTTCTCTAAGTATTGTTCTTCTGAGTGTTTCTTTTGGTCTACCCCTTGCTATTTTACCTGTAGGTATCCATTCAAGAGATTGGTGGTGTATTCTGTTGGTGTCTGCGCATAGGACATTCCCGATGTAGGACCAATGGCGTTTTCTGATAACATCTGTGATGAAATGATGATGTGTCTCTTGTCTGATTTTATCATTCGATTTGAATTCACTCCAATAGGTATTAGTTATCCTACGAAGACATTTTTTCTCTAAACTCAGGAATGAACTGACTTCTGTTACATAAATGGGTCTGAACGTTACGTTGTTAGTTGATTAATCACACTATCGACTTTTGCTCAATTGCGCAAAGAATAATCATTTCACCATATGACTCGTATATAAAGCGTTAGTCTTCTTCTTCGTCAGCTTTCACTCACACACCCACAGGTTTTCTCTTGTAAGAGGACAGTTATCCTACTAGATTTAAAAAAGGATGCAAGCTAGAGAATGGAAGTGCGTTGCATTGATATTGTTATTATTTTTCCGCCAATGATCCGACAAATTCCTTTTCGACGGAAATAGTTAGTCTGATTTCTCCGCTCAATCTGTGAAACAATCTGTTTTATGGTGACCACGAGGAGATTCTTTGAAGATCTTAGTTGTTTCTAAACTTTAGATTTACATGAGATCGATGTAAAACCCTAAGACTACAAGGTTTATTTACAAAAGAATTATACATCTTTTGCTGTTGGAGTCGTCTGGGTTAATAGTATTAAGTTCTGGAAAAATTCTAATATTTTCCACAATTGAACAAAGAAATAACAAGAGAAGTATAGTAAGATTGGTATGTAATGAATAACATCGCCGTGACAATGAGGGGTTATGCTTTTTTAATGTTGATGATGGAACAGACATTGTCAACATTTTTAGCTGTTTTTTTTGGAGATAATCTGATAACATATTGTCAAACTAGGCATACAACAATACATCCAAATATCACCGGTATAACTAGAACAACAGATACAGTAAATAAACTCTCATCAATGTCTTTTACAACTAGCTAATAGCTTGACATAGAAAACCCCGTATCATATCCTTGCATCATAAATTACGTGGCTAATCTTACACATATGGAGAAACAAAAGAACAGAAATACAGAAAAGAATATATATATATATATATATATATATATATATATATATATATATATATATATATATATATATATATATATATATATATATATAGAGAGAGAGAGAGAGAGAGAGAGAGAGAGAGAGAGAGATGAAGTAATGGAATACATCATTCTATTTCGATATTTGTTGTAATTCAGTTTCGATGTCTGATATGGACAACCTCATTGTGTAATTTCATTTTCGTAAAGAAATCAATGACATGATTTGTAGAAATTAGGAAAATTCTGTTGTTGTTGCAGACAGGAGAAAGACCAAACACGTGTAGGAACGCATGTCTTGGAATACACGTGTTGTTGCGTTTTTGCTGACGAGGCTTGAAATAGGAGCACAGTATAATGATACTGCTTCTTCTGCTTCTGCATTCGTTCTCAAACTCCTGAAAATTAGCAGGATGTAGTCTGGAGAAGGGAATGCTTTATAGCTTATATGTTATATCTGTGCCTTTCTGCCTGACGCATCCGATTTCACTATTCACATGCTTCAAGTTTTTCTCATTTAATATTATTTTGCTATTTGTTGGTATACTATTTCCTGATATTATCATTGTCTCTATCTTTTTATGTTTAAACTAAGACCTTTCTGTTCACCTTCTATCAACGTGCTGTTTAATGGATCTTGGAGATGTTCTTGGCTTTCTTCTATCAACACAGTATCATCTGCATATCGTAGATTATTGATATTGTGTCCTCCTATTTTAATGCCTGGGATATTCTTAATTTATCTCAAGATATTCTCGCTGTAAAGAGAAAATAAATCTGGTGACAATACACATTCCTGGCGTACACCTGATAACTTATGCCGTTCTATAATTCACTATAGATGGGCATCTTTGGTATGCAATGATTTTGCATACAAACCATGTGACCTACCCAACTAATCTGTGTCTGCATCATAATTAGTATCAATGCTAGGGATACCAGCTGTGTCACGTACAGTGGTATTCAGAAAGTTGTCTTGTCAACTTTCACTATAGTCTGCTAGTTCGTTTTTGGCCATAGATGGCGCATATTTTGTCCGTGTTGAGCTCATCGTTGCACGTTGGTTGTTGTATTTCTTGTGCATTGCTTATACCTAATATTAAGCGTCCTATGTTGATTTTTATGCGATCATTCGTAAAACAAGCCCTTTTGTGAGTCTGTATTTTGTTCGTTGGAGCCTAGCAATGAATGACTAGTACTTTCAAATATTTTCTGTGGAAATGTGCTGATATAATCTGTTCAATGACTGATTTACAGATGATCAAGGATATTTTATTCAATACGTGACATGACTATTGCTACTCAATTAGTCTGTTGGTTGTGCTTTCTTCCTGAGCTAATTAAATGTACTAGATTGTCTTACAGAAAATGTTTATCTGCATTTAACCATTTATATTCACTGATACAAAATATCCTCATGATAACCATGGCATTCATTGCCAACTGGAGATTTTTTATCTGTTTTATACATATTTTGAGCATTTGTCTGTAGGTTAAAGCCATTTCTATGGCACACGATAAATGAACAGAAAAACATAGTGTCTGACTGACTAGCACTGACATGCGGACTAATTGCACAAACATATGGACATGCAGACAGAATGATAAATATCAATAGACAAAACGCCAATTAGACAGATAAGCAGAAAAGAAGAAGAAAAGAACTACAGGTTGTTGTTACACAATTCTGTTTCATATAAAACTGCCAATGCACATATTAGAACCGTTTACTTCATTATTTTCGGTTTGAACAATTGCAAATTAAACTTGTTACAACAGAAATGACTTTTCTATGTAAAATCCTCAGGTAAACAATAAGAGAGAGCATCAGAAACGAAAACATCAGAAGACTAACAAACACAATATCTATCTTGGATTACATCAAAAGACAGCAGATTAAGTAGTTTTTGCATGCTTCCAGAGTACCATCAGACATTCCCCCTCATAAAGCATTACTATAAAGACACTATGAATACAAAGCCAGAACCTTGCAAACGATCGATTACAAAAATAAAAGAATCAATGAAAACAAACATATTTGAAGCACACAAAAAGCTATCTCCAGAGAACTCTTCTACCCCTGACACTGCAATGCATAAAGGGGTATAAAGCGAAAAGAAATAAATATAAAAATAATTAAATTAAATACACTTTTTTATATCAAGCACGCGATATCTCTATTTCACACAGGTCTCCATTTTGCTCCTGTCATATATTTTTTTTTTTAAAAGAGAAGGCAAAACGCAATTTTGAATAAGTTTCCTATCAGCTATTTCCTGAAAGAGTTATTCATATGTACCATGAGTCTTGTTAACAAAAAGACCTTTACTCATGTAAGATTTGTATTACTGAAAGGCACAAGCATGACATCAATATGAAAATGGTTGGTGCCAAAGCAAAGTTACAATCCATATAACGCGAATCATCAGCAGCGATGAGTCTCAGGACCATCATTGGTACCACATACTAGAATGCGTTTTTTCGCATTTGTTCAGTTAGCATACACTTTTCAAATAAAGAACATAAAAGATATTCGCCGATTTATCATCATTAAACATATCGTCTGTGTCCACCTAGTCATTAACTTCTCGTAGTTACCTAAATTGTACTCATCTCATGATTCGTCAGGTCATGAAAGAGGTCAAGATAAAAAAAAGACTTTTTTCGCAAAAACTCCTGACAGGTTCATGAAAACCCCGTGAAACTTACTGAACACAAAATTCTCTGACCATATTATGGAATGCCTATACAAAATTGACGGTCCGCGAATAAATCCAGCTGAAAATTCAATGCACACATCATGGCAATGTGGAAACATTAACTTCGTAAAATACAATTTTTGTACACGTTTGAAATAATGTTGCGTTTAATAATTTATTTTTTTTAACAGTATAATAAAATTGCTCTGGATTGGGACATCAAACTTAGAACAGTGATAGACCGAGAACTTTTTTTGGTGATGAATGACAATTATGTAGTTGCTCATCGATCTCTAATGAGGTTTTTTGATACAAAACAACACAGAGTTCCGAGAATTCCGCATTTTTACGTCACTTTTGCGAGGTCTTAGTCTGGATGCTGGATGCTGGACATAAGCTGGATGTCTAACGTGCAGTCGTTCTAACTTGCGAGGTCTGAGTCTGAGTCTAACGTGCAGTCGTTCTAACTTGCGAGGTCTGAGTCTGAGTCTAACGTGCAGTCGTTCTAACTTGCGAGGTTTGAGTCTAACGTGCAGTCGTTCTAACTTGCGAGGTATGAGTCTGGATGCTGGACATAAGCTGATGTCTAACGTGCAGTCGTTCTTACACAACCTATATGTATCGGAACCTTGGACTGTCTTTGCTTGGCATCAGGGGATGACAGACGGGGTTATTGGGTGGAGTTGATTTTTTACTCCATAGACGATCAAAGTGACATCTGAAGACTCACAAATACCAAGCCTAATTAACTATCTCAAAGCCATGTACATCTTCGCCTGCTATTGAGGAATATCAGTAGGGTTTGTGAAGTAGGACCAGCTAACCACTCTATCACAGAGCAGAAAAGCATATTCATTTAGTTATTTTCATTATGTATTTTTTTAAATACTGGAACTATTCTCCATACTTCTCCAGTAAACTCCCGCAGCTTTGCAGAATTCATGCCAGAGAACGGAATGCGCTGTGCTTAATAGTGTGCGTAATAGCGTGGCTGTGATATGTGTGCCTTTCATTCTTACACTTGAGGTCTCGGGTTCAATCCAAGGTTGAGACAGGATATTTTTCATACGTAGGTGCAATACAAATTCTTCCTGTATATGTCCCGGCGTCTGCAATAGCAAAACGGTGATTATTTCCACATCCCATAGAAAGCATCCCTGCTCTCCTTCACATGAACAAATGCAGTAACGAAAGTATCATCGTGACGTATCCGACCAGTTTTTTTAATGAGACAATTTGACCCTTTGCGTAAGACTGGACAATCAATTATATCCTCAAAAAGCCCCTTAGTCGCCTCTCACAATACACATGGAAAGTTACAGTCGGTCTATTGTTTGCTTGCCTTTCTTACCACATACACGGAAGGTTACAGTGTGTCTATTACTTTCCTTCCTTTTCTTACCACATATATGGAAGATTGCAGTGTATCTATTATTTGCTTCCATTTCCGACCCGAAAACTAAATATTAACAAAGAGAGGACTAATAACGTTTTTGTGACCCTGTTTCTGTGTTTGTTATATTGTAATATTGCTGTTTTACCTATGACTATTGTCTTTTGTGATATTTTTTCCTGTGACTTTTCTACCGTGACTTTCTCACACGGGACTTTTTTTCATGAGATTTGTGTACTACAATCGTATATTCTCAAGTTATAAATGTGGACAGATCGATCTAAGCACATACATTTTATGTTAGTGTATTATTACCAGACAGGTAACGACAAGGACACTCAGGTAAACAGACATACATACAAATAGGCAAGGGTAAAAAAAAAATATTTTATCTAGTTTTCTTCAAACGAATTACTCCAGTTTTACACGCTTCCCCTGTTCCTAAATTAGGCAAGCCATCTTTCTGAATGTGTCTGTTCAGACGTGTTCGATCTGTTTATGTTTGTGAGGCTTCGGTAACACGGTTAACTATGTCTACCTCACTCTCGTCATGTCCATTTATATTTAGATGTGGCTTTAAATGAGAAAACGCGATCCAGCTGGAAAGTGATGTTGTATTATTATTAGACCCATGTGTTGCCAGGCTCTGTAAAGAGAACAAAGACTGCTAACACATCAGTATGCAATGCATATTGTAGCTGGCTACTAAGAATCTTGGCATTATTTCCGCTGGAAGATCAAAGGGCTTATTCTCTCTTGGAGTGTTTCAGGCGCGTCAGCAGGAAGCTTTTTCCGTGTCTCTCGTTAATTATACAGACATGTGAATTCATGGGTGTCACCATTTAGAAATACGGTAAAAGTATGTCCCATGGCAGCAACCTGCCGATGGGGATGAAGATAACTCTTCATGTACTAAGCCACTTCAACTATTAGGTGGAGTGGCCACCTAATAGTTCTACTTTTCAAACAAAAATAATGCTATGGGATGCACTCTAAATAAGATTGAAAATTGTTTATTTCCATTAATTATATCTTAACAGAATCACATTAATATTGTGCTCATACAGGTATTCACGTATTTAAGAACTGACACCATTGTACTCTGAGCAGGCGCATAGGTTCTCAGTCTCTGTAAGCACAAGAAGAAATGTATGCTTATGAATATGCGTCTAATTCTACCCATCTCTTGGCCTTCTCTACTTGTTCCACCCTAGATTATAAATTTCTTCTGTCTCTATAAATACTGTTTCCTACTGTGAATTTTATCTCTCTTCTAGAAGGATCCAGTATTCAAGATCCCACCTTTTCCATATTTTAAGTATTCCAAATCCACCCACCACATGTACTTTTGTAGTCATAAAGGACCATCATTAGACTGTGTAAAATCCATATTCAAAGATAGTGATATTGCAGTTAAAACAAGTGTAGGACATTGAAAGTAGTTTTCAAAAACTTCAGAGTTTAGACAGGGGTTATTACCATTATTGTTTATTATGTATATGGATAATATTACCAAAACAGTAAAATAACCATCAGAAATTTTCCAAATCAGCTAACTGAACTACTCTTTGCTGACTATCAGCGCCTACTCCACAGTTCAAGTGAAGAGCTGCAATAGCACACAAGCATACTCAACGAAAGTTGACTCAATCACAACATGAAAATTAATCAATCAATCAATCCATTGCCATGACGAATGGCTTAGGCGATCATGTTTCTCCACGACTCTCTGTCTCCTGTGTTGACAATAAGTTCGGTTGGTGAACTTCTACCACCGTGCCACAATACTAGTCCATCTAACAACTTCTCTCTTTGTCGTTCCCTGTCTCTTCTCCCCTTGAGTTTTCCAGTGGTTATTAAGTGTTCAAGCTGTGTTCTTCTCAGCACATGCCATAAGGACCTTGACTGTCTACCCTTAATGTTTGATATGATTGATCTTTTTACGCCATCATTAATAAGAACATATGCATTTGTTTTCTTAGCTGTCCATAGTATTTTCATCATTCTTCCCAGAAACCGCATATCTTTAATCTCTAGTTCGCTTTGAATTTTTTTTGTTTACAGTCCGTGCATGAAGATTAATACAGAAAACAAAACGAAGTAATGTCTATAGACAGAGAACACACTACAATTAACATAAAGATGATTGATCAATTGCTGAAACAAGCAACGAAATTCAAATATCTAGGGAGCATTTTTACAGATGACGAAATAATGGAAAGAGAATTCGGGACACGAATTCAAATAAATAACTACGTATATTATGAACAAATTTGAAATGCATATATTCTGATGGAAACAAAAAGACAAATCATACATTTAATCTTCATACCAAGAATGTGTTTTCAATATCAGACATGGACAATAAGTAAAGAACATGAGAGAAAGTTTAATGCATGTGAAATGAGGGTACGAAAATCAGCGAACACAACAAGAAGACATAGGAATGAAGAGATTATAAGGACGGTTGGTACAACGTCTGTGGTCATACATATTTTATAAAAGAGACTGAAGTGGTTTCGCCAATATTTAAAATGAGCCCTTATTGCCAGCGGCAAGAGTATAATAAGCGACCAAACACGCCATATCCCACAAACCGATCGTCATTCAATCCTGCGAAAATATACAGCAAAATCAAAGAAAATAAAACAGATTGATATATAATTTACTGAAAATAGATCAAACAGAATTCCGTTTCAGCAAATTTGGGTTTTTTTAATACTCAAAATGAACGGCACTAATATTAATTGGATTCTGTAGCACATAAATTAAGTATCGATAACAACAAATAAATCAAACTCGATCATTTGCCAAAGAGTGATCATCATATGAACCAGTAACAAACGTGAATACAATATATTGATGTATCAAACCGAACCAATCATCAGCAGCAGCTAGCATATCTAGCTTAATATTGTTAATCCATACTTTGAAGTACGAGTCATGTTGGACCGAAGTCTAAGTTTCAAAGATCATGTTGACCACATAATTGTAAAGAATTATAAAAGTCTTGCGGCGATGAAAGTTATGGCTGCTGCTCAATGCGAACAGGGACTGCTATTTCTGCTGTATCAGGGATTGGTGGTAGCGATGGTAGAGTACGTACTGGCAATTCTGACACTGAATCAGACTCAAACAGAAAGATTGGATAGAATCCAGAATGAGGCAATGCGAATCATTTTGGGGTGTACGAGAGATACGTCGGCTTGGGCTATGAGATACCTACTTGATTGCCCAACTGCGGAGCAAAGAATACAAATGTGCAAGGTGCGGGACTACATAAAATCACCGTTGATAAAGAGCGCCCTCTAAACCCAGAAATGATCAAAGTGAAAGGCAGTCGACTAAATAGATGGATGGGGCGCGCAGAGGACGTTATACAGAGCGTGTGCAGATTGGAGGATGTACTACCTGGTGCCGAATGGAGTCTGACGCCCTCGGATTATCCAACAGCCTTCGAAGGATTAATCACACTCAATAGAGAGTGCAGGGAATGGTGTCCGACAGTGGTCGAGTCAGAGGTGCTCGCTCTGATCAGTGAGAATTCCAGGGAAGGTGACATAATTATATATACAGATGGGTCGGTTGAGAGACAAATCAGGAGTTCCTTGGCTTTCACGGCTCAAAGGTGGGGGAGACTATCAGAAAGGAAAGTGGCGCATTCGCTCCGACGACAAGATGCATGACAATGAAGATTCTGCCAGTGACCACATCTTTTCAATAGGTCTGCTCACAGACTGTCTGCGAGCATGCCTGTATACTCAGTGACTCTATGAACATCTTCTTCTTTCTGTCCTCATGTACCTTTCGGTGTTGAGGGGACTCTATGAACATGATAGTGAAAGTTCAGGCGGGGTGCGTTCGAGAACAGTGGCTGGATGCAGTGAATAATTCCTGTGTGTGTACAGTGGCTTTTATTTTTGTTCCGGGATAGCGGGAGTTCAGGGTAATGAGAGAGCAGATAGGTTGGCCGCCCACGCTGCTACTACAGCTGTTGGTGGAGTGATGGACCGGCCAGACATTTTGAATGCTCTACGGGAAAACGCACGAACAAATGGCTGTACAAGTTACGATGACTCTTGTTCCATGATTAGAATAAAGGAACTTGATTTGAAATGTGGTGTCGCTAGAAAGGAGAGTTTTCGTGGGCGAAAAAGAATGATGGTCGATCAACGACGTACTGGGACTGTCAGTCAACGTGTAATGGCGGATATACTCGAGGAAAGATCTCATCACCTATGGACTTGTCCGGAGTGCAATGACGATGATCCAACGACTAACTAAATTTCTGTTTTCCCCCTCTTATTTTTCTACCCTCAATTGTCCCTGTAGGATAGTTTTTGAAAGATAGCCGTGACTCATCAATTGACAAAACTCCACACGTTTGTGGCTTTTCACCACTGCCAGATATTCTTGTTGATCTGCAAGATTATTTACCATAATCATTTCTCACGTAATGTTAGTATATTCTCACGTAATGTTAGTATATTCTCACGTAATGTTAGTATATTCTCACGTAATGTTAGTATATTCTCACGTAATGTTAGTATATTCTCACGTAATGTTAGTATATTCTCACGTAATGTTAGTATATTCTCACGTAATGTTAGTATATTCTCAAGTATAATCATGTACAGGATGTAGCAGGCATATTCACACTCCTGCCGATCTTGTGTCAATATTCCCGCTTCTGAGATGAGTCATGTTCAGTTGGTTTTGATATCTTGCTTCCATATTTTGTAGGACCTACATCTTTTTCCCTGTCCTGGCATCATCCCTTCATGTTGGTCTCTTCTGGGCTGTCATTTAGCTTGATATGGTCCCCAAAATTTTTTTTAGAGAGAACCTTTTTATTTAACCAGTTGTCTCTTACTTTGTTTCTCTCAGAATGCTCCTATTGGTTATTTTATTTTTGTAAATGGTATTCTGATAATTCTTCTTTAAGTTATTTTAATTTCTGCAATTGTGTTTCTCACCTTAATTGTGATTGTCCAAGATCCACGTCCTTATATTGCAACTAAATATACGCAGGCTCTACGGAAAATTAGTTTTGTTATCTTGATGCACCCCCAGCTATGTTTTTCATTTGTATTAGTTTATTTGATATAATGAATAAAAATACTATTTATTAGAAATTGGAATAGATGCATATTCTATCATGTTGTTATATTGGAATAATTAGTTACATATCCTAACATGTTGTAATATTAGCATAGTTACATATCCTATAATGTTGTTATATTGGAATAGTTACATATCCTATCATGTTGTTATATTGGAATAGTTACATACCTATGATTTTGTTATATTGGAACAGTTGTATATCCTATTATGTTGTTATATTGGAATAGATGCATATTCTATCATGTTGTTATATTGGAATAGATGTATATTCTATCATGTTGTAGTTTTAGAATAGTTACATAACCTATCATGTTGTAATATTAAAGAATGAATTCACTACAAATAAGATTTTAACGACCTGCGGGTTATGAGTGTCGTATCTACGTGACCAGTTTAGCGGTCTTTTGGCGATATGGAGTGAAACATTATTTTCACTTGAAAAAAATTGTTACTAGTGTTTGTATGAAATAAGTCAAACTCAAGCATTATATGCACATTCTGTTTTGATGGTCACAAATTATGATATAACCAAACTAGACTAATGTCAGTGGTTGAAAGAAGCCTACCTTATCATTAGAGGCATAAATTAAATGACCAACCACTGTTTTTTATGGTTATTTTTTTTTTGGCGCCCGTTCTCAAACTTTCACTGGATCTCTCTTCTAGCGGAACAATGGTTCTACATGACAGCATACGACTAATCACTGTCGCCACCCTCATTAGTCTTATCTGTTCTTTCATTTCTCTTTACACTCAGGTTGCTGGATACAGAGTTGAAGGTAGCTATTTGACACTGACATCATCTCTCATGTGACATATTCTTTCCAGAACGTAGTCTTCCTTATGGATTCTCTGAAAACTCCACGATTCTGGACGAATTGACCTGCCTCAGCTAGAGACATGTTTAAGCAATCTGATAAATCACTACATTATCGTCGTCTTGGGCGACCTCTTCCCCTGTTGCCGCTAACTCTGTTTCGCATATTAATCTTTCCATACTGTTATGTCTCTTTACATGACAAACAAATACAGCTTTCTTGTTAGGATGTTGTTAAGAAGCCAGTCCTCTTCGACGTTTATTGATCTTAAAACTTCTTGATTTGTCTTTGTAGCTGTCCATGATATACGTAAAATTCTTCTGTAGCATCTCATTTCGAAAGCAGCGATTCTCTTTTCTATTGTTTTATTTAAAGTCCATGCCTCGCAACAGTATATTACCATACGCATGTTCTGATCATACATAATTTTACTTTGCTGCTAGTGCCTTACCAAACAATTTTCAATTCCGCATGTTTCAATATCACCATTGCAATTCTTCTCTTGATGTCTGCGCAATTTCCTGAGCTATTTATGTTTGTGCTCAAATACTGGAAATGTGTTGCGTCCTCAAGTTTGAAATAGTCAATTATTATCTTTTCTTGTACTTTCACTTTATCCGTTGTCTTATTTTTTGTTTTCTCCATATTTATATACAGGTTTTATGCTTTACTGTGTTCATTTGTTGATATTGACATTTGCTTTACACCATCTAGTTGGACATCATAAACTGACTTAAATGTGAAATCAAAGAAAATGCATTAATATCTGCTGTAATTATATATGAATTATATGTAACTTGTAGGAGAACAGTCTGCAAGGCAATAACTAGTTGTACCAAAATTTCCTGTTTTAGCTCTCGTAAGCATGTCTAATACAATACATTGATGGCTAAAGTTTGTGATATTCACATAAGTCATTCACACTTTAAAATGTTCATCGTGGGAAAATGACGATTGTATCGTTTCTAGTAGTACTAAAACAAATGCTCGGACAAGAGGATAATGATAGACACAACGCACAGGCGAGAGCATAGTAATTTGCGAGTTTCAAACCTCAACCACCATCCACTGTTACAATCATCAAACCCATAACATTTCAAGGGAGTGGAAATTTTACTCTGAAAATATGAACACACAAATTCCGCAATGACGTGGTTTTCAGTTTATTGTTTAAATGTAATTTCAGTTTTGTTGTCTGTAATTTACAAATAGATAACTAATTGCACCGTTTATTAAAATAAAACATTGCAGTGTAACTCATAAAACAAATAAAACAGAGGATAAAAAACGAGGGATGTGTACTCTGCAATGAGGAAAGTCATGCGGATAGTTTTCAACGTCACTTTTACTTTCACTGTCAATTTCCTCGTCATTTTAATTTGGGATAGCTCTGTGGTGGAGTTGACTGTGGCGTCCAAGCTACCGGGTTCGAATCCCACCACTAGCAATTGTGCATCCGGAACGTTCAGAAAGCAAAGCCAAACTACTAAACGTATCTATATTGTCTAGAAAATCACTACAGCCAAAAAATTATAGGTTGGAAACATGTATTTATTTCCTGTTATACACTAGATTCGTTCAGATTTGATCGGGACCCGTCGTCGGGAGGGTATGAAATTTATTGGGTTGCTTACCCTGATATGACTCACATTGTGAATGTGCGTACGAATATTTTATAAATGAATAAATGTTAATGTCGCAGTAAAACGGTGTTTGGCCATCTTCGTTGAAGAAAACCATTGATATTGAATCATTATAGCAACGTTGAGATTGACGATCACGCATCACAATAAGATTTATATACAGTCTGTTGTGAGTTGTGCGGTGAAAAATTCCGTCTCGACACCAATCTTTTTATTAGATGTCGCACGGAATTCTGTGACGTAAATGCGCTATTTATAGAACGTTCCGGAGAAAATGACAGAGTATGGTTATTATATTATAGATTATGGTGCTTTCACACTCAATATTACTTGTAGGCAGTGCCCGTGATCGGAAAAAATAGAAAACCTTTGAAGTATAGATTTTTTCCATAAAATATTCCCTAAAATCAACATCGAAGTGATTAGTTTTTGTCAAGGTAAAGACACACCCTCTTTAGCCAAGAGAGTTTCTGTAGATCAGACATACAACATGACCGTTTACATTAAAGATCTTCTAAAATAATTAATTAGAACCCCATTCGTAACGTTTTGTATTATTGTTGGGTTTCGGTTTGTCACTATTTATAGCACATACAATAGCAAATACGACTCCAAGAATATAAATAATGATCAAACAAAGCCCAACAAGGGCCTCCGTTCGGTCACGTGATAATTATAGATAATAGGTCTAATTGGAGATCGTCATTCATAAGTGCATGTAGTACTAAATTTCAAAATATACACAATAAACTTTTCCTTCTATACCTATAAATATGTATATATATATTTATATATATACATTATTTTCGGCTCTGTATACGCTCGTATAACCCAAGATTGTGGTTGATTAGATTACCAGAACCGCGACCTCACTAATTTTGATAGCATATAACCAAGTTGGACTAACGTCCGAGGTTGAAATAAGCTACCTTAGCATTGGTGGTACTTTTTAATTAACAAAAAAAACCCAGCTCTCAACGTGTTTCTCGCAACCGTGGTACCCTTTACGATTTCAGGTATATGGACATCTTGATCATTAAGGAAGCAATAACAACCTACTCAACATACATATTTCAAGAAATAACTACAGCAAAATGTATTTGCTAAGTCACAACGTCCGATTAGGAAACGTCACCAAAATGACAATACGATCACGCTAATTAATATGCCACCAATTTTATAACACGATCACATAAATTAAAATGCAACCATTGTTGGTTATACGATCACGTAAGTTGAAATGTCATCAATGTGATCATACGGTCACGTTAATTATGTGCATTTTATAACAAGCAGGGATTAATTTCCGTTATATACCTGTCTTATTATTTTGTATCACAAATACATGATTGTACGGATTATCGTCGTAATAAAGTGACTTGCCGGCTGGCGCAGTCGATCATGATTTTCCACAACCCATTACCTGTAGTATTTTTGTATCAGTTCAGTGTTGACTCGTTATACCACAACGTTATACCATTTTATATGTGCTCGTGTTATCTTCAAATGTGTTTTGATAATCAAAGACTCCTGTTAATATACGAGTGAGTGAATAAGAAATAGGAAAAGTTGATAACTTTAAATATTTAGAATCGCATGTGAGCAGGGATGGAGCACTGATAAAGAAATCAAGACTAGACTCGAAACAGCCTCGACTGCAGCATCTAGATTGAATAGCATATGGAAAAGAAGAATATTGAATCATACTTATATAAATATTAAATAATATATATTGTATTGTACAGATGTGAGAGTTGGACAATTATAGCGGGAACAGGAAGAAGAATATATGTTTTTGAATACAATTTTTACAGGCATGTTTATTATTCGAAGTGCAGAGGATAAAACCCACGAAATACAGAAAATAAAACCCATGAAATACACAGAATAAAACCCACGAAGTACAGAGAATAAAACCTATATCTACATATGAAAAAAATAATGTAAATGTTCGTGAAGATCAACAGGAATAGCTCCTAGCAATGGTGTAACGTCGCAATCGTATGATGTTCTGGGTCATGATGAGGCATGACTCCCTTTCCAAGGCTTCCTGTACGGAACAGTTGGGGTGGAAGTAGTAAAAGAGTGTAAATGAAAGTAAGTATTAATAATATCGAAGAACACGCATACGGTTGCGTCGGGGGGGGGGGGGGTCTCACCAATGGCCCACTAGAAAAAATCTTAGTAGATGACATGCCGTTATATTGAGGCTTTCTTATTGAAGCTTTATAGCATGTCATCTATACAATTATAGACGCCATCTGTGTAGAGGAATTTTTCAATATGTATCGCACTAAGCCGAAAGCCGAAGTCTCCTGGGTATGAAAGAAAGCTCAGAAAATCCACCCTACTGCACATAGGAAATGAGAGCTAGTCGCGCAACATTTCTAGGGTTCTCAAACAAATATATCAAATAATAATTACGTTTCAGTTTCTCCACACTCAAATAATACACTCAGAATAGAGAAATTTGATAAGATTCAGTTTCTTCATACTCACTCAGAATAGAGAAACTTGATCAGATTCATTCTTCATACTCAAATAATACACTCAGAACAGAGAAACGTGATAAGATTCAGTTCTCAACACTCAAATAATACACTCAGAACAGAAAAACTTGATAAGATTCAGTTTCTTCATACTCACTCAGAACAGAGAAACTTGATAGGATTCAGTTTCTCCACACTGAAATAATGCACCCAGAACAGAAAAATATGGTAAGATTCAGTTTCTTAACTCTCACTCAGAACGGAGAAACTTTAAAAGATTCAAGTTTCTCCACACTCAAATAATACACTCAAAAGAGAAAAACTTGGTAAGTTTCAGTTTCTTCCCACTCACTCGGAGCAGAGAAACTTGATAAGATTCAGTGTCTTCACACTCACTCAGAACAGAGAAACTTGATAAGATTCAGTTTCTTCACACTGAAATAATGCACTCAGAACAGAAAAACTTGATAAGATTCAGTTTCTTCACACTGAAATAATGCACTCAGAACAGAAAAACTTGATAAGATTCAGTTTCTCCACACTGAAATAATGCACACAGAACAGAAAAATATGGTTAGATTCAGTTTCTTAACTCTCACTCAGAACGGAGAAACTTTATAAGATTCAAGTTTCTCCACACTCAAATAATACACCCAAAAGAGAAAAACTTGATAAGATTCAGTTTCTTCACACTCACTCAGAAAAGAGAAACTTGATAAGATTCAGTTTCTTCACACCCAAACAATGCACTCAGAACAGAGATGCTTGGCATGATTGTTATATTGATGTTTCTAAAGTGGCTTCCCTTTGACACTGAAGAATTATAGGTTTGATTGCGAATGAATAGAAACGCACAGAAAAACTCAAATACATCTGAAGTTTCGACCAAAAGGCCTTTCTCTAGAATGCAACACATAACAGACTGTTTCATAATTGCCATGAAGTTCGAGCCTATTATTAAGTTAATATAATCGAATATTTACTGTAAACATATTATAGTCACATTTATTCAAATAATTTTTTAGAGAAAAATAGTGAAAAAAATATCACTACAGAACACACCGGAAAATAGAACACATTATAATAAAGTATCATTCATGAACTCTCAGATAAAAACACATGTTGTCCATCTGCAAAATAATATTCATCATTATGTAATCATCATCTACTTACCAACTAACACAAGCAATAATCATGTGACTCCGACTACAGCACATCATGTAATCACCTTCTAGTCACCGACTCACACAGGTCATGTAACTGACTCCCCGACTCCAGCGCATTATTTATTTCGTTGCGAGAGCTCGCGTGCAATATCTCACTCACATTTTGAATGAAGCGAAAGACAGAACGGTGAAGGAGGCAACATAGAAGTAATGAAGTTAATGAAGCACCAACAGGTTCAAGGTTCCATCCTGTCTTCGAGATGTAGTATCAGATTATTTACAAACAATAAAATAAGAGAACAATGGTGATGTAATAAGGAGAAGGAGAAATAAATACACTACAGATACATAAAACAGGTAATCATCAAGGAAGAATACAAAACGGATACATGAGAGTTAGGATGTCTATTGGCGAATGACTATTATTTAATTATAATAAGTTAGTCAGTTTTAGTTATTGATTATTCATTGATGATTATTATTATTTGATTATTAGTTATTGATTTGATTATAATCAACAATAGTTAATGATTATTTATTATTAATTATAATTTTTTGATTTTTAGTTATTGATTACTACTTGTTGATTATTAATTATTGATTATTAGTTATTGATTTTTAGTTATTGATTACTACTTGTTGATTATTAGTTACTGACTATTCGTTAATGATTATTAGTTATTTATTATTAGTCTTTCGTTAGTTTTTGGTAAATAAGTACCTCGAAAAGCACACACTCTTATATTATATATATATATATATATATATATATATATATATATATATATATATATATATATATATATATATATATATATATATATATATATATATGTATATATTTCTATATTCTTTCTCTTCTTCAGCATTCATTCTAAAACTTCCGCTGGATAACTCTTGTTGCAGGACCATGGTCCTATTAGATTTCCAGCAGGATGTAGTCCAGAGAATGGACATACGTTGTGTCTCCTTTTTATTTGCGCCAATGGCCCGACACACCTGTCTTCGACAGAATATTTATATATGAAATTGTACTCATAAAATTTGCGATATCTCTTCTCTATAAATTTTCATGGACCGTGACCCTCAGAACTATTATTGGAATGTTATCTAATTGGAAAACATCCTTCTAGAATGTCTCATTTGACTATTCGCGTGATTTACATTGGCTGTCGACACAAAGTATAAACACAATGATTAATTAAAATCTCAGTAGACGTCAAATGCAGTCATTTTAGAAGGCTGATTTTCATTTAATCCACATATCCTATATTGAAGATTAGTCACAGTGTCAATGTAATACTATTCACAACCAAGTACTTCAGAATCTGTACCCACGATTTTGAGAATAAACTTAGAAGAAGAAGTAGTAACCTAACCCAGTCTTATTATACACGTTTCTATCACCCAATCCCCTTATTACACACGTTTCTATCACCCAATCCCCTCATTACACACGTTTCTATCACCCAATCCCCTCTTATTACACACGTTTCTATCACCCAATCCCCTCTTATTACACACGTTTCTATCACCCAATCCCCTCATTACACAGGTTTCTATCACCCAATCCTCTCTTATTACACACGTTTCTATCACCCAATCCCCTCTTATTACACATGTTTCTATCACCCAATCCCCTCTTATTACACACGTTTCTATCACCCAATCCCCTCTTATTACACATGTTTCTATCACCCAATCCCCTCTTATTACACACGTTTCTATCACCCAATCCCCTCTTATTACACACGTTTCTATCACCCAATCCCCTCTTATTACACATGTTTCTATCACCCAATCCCCTCTTATTACACACGTTTCTATCACCCAATCCCCTCTTATTACACACGTTTCTATCACCCAATCCCCTCTTATTACACACGTTTCTATCACCCAATCCCCTCTTATTACACACGTTTCTATCACCCAATCCCCTCTTATTACACACGTTTCTATCACCCAATCCCCTCTTATTACACACGTTTCTATCACCCAATCCCCTCTTATTACACACGTTTCTATCACCCAATCCCCTCTTATTACACACGTTTCTATCACCCAATCCCCTCTTATTACACACGTTTCTATCACCCAATCCCCTCTTATTACACACGTTTCTATCACCCAATCCCCTCTTATTACACACGTTTCTATCACACAATCCCCTCTTATTACACACGTTTCTATCACACAATCCCCTCTTATTACACACGTTTCTATCACCCAATCCCCTCTTATTACACACGTTTCTATCACCCAATCCCCTCTTATTACACACGTTTCTATCACCCAATCCCCTCTTATTACACACGTTTCTATCACCCAATCCCCTCTTATTACACATGTTTCTATCACCCAATCCCCTCTTATTACACATGTTTCTATCTTACGAAGCATACTTTGAGAGTCTGATAGTATCATTAACATAACAGTAGCCAATCAAATTAGTGCTGCCATCGCTGTCTCAATCGCACTTGAGAGATAAGAACGACCAGACTCACTGACACCTCAATGGTTCAGTGACTAGTGCGCTGGCTTCCTACTGTAGTGATTCAAGAAAATGGGTGCCATTAATTGTGTGATAGTAAATGCGGTGGGTGTGATGCTAACTCCATCATCCTTATGTATGACGTTGATAAATAATAAGTATTATTCTCGCACAGTATTTCCCTCAATTCTTCTTAATTCGAAACCTGGATGGTTGACTCTTGAAGATGGTTAAAGTTACCCCAAAATCATATGATAGTGGCATATATATAAGCTACACAGATGCAGATATCACAGCCTATTTGTAACGAATCATTCAGTTCTCCAAACTGCATACTGTTAGACGCCATTATTTGAAAAATAAACGCCCAAGAAAACGACAAAGAAAATGTATTTCATCTCTGAAGAAAAAAACTGCTTGACTGAATTAGGGATTAAAGGATCTTCAGGTTTCAACAACAGATTACATAGGCCTATTCTCCTGGATTATATCAGGTGTGCGATTGGGAGATTGGAAGTCTACATTTTTTGTAAGTCACTACGGGAATTTACCCTATTAGATTTTCTAGGCTAGATATTATCATCATCTATGTGGCGTGTCATTTTGTAAACCGTCAATCTGTAAACCCAGGACCGTGCCGTGCTATGATACAGAGAGACGGGCGTATCAGGCGGCACAAATAAAATACATAATCGTCATGGCATTTCGAAGAAAAACTATTTAATCGGGCGGCGTTTCGAAGACTTGCATCATACTGAGAAATCTACCGCATTTTCCCTTGGTTCTGCACAAGTTGCCCAGCCTCTACTAGTACGTCATGTTCAAAAGGTCTTCAATATTTATGTGTTCATCATAGTTTTATGTTCTTCATAGTTTTGATCTGCTTCTTGTTCTCTTCCTAAAAACTTTTATCACCATGATTAATCTTTTTAAACCAGTGCATCTTTTTATATTTCCAAAATATGTTAGCTTGCGAGTTTAGTTTGATAAGTTTGAGAAACCAGTCTTATTCTATACTCAGGTCTTTGCAGATGTCACATGAGTTTATTGGCACTGTATACCTTGCAGTAGTTTGCCATTGCTTTCTAAGCAGGTTCTGGTCGCTTATCACTTACCACTCTCAGCTCAATTCGGAGCCTTTCCAACTCCCTCTTTCCCCTTCGAAGCATAGTCGATAATACGATCTCCCTCCTTCTCAGCAGCAACTATGTGTACAGTAGGTGAGGACGTACCTTGCTGACTAGCTTCACATACTTCACTGGTACTTCCAGTGCTGCTATACGCTAGTGAAACATGGACTGTGTATAGACGTCATGTGAAAAAACTCAATCATTTTCATACAAATTGTCTCGGAAAAGTTATGAACATCAGATGGCAAGACAAGATTCCAGATACCACTGTCCTTGATAGAGCTGGTATCCCAAGCATTGACACGATCCTGATGCAGACACAGATTCGTTGGGCAGGTCATTTGGTGCGTATGCCAGACCATCGTCTGCCAAAGATACTTCTCTATGGTGAGCAAGAGAAGGGTATACGATCTCAAGGTGGCCAAAGGAAGCGCTACAAGGACTCATTAAAGAACTCACTGAAAGCCTTTGAAATAGACCACGATACATGGGAAGAACATGCACAAAATAGATCTACATGGCGTTCTAAAATAAAAAATAGCGCATCATCTTGTGAAAAGAAGAGAAATGCAGCAGCTCAACAGCGGAGAGCAGCTAGAAAGTCACGGATAGACCAAGATCCGTCTATAGTCGTTATTCCATGTCCAAACTGTGCAAGGACATTTACAGCTCGAATAGGGCTCATTAGCCATATGCGAACTCATAATCAAGGATATAACTAAAATTGAATTTTCAAAAGGGGATGTAACAAATGGTCATCATCATCATGTGATGGACGAACAACAACAGCTTCACATAGTTCAGCCGTCTAAACAACATCCTTGCCTGGTGTGGCACTGCCATACAGAAACAGACACGTGGCTAAACAACAGTGGGGAAACCTAATAGAATCCTTCCCTTCCCTGGGGCAAGTGTTAGGTACTATCCCTTACCGTGACCGTCTATATTATAGAAGACCTCTGCACATAATTATGTAAGACTTCATTCGTTACATTTTTTTATTATTGTCGTGTTATCCGTTGGTCATTATTTATATAATTGGAGTCGCTTTGGCTATTTGTGGCATGCGATTCCATGTACATAAATAGTGACCAATGGAAAACACTACAATAATAATAAAAAGTAACGAATAAATGTCTAATAAATTCTGCGCAGAGGTCTTCTATTATAGACGGTTATGTCCTTACTTACTCAAGTCCTAGCACCCCCTCCTTCCTACCCATCGACTAGTGGCTTGGTATGAGTAAATTTATTCAGGAATAGGAAACAATTTATAATTTTGAAAATCTGTAAGCAGAGATGGAAAAAAAACTGTGTCACGGGATAGATATTAATATTGCTTTGAGACCTTCAATATGTCTTAATTTAGCTGCACACGCCAGATTCCCATCACTTATCCCTCTGACAGAGAAATCATCTTGTGAGTGATGAGAACATAGGCACAATTATCGCTGTGTGCGTCATTTCTACATACACATTTCACTTGATCGTCATTTATGTACGTTTCACCTCGTGCGTCATTTCTGCAATATAACTTATATTGAACTGATGTCCGCCATACGTCAGAAACTACGTTACTTGTTGCTACGCTAAAAAATTTAATCAGTAGTATATCCTATGCAGGACGTAGCTATCAACCCAGTATTTGTTAGCTGTGGTGAATTTCTAGGCAATATATATATATTCAATAGTTTGCCATTGATATCTGAACGGTCCGGATGCACAACTGCTGGTGGTGGGGATCGAACTCGGTACCTTGACCGTCACATACACGCTCTGTACCACTCTGCCACAGAACTGGCCACACTTAAATATACAGGTACAATCTAATAATTTGTTTGTATTGCTGAAGACAAGTACTAGTTCTTAAATAGGAGTATTCCTATTGCTGAGGATAGATACTAGTCACTAAATAGAAGTATTCCTACTGTTGAAAATATGAAATAGTTCCTAAATAGAAATGTTTATATTGTTGAAGATAGGTACTAGTTCCTAAATGGAAGTATTTCTATTGTTGAAGGTAGGTACTAGCTCTTAAATGCATGTATTTCTATTATTGAGGATATGTACTAATTCTTAAATAAAAGTATTCCTATTGTTAGGGATAGGTACTAGTTCTTAAATAGAAGTATTCATATCGTTCAAGATATGTACTAGACACTAAATAGAAGTACTCCTATAGTTAAGGATAAATAATTCTTCTTAAATATAGGTATTGCTATTGTAGAGACATGACTGGTCTCCAGTAAAGACCTGCGTACAGAAAGTAAACATAACCTGAAATTGTGATGTTTGATTATTTTCGTGCGTTTCATTGGTTAGACTTGGCAATTTTGGCATGTAACTTCAAGTATATAAATACTGATCAATGAATAACACAATAATTTAAAAAACGAATGAAGGCCTGTTTTCTTTCTGTGTAGAGGTCTTTACAGCCGATGGTCTCAGTTGAGGTTAGGTACTGTCTATGGACTGTTAGTTACGGTGTAAAGACTGACTATTCTGAGATAATATGCAACTACTCCTGTTCCACGTCGATTGATACTTTCAGTCAGTTAATATAAATATATTTGAATATCATCAAGGTATTATGGAAGTCTTTCTCAATTTCGCATCAACCATTTCCATGTCTTTAGCAATTTTCATCAGCTGTAGTTCAACTGGCATAGGCGATCATTGATCACAAATCTATTTTCAGTGTAATGTATAAGAATCGTTGTTTGCTCTTTACTATGTCACGACGTCAGGCTACCTAATATTTGTACACGCTGTCGGCTTGATCTCTATTTCAATCTAGCCCAGTGTTTCCCAACGTGGGAACCTCTGTTTCTCCTGAATCTGCTTCTCTGCTAGATTATCTTTTAACTTTTATCAATTTGTTCAGAACTGTTTTAATTATTTTGCTTCCGTGAGTCATGAGACTTATAGTTATATAGTTCTTACATATGTGCATATTCCCTTTAGCAGAAATAGTATCATAAAGGACTGTCCATTCGTATGCCATTTCTTTGAAAGCCATATCTTCACATAGATCAGTTTCATAACAGTGATTACACACTTCTTCCTTTATTCAGACGTTCTACCTGAGTACAATCCACTCCCATTGTTTAATATTTTCACAATGTTTGAATACCCTCCTCAGCTTTGTTCTTAATTATTTCAACATTGCTTAATATTTCCTATAATTCAAATGGACAGGTCTACAGCTGAAAACGTTTACTGCTAAAGATAACTGAGATAAGTGAAATACTGGTAGCTGTCTGTAACTGAGATAAGTGAAATACTGGTAGCTGTCTGTAACTGATATAAGTGAAATACTGGTAGCTGTCTGTAACTGATATAAGTGAAATACTGGTAGCTGTCTGTAACTGATATAAGTGAAATACTGGTAGCTGTCTGTAACTGAGATAAGTGAAATACTGGTAGCTGTCTGTAACTGAGATAAGTGAAATACTGGTATCTGTCTGTAACTGATATAAGTGAAATACTGGTAGCTGTCTGTAACTGATATAAGTGAAATACTGGTAGCTGTCTGTAACTGATATAAGTGAAATACTGGTAGCTGTCTGTAACTGAGATAAGTGAAATACTGGTAGCTGTCTGTAACTGAGATAAGTGAAATACTGGTATCTGTCTGTAACTGATATAAGTGAAATACTGGTAGCTGTCTGTAACTGAGATAAGTGAAATACTGGTATCTGTCTGTAACTGAGATAAGTGAAATACTGGTAGCTGTCTGTAACTGATATAAGTGAAATACTGGTATCTGTCTGTAACTGATATAAGTGAAATACTGGTAGCTGTCTGTAACTGAGATAAGTGAAATACTGGTTGCTGTCTGTAACTGATATAAGTGAAATACTGGTACCTGTCTGTAACTGAGATAAGTGGAATACTGGTAGCTGTCTGTAACTGAGATAAGTGAAATACTGGTAGCTGTCTGTAACTGAGATAAGTGAAATACTGGTAGCTGTCTGTAACTGAGATAAGTGAAATACTGGTAGCTGTCTGTAACTGATATAAGTGAAATACTGGTAGCTGTCTGTAACTGAGATAAGTGAAATACTGGTAGCTGTCTGTAACTGATATAAGTGAAATACTGGTAGCTGTCTGTAACGGAGATAAGTGAAATACTGGTAGCTGTCTGTCTTTGAAGTCTTTGTCTCTTGTAAAAATGGTGGATAAACAGAATTACCTGAAAACTCCCTTCACGAGAAATTATATATTTCTTGCTCTATACATCCAATATGTTATATATGTGTATATCTATTTATGCCAGGGGTAGGCCTAAAGGAACACGCAGAAGAACAATACTTAGAGAAAGTAAAACAAACAATACCCATACTATTCAAGAACTGCACAGACTAGCTTTGAACAGACAGAATGGGCGAGATCTGATCTCTGCACTATGCGCTAACTTCAGCACAAAAGGAAAATGAATGAATGAATGAATATTTATTTATCCATCTACTTATCTATTTAGCTATCGCTGTGTTATTGGTCCATCCATCTTTCTGTGTATCATCTTTTATTTATATATTTATATTTGTTTCCTTCGATTCATCTCAAAGACCTAGAGCACGTTACTAGTTTCGAATAACTTGGTTCTCTTATAACCAGCAACGGAGATTGCTATGAAGAAGCCAGACGTAGGTCAGCTATTACATCAAATAAACTGATACAAATGGAAAACACATGGCTATGCTGCATAAAAATAGCAAACCTAACTTTTCTTAAATCCTCCATTTTCCAAGATGGCTACGCGTTAAAGAAATTAGCTACGCGTTAAAGAAATTGGCTACGTGTTAAAGAAATTGGCTACGCGTTAAAGAAATTGCGTTAAAGAAAGCGTTAGAAAAATTTCTTACTGCTCTAAAAAATTCAGCAACTCAATTGTTCAAATTTTATGGGGATTAAAACAAACTGTAAGCGATTCTCTACAACAACAGTAAAATAATTGCTCATCATTATACAGAAAATAAAACCAATGTCTGTTACAAACAAAATGAATGATCGTTCTGGTCTATATGAACATCCCTTAGCAACGGTGAAATGTCGCAAACTTTCCTGGTTTGGGCACCTGATAGAGTAATATTCCCTTTCCAAGATTGCTATGCAGGAAACTATTGAAAGTCCTGCTTCGTGTGGACCTGTATGAATCTATTTTATTATATCTTAAGTACACATACGTTCGTTGGAATAGTATGTGTGTTGATGCACCCAATGTGATACCTCTACGGCCTTGTAGTTATAGGCTTTTGGGTGGATGGATGCATGGGGCAGATGAGGGTGGAAGAAGACAAAGGAAAATAAAAATTATTCATTGCTAACATCAAATATTGGAACTGATTAACTCTCTCCACACTCAAACAAAGGACTTAGAACATGGAGATGTGGCGGTATTTTATTATGATGTTTCCGAAGTGGCACCACACAACGACCTGAGAGGTTATGGGTTTAATGATGCATGATAATAAAGAGTAGTATGTATACTTAGCCTTCTTATTCATTAGCCTTTAACATCTAAAGATAAGCTATTCCCATACGAACACAAATATTAGCAACAATGTATAATGTTCCATAAAGTCACGCTGTTTGCTTCATTCTACAAAGTACATTTATTCAACGATTGATCCCTTCGACTGTCACTCTAGAATCCCACTTTATAGTCCCTTTCTTTACCCCAGCAGCCTATTTTCAGGGTGACACTTCAGAATGTTGATTGTTTAGTCTAGTTCTGATTGCCAGCACTAAGATAGAATACTCGCTTTTCCCTAGTCTTCCAGTCGGACTACTCAATTTTCGGAGATAGAATTGCTCGTCATCCGTGCATTTTCAGACAGCGGTTCTCTAACGTTTTGGGTATTACGAAACCTTGTTTAAATGTAACTAGTAGTTGCATGGTTAGACTTTGTTTCCTTGGAAAGGGGGAGGGGGTAATTTATTATTTTTCTGCGTTAGTTCCAATTTAATGTTAAACTTATTTTTGCTCGAGTGTTTGTCCGTGTGCTTGCCCATGTGTTAGCCCGAGTGTTTTCCGTGTATTTGCCCGTATGTTTGCCCGTGTGGTTGCACTGGATGAAAGGAGAGCACAGATTAATTACATCGTGTTCTATATAAAATAACGTTTTCTTTCCAGAACGGTTTCTTCATCATGGACACTAAACGCTTCTCTGTCTCGAACGAGTTGGTTTTCGTTAGCCAGGTACATGCTCATACATACTTTAATATCGCTAGTTCATTGTATTTTTGGTCTTCCTTTTGTTCTCCTCCCGGCCGCAGATCTGTCTTCAAGAATGAATCCTTGCATCCTACCATGTCTCTTTAAGTGTACAAATAAACTGTACCTTTCTTCTTGTGATTTTATTTAGAATCTACTCTTCATTTAATTTCAGTTTTTATTTTCTAAACTTCTGTAACTCATGTGTACCATGAACAGAGAAAATAAGACACAGAAACTGTAAACATTATGATCTACGATACTTATCTAAAAGATGACATTTGGGTTTCGGTTGTGGTAGAATTGTCTGTCTCATCCCATAATCAACATTACATAGAAGTCACGCTAAAGTCTGATGTTTTGATCATAAATAGCAAATATCACAGCTATGTTGTAAATTGCAACACAATGCATTCACTTTTCTAAACTACATCATAGCATTCGGCAAGAGTTTGAGTCGAATACAGGAGCAGATTTATTTTTACTACTTAAACAATTTGAGAGCGCTTTCATTTTGCAGCGTGATCGCCCAAAAGCTGCGATATTTACATTTTTCCCACCAAGCACATCTGATTTCAGCAAGTATTTTTATTGTCCTACAATATTTTACAGCTAATCTTTAATTTTGTCTCGGACATGCGAGTGTTGAGGATTATAAACGAGCTAATAAGCTGGCGAGCATGGTCGAAGTATCGAAAAACACATCAATGAATCATTCTGACATAGGTTTACAGTTTGCATCCTACCCAGAAGTAGGAATTATTGTCGCTCTCGAAACTACAGGATAACGGAGTAAAGAGTGTGAGCTCCCGGGTACAAAACATAATATATATGTGAAGAAATAGATAAATCAGCATCGAACTGGAATTGTGAGCCGTAAAATTCTGATTAGTTTACTTGTACGGAGATTGAAACATCTATAGACTTGTGAGAAGTTATTTGGTGATAATTTGCACTCATAAGTAATGTTTGATAATCATAACTCCTTCTGTAGTTGTTTGTTGCAATATGACTGGCTGATGTAGGACCGTAATTCGGTGTATGTACGACATTACATCGTAAATCCGTCTACGTCATTCATATTGGCTGATGCGATGTTATCATTGTTCACTTTTCGAGTAATTTCATCTTCATCAGTAGTAAATCCTGAACAAAATGTAGAAATCATCACAGCATTTCAAAACTTCTGTCTATCTTGAGCAAGTTTTCCTGCTTCTGTTACTGTCTTGTTCAGATGGCCTTTGATTCCTTTTCGTCCATTTCTTCTTGGTCTGCCTCTTGTTCGTCTCCCAGGCATCATTCCCTTCATTATGGTCTTCTCAAGGTCCTCATGGCGTTTTATATGGCCAAAATAGTGTAGTTTTCTGGAAAAAACATGATGTTTAGCCAGTTTTCTTTTACATCCAATTCTCCCAGGATGGCTACATTAGTCATCTTTTTGGTCCATGGTATTCTGAGGATTTTCCTGTAACATTTTGTTTCAAATATTGCTATTTATTTTCAATTTTTTTAGTGATTGTCCATGATTCATATCCATATATTGCCACTGGAAATAAGCAAGTTCTTGGGAATATTAGTTTTGTTGTTGTGCACCAGCTCAGCCATATGTTTCTCATTTGTATCAGCTTCTTTGACTCAATAGCCAACCTCCTTCTGAATTCTGTATTTTGTGTAGGCTAATAATTAAAAGCACAGAGCATCCAAAAGAGAAGCAACTGGTGCGACCAGTTGTGAGGCCCTATAATCTGGAGAACGTTGTGGCTGTTTTTACTATTTCCAGCCACAGGACTGACGAGCTATGAAACTCTTGTTAAACTGTAGTATATGCGTTTCTCCCCTAATTGTCCTTTGCAACACTGTTGTTAATTGTCTGTAGTCTAGCCCATTTGAGATATTACTATTATTGTCATTATGTGTTCTATGTTTGTCCTTTATTTTATCATGAAATAGGCAGAAAAAAGACACAAGATATAGATAAAACAAAAGATATTTCTACGGGTTTTGCAATGTCATCCAGTGCATTGAAACACTTAATCTTGAAATCAAAACAATAAGTAAATATACCAAACTGTGACTGTTGAACTCAATGTAATATCTGTATTAATATATGGTAGAGAAAGCTGGAAAACAACAAAAGCATTGTAGAAGGAATTATATATTTTAGAAAATAAATGTATTAGTAAACTCTTAAAAATTGGCTGTGAAAAATTCAAACAAATTAGGGAAGACACCAAACAACAATATGTTTCTACAACAATAAGAAAGAAATAATGGACTTATATCAGATATAACAACAACAAAAAACAGGCTGCCATTACACGCATTAAAATGGGTACCAGATAAAAGAGGAAGACCAATAGAAACTCTGCGTAAATAAACCATTAACGAAGGTAGGGCTCGTAATTTGGGTCTCAAACCCGTACACTAACTACACACAGCAGGATCACATCGTTCGAATTGTAGATCCATGTATTACCCCATTCTGTGTTGGGCGCTAAAGGAACATAGATTGATTGATAGCAAGGGTGAGTACGTGCGTTAGACGTCGCTACCTTGCTTTTTGCGTAAGTAATTTTTATAACGCAGAGAGGAATGCATTTGCAAAATCAATAGCTCGCACTCCGAGACACTGTGTTTCTTCAGTAGCTACTAAAGCTTTGAAGGTGCTAGGGGATTCATTGACTGACAGTTTGAGGACATCTGCTGTCAGACAAGGAAATTTGACTCCAATCCCTTGCCACTATCTTGTATATTTTGTCTTCGCGGCGTCTAGTAATCTAGCTCTACTAACTAAAAAAAAATAGAGAGATTGAGAACAAATTATCCAACCTCTCCAATCAGGGCTATATTGTAGTGTTAATAATTCCGTCTGTATCTCTACGTGTCGTTCTCTTTTTGTCTGTCTTTCTACAAATATAGTAATCTAATTTCTCACAGAAACACACACAATATCTCTCTCTCACTCTCTCTCTATCTATCTATATATATATATATATATATATATATATATATATATATATATATATATATATATATATATATATATATATATATATATATATATATATAAAATGTGGTGCAGGCCTATGTATGTCTTTGTCAATATTTATTTCACCACACAATTGTCTGTCTGATTTGGATTTTTTTTCTGTCTATTTGTGCAGCTCTTTTTCTGCATAGCTTGCCATATCTCTGAATATGGCTAAATCGATACATCACTCTTCTCTCTATCTCGTGGATACTCTTTCTGCCTTTTTTTTCTATACAATGTATATATCCATACTAGTATCGAACCTTACAAGTTCTCTATAAATTTTGAAATACGTGGTGTCGGGTCACGCGCTGAATTTCTACGAGAAAAAAACAGTAAAAACTAGTGTTAAGAGGTAGAAATATCTACAAATTGGAAAGGTGAAGACCATGAAGGCAAACTACACGCAGGGTGACGTCATTGTTTTAGTTCCCTATTAGCAGTCTCCTAATACGACAGGGAGAGACAAATGAATGGTGGACGTGACGGAAAGTATCTGTGTAACATCTGCAAAGGTTTCAAAATCAAAGTTCATTGTACACCCAAATGTTGAAATGTGTAAAATGTAGATCATAAAAGAACACACGAGAAAATAAATCATAGAGAACATGTTGTACGGTCCTACAAGTTACGCGTAAAACTAAAAGAAAATTGATGTAATAAGTCGATATTTCCAAGAGACATAGACGAATGATTATTTGTTTATTGAAATCAAAGGCAAACATGTGTGCATTGCATATGATGATTGCGTTAGCGTAAGGAGGTTATGGGATGGAGTTGGCTGTCTCATCCCATTTAGGGTCAGTGAGCCAAATCCATGCTGAAGTCGGATGTGTCAGGCCGAAAGGCGCAGATATCGCAACAATGCGGTAAACCATGACACAGCGCATTCCGTTCTCCGGACTAAATCCTGCTAATCTGCAGGAGTTTGAGAACGAACGCAGAAGAAGAAGAAGAAGAGGAAGATTGCGTTAGCAAGAATGAAAAAAAATAACCAACATTGAGTTTCATTACAACTCAAAAAATTATAAACGCATTGAATTGCATGGCGAAATTAGTCTGCATATAATCAATGCTCTTCAGGAGAGTTCGAAATTGCAATGAGATTTCACAAGACTCCTCGTGACAGAGACAACGTTATTCAAACGAGTTATGTAGTAACCGAGCTAATTGCGAAGAATCTGAGACCTCATGTATTTATATATATATATATATATATAGATCTAGCAGAAATTTAATGACAAATTCAAAAATGTGTGTCTACACATCGAATTGAACATCCTTCCTACATCATTCAGGGTGGAACCAGCTGATGTGCTGGATAACTTCTTTTTTCCTCCTTTCTTTTTGCTTTATATCCCTTTATACCTTGCAGAGTCAGCTGTAGAAGAGTCTCATGAAATGGATTTTTGTGTGCTTCATATATGTTTATTTCGTTGACTCTTCTATTTCTGTAATCCATAATTTGCAAGGTATGCCCCTAGCTTTGTATCCATCGTGTCTGTATAGTAATCGGATGGCCTGCACCACAAAATCATTCAGCTGCAAAGAGGTGAACTAATACACCAATCTCTCACTGCTTGAGTTCTATAAGCGTTACATAAGCACTGATGAGCTTCCATTTTTTAGGAGACTTGCATTGAAATATGTAACTCTGTTCGGGTCAACTTACAGCGGTGAGCAGTTCTTTTCAAAATTTTAGTCAAAAAAGACTCCTCTTAACACCGACCAACGTAAGCCTGGAAAAGCAGTTGTGCGTAACATTATCTTTCATACCAGCTAACACCACACGCCCCACAAAACAGAAACAGTTCCAGCTATCACATTAAGGGTGAGTTACGTGAATGTTTAGTAAATATTGCAGGCAAATGTTTAATCTGATAATATTGAAAATCTGATAAGTATGGTAAACGGGCGATGTTGTAATTTTGCAAATGGACTTAGCACAAATAGTTTCCCGCTGATTTTCTAAAATGTCGTTGGATTTTTAGTCACCACTCATACATTGACTTCAATTTAAATTATGCATTGTGAAAAATGGGCATGCGAACCACCACCTAATTTGACCGAATTGTGATTATAATGCAGACCCACTCTACCACCAAGCTGGAGTATAGACTATTGTTTTTCAACAATTTTCTTTTATTATTTAATCACAAAAATATATCCAATCGCATCATCAGTAAAATATGAATGATCGGCTTTCGAACCACGAGGACATTAGCAAGATCGATCAAGTTATGTTTGAGAAGAGTGCCCATTACAAACTCTTCCACAAAACCAACCATATAATCCTTATTTACCAAAAATTTAGAAAATCAAATATGCTTTAGATATTGTAATCTGCTCTTGAGAGAAAGGGACATATCATATTCACCCATAAAAGCCAATACCCGGCACAAAATATATTACTGGATAAAATCGATTTAATGATAAAGAATAGCCCGCTAATTGAGTAAGCAGAAATGAACGAAACCATATCGGACCGCACGCAAGCTTGTGTTGAAAGTGTAGCTACGTTTTTCTCCCGGATCTCTTTGTAATAAACAACAAAGTATGAACTGTAAGACAGTCGATGTAGTTGTTTGATGATGTTTCCATTCAATTATCTGTGTTTCAACCTGGTAACCAGAAAGATAAGGTCCTAACTGTCATCACGGCTATTTACATGATAATTTTTTAATATGTTCCTGCTTTATTCGTTCTCAAATTTTTCTAGATTAGCAGGATGTAGTCCAGAGAACAGAATTTATTGTGTCATGTTTACAGCTAAGATGTGGTATCTATTCCATTTAACCCAATACATCTAACTTCAGCATGGCTTCTGTATCACTTTGATACACTATGGGATGAGATAGAAAACTCTATCCCACAAGCTCCTTAGTCACCACTTATCAGCGTTCGTGTCAGAAATAGTGTTGTTATTTCGTGGTTACTTCTCTGGCATCAGCAACTCACGGTTAGTGGTCACATGCAATAGCCTTAAGTCAAAACCTCCTTTTTGGTTTCACTCTGGCTTTCATCATACCAAGTAATACTTTAAAATAAGTAATTTCACATTTTTGCAAAAACTGAAATATTCAAATGTAGAAATCTATATAGATGTTGCTAACGACGTAACCTAAGCAACAGGAACATTGCAATGAGTATGGACAATTTTATTCAAGCAAGTGTAACATGTCAATAAAGATATAATATTTTATCCAAGCAAATGTAACATTTCAATGAGTATAGAACATTTTATTCAAGCAAAGAAACATTTCAGTGAATTGATATCATTTTATCCAACCAAAAAAACATTTCAGTGAATATATAGCATTTTTCCAAGAAAAGAAACAGTTCAGTGAATATAGAACATTTTATCTAACCAAAGAAACATTTCAGTGAATATAGAACATTTTATCCACGAAAAGAAACATGTCAATGAATATAGAACATTTTATCCAAGCAAAAACGTATTTCAATGAATATAAAACAGTTTATCCAAGTAAAAAAAAACATGTTCGTAAATATAGAACATTTTACCAAGGCAAAGATACATGTCAGTAAATATTTGTTTCTATAAATTTGGTAGCATATCTTATACAGAAAGTAGTCATCAAACTGGCATTCGTTTGGTTGTGTTGATTTTCTAGACAATAGAAATACGTTCAGTAATTTGTCAGTGCTTTCTGAACGGTCTCTTTATCTGCTATCTGGCATCTCATTATGACTCATAGTTTATTCTGACAAAAGAATATGTCCTCTTCTGTTGAGTAACCCGAGGTGACACCAGAACACCTATACGGTTTATTGTTAATCGAAGTGGCATTCGAACTCCTATAAGGTTTATTATAACCGAGGTGATAACCGAACACTTATAAGGTTTATTATTAACCAAGGTAATAACCGAACACCTATAAGATTTAATATTAACCGAGGTGATAACCGAACTCCATTGCCATGCCATGTGGCGTATTCCCTCCAGAACGTTGTCTTCCCAATGAACTCCCTAAACCCTTTTTTTTGTCTTGGGCGATGCGGCTTGAATTTTCCAACAACATATTCATGTTATCTTTAATGTCGTCAGTCCATCGTCTTCTTGGTCTGCCTTTCTCCTACCCGCAGGTGCTCTGTCCTCCATTATTTGTCTGTCTAAACAGTTGTGTCTCTTTATATGACCAAACAGGCGTAGTTTTCTTTTTGCTATTGTGTTTAATAATCAACACTCTGGAGTTTTCAATGTGTTTATAATATCTGAGTTTTTTTGTTCTTCCATGACATTCTAAGTATCCTTCTGTAGCATTTAATCTCAAAGACGTTGATCTTCTTTGCCGCTGTTTTACCCACGGGTCCATGTTTCCGAGCCGTATGTTGCAACCGGAAAAATAAAGGTTTGTAGCATTAGCAGTTTCGTTTCTATTTTGTTGTTTTTCCAAATGTTTTTCATTTTGAACTCCTATAACGTTTACTATTAACCAAGGTGAAACCTGAACTCCTATAAGATTTATTGTCTCAAAGACATGAATGTGTTGGGAGGGTAAGGTTATGAATGCATGTTTAGTTCCTATAGGAGACATTCAAGTTCAGCAATATCTCAGGATCATCCCATGCTGCTAGGAGCACAGCATTCACTACTGGTTCAAATAGATCATCATACTTATATCAGATCTGTTAAACCATCTACAATCATATCCGCCACCAAGGAGTCTGTCAAAAAGGACAAAGGTGCACTGCTCACAGCTCTGCATCTCTTTGTCCTGCATGTGAACTATGTAACAGAAAACAATAGTAGGAACGTGAGACAAAACAAACAACTACAATTATGATGTTTTACACAGCTAAAAGGTTGTCAGACTTTCCACAATGTTCTTGAGTGGCTTCCTACAACATGATCGGAAAGAAGACGGTGGTTCTGTCTGTTCTTTGCATCCAAAACTAGAAGTCCATGTCTTTGTTGCAACACTGGCGGGAAGGACATGGTAACCATAGCCCCATGAACTATAAGTAATGATTTATTTGTATAAATACCAAAGACCATTGGCAGACATAATAAAAACCGCCAAAAAGCAAGGACTATATGAAATGATTAACATTACACGACACAGAATCTTTGGACAGACATGATAACAAAGGTCTCACATCATTAACATTAAGAAAAGAATCTTACAAACGATATATCTTCGCATAGAAATGCAAGAATCATCTCCCAGTAACGCTTCTCAGTGTAAGCGAAAGTGTAAAGAAATAGATCATCTCCAGAATTAATGTAACTATTGATTAGTATCAGCAATATCTGAGCTATTTTCACCTCGACTTGTCCTCGCTGCGGATCACATTTTCTTAGACATCTCATTTCCTTAGACCCAAATAAATTATGTAACCTTCGATAGCGTCAATTCTGCTTCCTAAGACCCAGGGCTCAAGTGTGTCTTCCGTCAGTTATACAGTCACATGGGCTCACTGGAGTCATCCTTCAAAAAAGACGCATTTAATTTTCCCAAGATTCTCATTGTTCACTATGTGTATACTTTGTGTTTGCAGCCAATGGGATTCACGGAAAAAGTCCAACACGTCATGTTAGAAGGATGGTTCCAAGTTTCGCACACATTTCTTATATTGCAGATGGTCAGGGCACAGGCCAGCAATATTAACAATTTATCAAGATCTGTCACTGAACCAATGACGTGCTCAAAAAATAAAAATGATATCTACATAATAAATTATGTTAATTCTGGAAATTGAGAAAAATAAATCCAAAAATTGACGATATTGGACGATGCACTTTCACCAGTGTTGTTGCCGGCCCGACAAAGGAGCAATGAATAGGAACTCTGTTTTACCTATGACACACATGTCGTAGGAGGCGACTAAGGAATTATTGCGGTGTATTTAGCTGTCCCAACCCATCATGGCACAAAAATGGCCGACAAGAATTAATGTGTTCTCTGTACGGTGTTTGGCTAGCGGCTGTTCCTTCCCGAAAGTAATGGTAACCTACAGGAATATTGTGCCCACAAATTTTCACACAAAAAAACAAATAATGAAAGACAGAGTACCTGGGAGGGGAAGGAAAGGCAGACCTAGAAAACGATGGACTGACGACATAAAAAAGAGCACGATTACGTCTATGGAAAATGCACGCCGCATGGTCCAAGACAAAGAAGGGTTCAGTGAGTTCATTGAAAAGAAAACGTTCTAGAGAGAATATGTGACATATTCTTTGCAGATCGTAATCTTCTTTGTAGACCTTCTGAACATCTCGTGATCTTGGGCGAATTGGCCTGCCTCCTCCTGCGACATGTTTAAATAGTCAGATATATCGATTGTCCATCGTCGTCTTGAGTGGTCTCTTCCTCGGCTACCGTTTACTCTGCCTTCTGCTATTAGTTTTCCATGCTGGTATGTCTCTTTGGGTGACCAAAAACGTTCAGCGTTCTTGTTATGATGTCCGATCCCATGATCACTCAGCCATGCTTACGTTGGATGTGTCAGGCCGCTAGGTGTAGATGTAGTTGCTAAGCTGTAAATCATGACACAGTACATTTTGTTCTCCGGACCACATCCTGCTAATATAAGGAGTTTGAAAATGGACGCTGGTTATAATCTGTAGCAAACTTAGAGAATCTCCATATCCTGGTGGCTAAGCCACTCGCTTTGTGTCCAAAAGGTCACGTGTTCGAACCATATATATATATATACGATATAAGTGATACTCTCGGCAGACGGTGTGCCGATTTTCGTCTAGGAACAGAGTACATACGCGATAACCCGAGTACAATTAAATCATTCCTCTAAGCCTTTTTGTAGAAAACTTATACAAGTAAATTCAAGTAGGAAGCATGAGGACAAATGAAAATAATTCTACAGCTGACGGGAATTGAACCGTCTGTTCTAACAGCACTGAATCGCCCTGCAACACAATTAAACAGTTTTCCGTACTTGACCAACCACATCCCCTAATAATACTTACAGTATTAGCATCGGCAACATAAGACATATTGTTTTCATTGGACTATTCTCTTGATTTTCATTGGCTGTAAAATAAAGTTAATCATAGTGAGCAAATAAAATTACGGGAATATTCAAAATTAATCTTTACGAAGGCCTGTTTTCCCACTAAGCATATGGGTCTTATATTGTCATTTGTGTGACGCTGACAGTTTGTATTTTCAAGAATTTGTAAAATTGCAAGATTTGACTATTCTAAATCCCAGCAACAAATTGAACAGTGGTCACAAGTAAATCAAAATTCAAAGTTCACTACAAGCCTCTAAATGATTGCAAGTTGTTATGCGATTATATGTTTGCATATAAAATGTAAGAACATCCCTTCTACCCAATAATTCCCCATATAGGTAGAGCCTCAAAACTTATCACATCAGTTGTCTGCATTTATTTTCGTTCACTAAGTCCCACCCCACAGGATATCTCTTGTAGCACGGCAACTCAATTTCCATCAGGATGTATGTAGTCCAAGGAACGGACTTGTGTCGCCTTTTATCTGCGCCAATGGCCCGACACATCATACTTCGGTGTTGCAACTAATATGTTCCGTGTTGTACTACTTCCACTGAACGTTGGAGGTCTGCAGCTATAGATCTATCCCCAGTAGACCAGCCGAACGAGAGAACTGTTTCCCGTACTGCAGACTTGAGACAAACCTGAAACCTAACAAATCAAATTTGCTGGAGCTTTTCGTCGCTGCAGGTATCGACATAGATACAGATAAACAAATAGATGGTTGACATTGATCCATGTCTTTCATTGGCTGACCACTCATCGTATAAACAACGCAACCAATGAAATAAATCGGATCATTCAAGATAAACAACTTAACCGATATATACCACACAGACAACCAGCGTCACTTTTGAAAGACAAAACCGACAAATCCACGGGTCTGTATATTTATGAGAGACTGACTTCACTTTACGCATACTTTGTGTCACACTTGAATGGCAAGCACGTAAAACGTTATTTCAGCCCAAATAATGGACGCTATTTGAGATCAGCACATAAGACTATTCTAGAGCAAGCCTTGGAAGAAACTATCATCAACACTTTCCCGTTCATCGCAAATATGAAACAAAAGCTTCACTGCTCATAATTCCTTTGGATAGAAACAAATCTATTCTTGTTTATGTTTTTCTCCATTTTTACAAACACAATTTTCTTGATAACATTAAACTGAAGTATTAATCTAAAATAAAAAAACATAACATTGTCTAGAACAAAATTTGCGCGGGCATCGGTTATCTCTCTCTTGATTATCTCCCTTTATATAGGGATTAATTGAGTTTGTATTTACAAATGAACACTGTTACCACTAATTTTTACAAAATATGTCGGTAAAAATCCAGTGCATGTTAGAGTCACTGTTGCAAAGTCATTAGTGCACTGGCCTCGTATATGAGTTGTCGGTTGTTGTTGTCGATATCCAAATGTTCTGTTCTATGAAGCACAATGCTATTTACTCTTATGTCCTGTTCGAAACTGAAAGATAAGGGATTGATTTCTCTTGCAGACTTTATTTATGTTGTCATTGGGCTTTGTTCGTGTTATTTTACTAAATACATCTCGACCAGTCAGCACATTTGCCCATCTGTTCAGCCAGATGTCTCTGTTGTTGTTACTGAGAAACTGCTTGACTTTTCTCATATAACAAGTGGCATATTCTTTTTAGAACGTCTTCGTCGTGGAGAGTGCTAGCAGGCCTGCATTGGCCAGAAACATGTGCGTACATTATTCGCTGCCGCTGGTCCATCGTCTTCTTGGTCTTCCTCTTCTTGTCTCACCTGGCACTCTTTCCTCTAGAATCAGCCTTTCGATACCATCATGTCGCTTTAAGTGTCCATAATACTTATTTTCCTTCTTATGATGGTATTTAGAAGCCAGCCTTCATTTAGTTTCAGTAATTTCAATTTTTTTTCTTTTTCTTTGTCCATGATATTTTTCTGTAACACTTAATTTCAAATGAATTTAGTGTTGTGGGTATTGTCTTGTTTAAAGTAAAGTCTCGCATCCATATACTGCCACTGGGAAATCACATGATCTTAAAAAGTTAATTTAGTGTTGTTTTACTGCTTTGCCATAGCTTTCTAATCTGTGTTAATTTCTGTCTTGCAATTGCGAGTCTTATTCTAATCTCGACTGAACAATCTCCGAAACTGTTTATTTTTTCTCCCAGATATTCGAATGAATTTGTTTACACATTCTAGTTCTATATTGTCTAGTTGACTATTGGTTTGATCTTTATTTTGTCTGTTGTCATAATTTTTTGCTTACTGTGAGTTTAGATATAGATTTACGATCTCGCCGTATTTCTTTGCTGTTGTGATTAGCTGTTTCAGTCCCTCAGGTTGTGTAATAAAGAGAACTGTATAATCAGCATATCTTATTTCTGGAATCTTGTACCCACCGATATTTAATGAAGCAAACTCAATTTCCTCAAGCTCTTCTCATTATATTTTCTGCGCAGACTTTAAAAAACTAAGGGGATAGGACTTTCCCCATACTACAACGAAATCCGAGCTGTCCAATCGTCGTTTTCTAGTTCAATTGGAAACGTTTTTAAATCAATATTGAGGCATAGAATGACACAGTCTAAAGAAATATGTATCATTTTTCTGGGAAAATGAAAAGAGTGTAAGGGATGCTGACTAAATTACGTAGCTAGTCTTGATTCTTGATTAGAAAGCAGTATCATATCACACGAGACATAATCATAAGCGATCTGTTCTCATCTCTAGCAGCCATTCAAGAATAATGCAAGCTCAAAGTCCCAGGTACGTGGTCTGTTCTCCAATCTAACAGCCATTCGAGAATACGCAAACTTTCGGTCCCAGTGAAATGTTAATTTTATGTTCTTCGGATCTTTCTTAATAGGACACACACTATCTCGTTATACTTCATCATCTTGATATCTGGTATTATCTGTGTGTATATATATATTATCGCCTTCAGCATCATCTTCATATCTGGTATTATCTGTGTGTATATATATTATCGCCTTCAGCATCATCTTCATATCTGGTATTATCTGTGTGTATATATATTATCGCCTTCAGCATCATCTTCATATCTGGTATTATCTGTGTGTATATATATTATCGCCTTCAGCATCATCTTCATATCTGGTATTATCTGTGTGTGTATATATTATCGCCTTCAGCATCATCTTAATATCTGGTATTATCTGTGTGTGTATATTCTCGCCTTCAGCATCATCTTCTTCGTGCTGTAGTAATTCCATAAATTCCCATGTTAGGTTCGCCCCATTTCTTCTTAGTAATCTGTCTCCAATCACAGCATTGCCCGCCAGTGAGTCTGCACTTTCATTGTATCTGACCTAAATTGACCAGGAAAGTATATCCATGTAACACTTTGGATAATTTTTTTTTCCCAAACGTAGTGTGATCCATTCTTTTCTTAACATGAATTTTTCTTTCTTATACAGCATGATTTAAGAGTCTGAAAGTATCACTGTGTGAGTTTATCTTCTTCTTCTTCTTCTTTCGTTCACTTGAAACATGTCTATATCTGTAATTCTGTCTCCTTAATAAAACTCACTGTCTTTTGTAGTTCATAGTGTCCCAAGAGTTTTGATTCAAGTGTTGTTTCCTCTGGCCAATATGTCTGTCTCAGCGTTTCATGCTCAGAACACTCTTGAAGTATATGTTTGATACTCTGTGCTGCCTGTGCACATGTACACATGGCCGATTTGCCAATCTTGAACTTTGTATACATGTCACTGCGGAGTCGGTTGTGTCCTGTTCTGAGACGTAGAATTATAACTTGTTCTGATCTGTTCATAATGTGATAGTCATCTTGTGTTGGTGTTTGTGGCTTTCTTATTGACTTGATCATCTGTTTTTTCTGATGGTAGGTGATTGGTATATCTGGTTGGTCTTCGGCAGCACCTTCCTTAGCCAGTTGGTCTGCTTTTTCATTGCCTGGTATTCCACAGTGAGAGGGTATCCACTGCAAGGTTACCCTATACTGGTACGACAATTCGCTAAGTAGTTTTTTTTCAAGTCTGTTAGTTTTCCAGACTGGAGAGCTTGAAGCACTGACGTTGCATCTGTCAGGAATACCACAGGCTGTAGGCCAGAGTTGGAGTTCAGCAGTTTTTTAGCTGCCACACTAATTGCCTGGATTTCTGCATCATATTTATTGCAGAATTTTCCTGTCGGTGTTCTGATTGTATCTCTAGGCTTGTGTGGATATTCTATATATACACCTGCACCTCCATTCCTCACAGCATTCTGTGCTGACCCATCTGTGTATACTCTGACCCATATATCTTGTGGATATTCCTCATCCAGGAAACTGAGGGTGACTGTCATTCGCTGCACGCTGTTCTGTTCGTCCTCGCTTAGTATTCCTTTCACATGGGTCTGAATGTATATTGGACTGTGTGAGTTTATATTTCGGTCACTAACCATGTGCCGCCGTCACCACTTCTACTTCCATTTTCATGCTCAAAGTTGTAGTCGAGTATGAAATCGATTTCTCAATAGTTTCTGCCGTTCTTGAATGCAACAAAACCCTATCTGCTCTTATTCCACACTGACTGAGCCATCTGTGTTCATGATTGCGCTATATTGTCGTGGTCGCAACTGGGGAAGTTCTTTCACTGTCACCTATGTGCTGACTCTCATGTTTAGTTTAGGGTTAGTCAATGAAGGATTCAGACCTACCAGTGTATTCTCCCATTAACATCAAAGGTTTATAAATGTGTAGTGACTACTAATTTTTAAGATATACAAAAATAGGTAGGTTTGTTACCAAAATAAAACATAAAACAACTTAACAACCCTGTATCTCGTTGTTAGGTTGTTTTATGTTTTATTTTGGTAACACACCTACCTATTTTTGTATATCTTGACATTTTGCCCAGTGTTACACCAGCCACCTACTTCCTGTTTAGGGTTGTTACCATACACTGGAAGATTTATCCCTTACTAATTTTTAAGTGTGGTCCATGCTCGATTTCTTCCTCAACTGGAAAATATATTGGACAACAGACGCATCTGTGTACCATACAGGTTAAGAAAGTGGGTACCATATTTACTGAAACAATTAAGGCAGAGTTCGTGGTGCTGCCATCAAATCACAGCATACTGTTGGTTGACTATGGTACTATACTATGGTTATTTAATTTAATTTTGGAATTTTTATATATTTGTTTCTAATTCTTATCCGAATTAACTTGTATATCTGAACTATCGGAAAGAGGTCACCCACACAAGGAACATGATAGAAAATAGATGATACCTTGGTGGGTAGACCGACAGCGTGACTTTTGGATGGTACAGGCCTTCTGGCTGAATTAATGAGGCCTTCATTCGGAACATTTTTTATTATTGGTACATATTCCATTGGGTACTATTTATATACGTGGAAAAGCTTTGGCTATTTTTTGGCATGTGATTCCAAGTATATAAATATTAACCAACAGGATCTATGGTTCAACGGGTTACACGGGAATAATCAAGAAAAGTAACGAATGAAGTTATTATTAATTCAGCTAGAATGCCTGTACCGTCAAAAGCCACGCACACAGTCATATTGTCAGACAGACAGATAAACAGGTAGAGACGTGCTGCTATCATGGATGCAGTCATATAATACCTATACAGACAGGTATGTAGGTAATTGTACAGGATGTCATCCAGAGAAACATCAGCCATAAGGTGCAGTCAGACAGGTATGAAATCAGGGAGGTAGATAGAAATGTTAACAGACAGGGAAACAAGGATTTAAAACTGATCCAGCAGTACACAATGATGTCGGTACAATGATGTCGGTACAATGATGTCGGTACAACGTGTACACAGCACGTGTCAGTTCGCGAAACCAAGCGATACAATTATATACAGGGGATGTACTTGTATTACGTCAACAATTAGGGTGGAGGTGGGACAGGAGTGTGTGTCTGAATTAGTTCGAGTATTGTAAATAAGGGGAAATTTGGGACGGGAGAGAGTTGACAAACTTTTTAGTTGACAAAACTGTCTTCCATAAATCTATTAATATGTGTAAATGGAAAAACTATATTAGAAACCATTAGCCTTTTTTCGCTTTTTTCTACAAAATTTTCTTTTAATTTGCTTATTTATGCAGAAGAAGGGGTCTCTGGATTCTTGACAAGTTGTAGGCAAGAGGGCGTGGGGTACAAAAAAAACCAAAATAACTTTTCAATACTGGAATCAGTGACCAAATGACTTGACAACATTCCAACTTTTTAATTTAATACGTTATTGCACAGTTTCCGTGACTCCGAGATTTAAACAATTTTAACTAAGGATCTAACGATTTGCACACAACGCACTTTCCATCAACCCCCCCCCCCCGCCACACCCCACTCCGTGTGTAGCGCGCATATCGAGTGATCGGGTGTTTTCATAGCCTGACGCGTAGAACGTTGAATGCGTCGGTATATACGTTTTGATCGAAATTTCGTTCCATTTAATTATGTTTGCATTTTATTTCGTAGAAAAATGGTCACTGATCTGCATGGCGTACCCAAAAAATTGTTGGCGTTGTTTATGAACAACCGCATATTGATGTTCTGTGAGAGCAGAAACAGGTGTAAATGATATTTTTCTGACTAACAAAACTGTTGGGAAAACGCGGTTTGATCTACCACCTGTTCAGTTACAACTGTGAATGTGATGAAGGAGATAGAGTTGACGACATCGAAATATAAATTTTTTCATGATAAGAAAGGAGTTTTATCACTTTGTTTAAAACAGGAGTTTTATCACTTTGATAAGAAAGAAGTTTTATCACTTTTTTTCATAACTTTAAAAGTAGCGCAGAAACAACGAAAAAGCATCTGAAGTATATCAGGATAAAAAGAAGGCTTGTCACTTCTGCAGGAGGGATCAAGAATAAATCTTCAAAGAACATTATATATTTATATATATATATATATATATACCTATATATATGACGTTGTGGGGTTCGAAACCTACTCGTGATGTCCCATTTACAAAGTGCATTTCCTTTCAAGATCCCTGGAAATTATTGCTTGAAGCTACGGAGTTATGTGTCATTAGTCATACTTTCAAAGGGCGGCGTACCACATAGTGGTACTTTCAAAGGGTGGCGTACGACTTACTGAAAGTTCCTGACTATATATGAGATAAACCCAGTTCAATGAGATTAATCATGTATGCTTTTCCAACATTTTTTCATATACATACATGATTTGTTGTTTGTGTGTAATGTGACCTGATATACATGAGTGTGTGTTTGTGTGTAATGTGGCCTTATATACAGGGTTTTGTGTTTGTGTATAATTTGACTTGATATACATGAGTTTGTGTGTGTGTGTGCGTAATGTGACCTGGCTAGTGAAAAATATATGGTATGGCATTTTACTTATTACAAGGTACAATGAAACATGGAAACTAGGCTATAAATAATTGAAAACAAATACGCTAAATTTAACTGAATTTACCAGAGATATACATTTTTAATTGATCGTGATTGCTGATACCAGCTCAAAATATTTGCATTCTCAAAGTGATTGAATGTCTGTATAGGAAATACTGGAACATGCCCTCTACCTACACCTATAGAGCCACTGTCAAACTCTGCATGTTTCCTGTTAAGGAGTTGCAGGGAGGGATGTTGTAGCTGTGTGATAAAGGCCGCATGCTCTTGCTGTCGTCACGTCATGTACAGAGTGAGTTGTTTTTTTTAATTTACCCTCCGACAGAAAAAAAAAATCCTTTCCGAGAATCGAAATCGGGACCTCACTAGTGTGAGACCAACGTTCTAACCTCTCGGCAACCCACTTTGAGTAGGAATTGTTATCTCAAAGCATTGCTTGCTGCTGTTTGTCTCCTGGGTATACATAAAATAGTTGAAATCTTCCCACCCCAACCCCCCCCCCCAATCCCCGCTCACACAGTCGTTGCACAGCGGAATGATCTGCTTATTCTCTATACTAAACAAGCAAACAAGCACACAAACAAATACATACACAAACAAGCAAACAAGCACACAAACAAATACATACACAAACAAGCAAACAAGCACACAAACAAATGCATACACAAACAACAACAAGGAAATTACCCGTATACATTCGGAACTGGGTTTACAAGTTCGGTCGCCTGTGTGTTGCCGGGGCTGGAAAGGGGGGGGCAAAGAATAGCAACACTGTTTACCTTCCACGCATGTCGTAAAAGGCGACTAAGAGGGTTATGAGATATCGCAGCAATGCTGTAAACCATAACACAACGCATTCGGCTCTTTCGGACTACATTCTGCGAATCTGCAGGAGTTTGAGAACTAACGCGGAAGAAGAAGACAAGTTCGGTAATTTGTTACTATTTTTAACGCAATTGAAATCTATTGGCAAATACAGTGCTAGACTAGCATTTTTTCATGCCCATTAGTGTACTAAGGGGGTATGATGTGGTCAGCAGCATGTCCGCTGCCTCTACTTTCCAAGAAAGATGATACCCATTTCAATATGCTGGCTCGATCGATGAACCTTTGGATAATATATTAAAAAACATTTTCAATGTAATGACACATCAAAGTGACAGCTACCTAGTTAGGGGACAAATCATCTTCATGGTACTCCGGACACGTTAAATATATTCTTCACCATGCAGTAACTTAATGTTCTTGTTATTTATCTGTTGGTGAATAATTATTATTTTTATTTCTCCATGCGGTTAGTTTCTTGTAATACATAAGTGACACTCCCAGGGCCTACATTCTAGCCATACACACAGAAGAAGAAACACAAGCTCTGTTGCCCTCCACTTGCCTAATTCTTTGATTGCATTCACAATAATGGCTGAAGCCAATTCAGTGCTGAATAAAGTTACTTTAATTTTTGTGGTGGAACACCAGGATTTTATGGACAATATAAGAGCAGACAGAGTTCCCAGATAGCTAGCATTGACAAGTGGAAGTTTGATGGACATTGCTGAGACATTTGAATAGACGCTAGTAGATTACATAAGTTGCTGCATATGCACACACTAATGGATGGGGCAACATAATGCACTCGACCGTGTTGATGTAGCCCAAAGGGGAAGTTACGTATAGTAACACTGTAACACATAGCATGTAACTGTGTATTTTCAAGCGATAATCTTCAGGGTTTTCCTCCTTGTAAACAAGACTTTGCAAGTTTGATCTGAACCAGGGCCCTTTTTTAGAATAAACCGAACGGCTTAATAACAACATCAGAGAGACTTAAGTAACATTTTGAAGTCTTATTAATATGTTACATATTAAGTAACATATTAAGTAGCATATGTGACGGATCTGAAGGTGCAGGTATTGCATACAAGTTGTAAACCACAATACAATGATCTCCGTTCACACAGCCATGAATTTGAGAACCATTGAAAACAACAAATCGAAATCATGCAAAAATAAATGGGTATTCCAAGAGATAAACAGAAAATGATGCCGGCGTTTTCTCAGATAAAGAAATAGATTTAGAATCTAAATCCAGACTAGCTTAGAAACGTACAAGATTTCCAGACTCGTTTTGAAAGATTAGCAATGCGGATACAGAAAATCATAGATAACACCAATTAAAGTGCATTTCGACAGATGGAGCCGGAGAAACAGATTCATAGATAATTGTGTAGAATTAAGGGCGTTTGTTTGAAATAATCAAATTAAATGTTTGTTTCAATATGTCACTAGAACATGGAGCACGCTTGAACTTGTTTTTAAAATAGCGTGGCAATCATGTAATGTCACATTTTATTGGAGGAATTGTTTCTTATATACGAGTTACATTATAGAGAACGATGAAAAAATAAGAACGTATTCACAACAGAGAGAACAGAAGATACATTACCTTCAACAATCTGCGATACATATTGAAACAAATATATAAATAATTATCGTACAGCAAATACGCTGACAAAAATGAAGAACATGTTGATGCGATGCAACATAATAACAAAACTAACTTTCCTTAGAGAATACATATTCCTAGTTGCAATATATGGATATGAATATTAGAGAATCGCCAATAAAGAGAAATATAAAATTGCAACATTTCATTTTTTTTAGATATTTATAGAAAAAAAAATTGAATTGCAAAGAATTGAATTAGTGTATTTAAAAAACTGTATTACTGAAGTATACGTTTGGAACACACACAAATCTGTATTACTGAAGTATACGTTTGGCATACAAAAGATCCCATTCCCCATGCCTGCCAAAGACTTTCAAATTGTTTCTGATCTCGCTCCCTCTATTTTTTGACTATTTTATGAACATTCATTCATAGTACTAATCTGTGATAGTCAATAACGGTAGTACTGCTGTAATATTGTATAACAATAACAATGTCAATAGCACATACGTAGAACAGGTCTTGTTGATTTACTGGACAACGACTAACAGGCTAGCGCTATCCGACAATGGGCTGCTAACAGTCATCTTCACATTTTGATACTTCTTGTGAATGTGTGTCGTTCCTGCTCGTTGTTTTTTTTAATGTTTATGTGTATTTTATCTTGATAAATACCTTTTGGTTGAAACGTCAATTATGTCCTGTGTACTATTATTTGTATTGTTTCACGGTAGCACCCCATATTCCGATAGTGATAGCCTGTTAGTCGTCGTCAAGTAAAACTACAAAACCTGTGTTCTACTTAAGTACTATTCATATTGTAACCTGTGATAGACCAGGAATCGACTGGCTATCGTCGTTTTCAACAAGTACTCAATAACGATGGCATTAATCCTTGACCTACGCACAGAATGACCTCTGATACACATTTCCTGAATAATCAACTTCAGTGTTTGTGTACACACTCTGTTACTATGTCATTGCACTTTCACGGATCCCAGTTTTAGCACAAAATATAGCTTTTCTGGAGAACAGTTAGTGTGGATCTTCGCTGTTCGCGTTCAAAAGGCGGTATGGACAAGATTTTATTATTTCAAATGTAACATTAAAGAACACCATTCTCTTGATTTTAATTGTCTGTCACACAAAGCATAATCATAGTGACAAATGAAAATCAAGAGAACAGTCAAATTAGTTAACAATTCTTGAACCAGCAGGTTTTAAATAACCGAGTCACATTTTTACACATTGTAGCGATGCTGCATTCATTAGCAAAGTTTACAAAAAAAACATCCCTAATCTCCCTACCAGGAAACATTGTAGTGATAAAGTCTAGAAAAGTGTGTGAAATATATTATCCCGAGAAATGAAACAACCAACAGTTTGAAAAGGAGAAATCGAGAAAGAGAGAGAGAGAAAATGATAGAGCGGGAGAGGGACATAGACAGATCATTATTTTGATTCTTTCTTGAGTGACAGTTGTGGTTTCCTGCCGATATAAATATCACCAAAGTGTGTCTGCAGATTTCCAGAATCTATTTTAGCTATCTACAAGTCTGGCACTGAGTCTCCTACATTATTTTCTCATTTATAATGAAAATCGTGCGATTCTGCAGTTTTCCAGGGAGGAAAATAGTGAAAAGGAAATGAAGGCTCAGGAGGGAACTTGATGATCCTTCTGCTGAAAGTAATAATCAATAACAGTTCCTACTACTTCTCATCAAGAAAAAGTAAAGTTGTGTTAGTATTTATGAGACTGTTTAGACGACTCAAGCAGATATTGAAAAACAAAAATTGGGAGATAAACAACACGATCTTCGTTCGTTCTACAGCTCCAGTAGATTAGCACGACTTAGTTCTACAGCTCCAGTAGATTAGCACGACTTAGTTCTACAGCTCCAGTAGATTAGCACGACTTAGTTCTACAGCTTCTGTAGATTAGCACGACTTAGTTCTACAGCTTCTGTAGATTAGCACGACTTAGTTCTACAGCTTCTGTAGATTAGCACGACTTAGTTCTACAGCTTCTGTAGATTAGCACGACTTAGTTCTACAGCTTCTGTAGATTAGCACGACTTAGTTCTACAGCTTCTGTAGATTAGCACGACTTAGTTCAGAGAAAGAAATGCGTTGTTTGATGCTTTAGAGGAAGCAACACTGGATCGAATCTCTATGGGCCACTGTGTGAACTACACAAGACAGTGAGTTTTATTCAGGGGACAGAATTACAGATATAGGCATGTTTCAAGTTAACGAAAGAAGAAGAAGCACGACTTAGTTCTACAGAGAGTAGATGAGCGCGACTTAGTTCTATAGCTCCAGTTGATTAGTACGACTTAGCTCTATAGCTCCAGTTGATTAGCACGACTTAGTTCTACAGCTCCAGTTGATTAGCACGGGCACAGATCAGGGCACAACTCTGGCCCTTGCGACAGGTTTCTTTGTTGTTCCGCCCACCCACGCCGTGTCCGTAACTAATTCAAGCACAACGTCGACCTGTCGGATCAACATGGTAACTGTTATCGAAGGTTACGACTACGGGATTATATAGACGACATGCTATGAAGCTTTTATAAGAAGATAACCTCAATATGTAGGCATGTCATCTACTAAGGTTTTCTGTTGCATAGTTGGTTTGTCTAGTGAGCCATTGGTGAGAGCCACAGACGCAACCGCATGCGCAAAGTTGAGGTTTAAAATTAATAATACTTTGTAAAGCTGAGATTTAAAGTTCTTCTTCTTCTTCTGCGTTCGTTCTCAAACTCCTTCAGATTAGCAGGATGTAGTCCGGAGAACGGAATGCGTTGTGTCATGGTTTACAGCATTGCTGCGATATCTGCGCCTTTCGGCCTGACACATCCGAATTCAGCATGGCTTTGGGTAACTGACCCTATATGGGATGGGACAGCCAACTCCATCCAATAAAGATTTAAAGTTTAAATTTAATAAATTATCAAATACTCTTGTCTTATTGTACATAAAAAAATAGTGCGTACTTTAAATATTCTTGTGTACAATTTGTTTTTTTCTGTGTTTCTTAAATCTGTTTTCGCACCACACTGGCCATGCAGCGCCCCCGGTCTCTCCTGCCTCACAAAGGGCGTTCTCGCATACGTTAAGAAACTATGGGCTAAAGAATTACGCGTGTGCAAATTGTCTACGCCTGAAACAATCAACAGAATGTATGACAGAAAACACATTTCTAATAACTAGACATCAGAAAAGGAAACTAGATAAATTACAATCTTCCCCCGCTCTTGTCTTGATTGGAGTCTAACCTTGGTTAACAATATAACCAGATCTCTCTAGAATGAATCCACTTCTCAAACACAAACAAATTAACTTTGTGGAATCCCGTTAATTAGTTTATTCCAACGTTCTTAACTTGACCTTGGCATACCTTAAAGTTAGAAGAGTAGTACAAGAAACTTGGCTGTATAGAGGACCTTCCAACAAAATTAACTAGGACTACCAATCGTTACGTTTTTGACATTTGTTGGGGTTTCTGCTGGTCGCCTTATATACTTGGAGTCGCCTTGTCTATTTTTGGTATGCGATTCCAACTATATAAATAGTTACCAAGAAAAAGCCAGACAATAATTTAAAAACGCAACGAATGGGATCCTAAGTAATTTTGTTGGAAGGTCTTTATTGGACACGGTCACGAGTAGCCAATGCATAACTTGTGGACATAGTTGAAACTTCGGTAAAGCAAACCATATAAGTAAGATATATATATGATGGTATGTGTGGTTTAATGTATGTATATGTGTTATGGATAAAAGTTCTTGTTTGGAACACGTTCCTCCCTATTAGATTATTTCCCTTAGCTATGTTTATCAGTTTGTATTTATCATTTATTAATTTAGATATAAATGTATTTAGGGTTTGGGTTAGGGTTAGTTATATAAAATATAAATAATCATAACACTATCCCTAAAAAATAATATTTCAAATAATTATTGAATAATTATTTATAAAATATATATATGAATATATATTAAATGTCCCTAAAATAAACAGGGAGGCACGCGTTCCAAACAAGAACCGTTGAAAATCAGAACTGCGGTGGAGTAGTACAATAGAAGACAGTGAGTTTTAAGTATAATGTCTTTATTTAGCTTGTGTCGTGATTGTGATAATGAAAATGATAATGATAATGACGATGATAATGATGATGATGATGATGATGATCATGATAATGATGATGATGATGATGAGGATGTTGATGATGAGGATGATGATGATGATGATGATGATGATGAGGATGTTGATGATGAGGATGATGATGATGATGATGATGGTGATGATGATGATGATGATGATGATGATGATGATGATGATGATGATGATGAGGATGATGATGATGAGGATGATGATAATGACGATGATAGAAACAAGCCCTTTAATTGTGAGAAGGTAGCTCTTGACAGCCCATAGTCTTTGTGACCAAAGTTATTTGTTTTTTTTGTGTCAATATTCTCAGGAATTACGAGCAACTTGCTCCTGTCTCCTTTGTTTAGTGGGGTAGTTTCTCAGAGCTTCCTTTCATACAGAGAGAGATTCGGTTAAATGTAAAACATTTTGAAGAAGCTTTCAAATCGACGGGTTATATGTTATGAGTATATGTTATATGTTATATACGGGTTATATTTATTTTGCTTGGGTCACCTATTTTGCATCTTTATTCGGACGAAGTGCTTCACAACCGACGATTCATTCCTCGTGTAAAACGACATCATTCCCACATTAGCCATTGGATAGCGAACTTAGTTTCCTCTGTGTGAGCCGTGTTGCGCAACGGCGATAGTCGAGTTTATACTACGGTTGCTACGTTCTCGTAGACAAGATGACTTTCTGACAAAGGTACAGGTTCTCTTCAGTTGAGTAACCTAGGTGACACCTGAACTTGTATAATGTGTGATACCTCAATGACATTGATATTTTAGAGGGAGGGAGTAATGGATCCATGTTTTGTCCCTGAAGGGAGACATTTCAGTTGCGCAGTACCACAGGATCATCACGTTCTTCCAGAAGAGTGTGAAACACTTTTGAGTCAGCTAGTTCATCGTTTTTAATCAGTCCTGCTGACCCATCTGTGTAATGGTACACCTAGCATTCTCCGCCATTCTCATAGTAATCTGCCACAAAATGACAAAGGTGCAATTTTAGCTGGCATGGACATCTTCGTGGACCATGAGGACCATGTAAAATAAAGACAAACTGAAGTGAACAAGATATGATATGCAATTACTAATTTAACACAGGTAACATGCTGCAAGCCTGTTCCCCAACTTTCCCTAACCGTTCAGGAATGACATTCCTAAAAATAAGACAGTGATCCTATTCTTTGTACCCTGGACTTGAAGTCCAGACCCCAGTTTCCAGACTCCAGACTCCATACAAAGAAACAGATTTAATAACTGTGTACAATGAAATATGTTGTAATCTAAGAGTAGAAAATTGCATGTCACATTTTGTACAACCAATAACCTGTCAGGGTCGTAGGCTATGTAAAAGGCACATCCCACTATTTTGTATGTATACATCCAAAATGATATCGAAAGGCGTAGAGAATAGACTTCATTGCATTCTGATTTTCACAAATACATTTCGACCATTTAAACAGAGCTTAGATCTCAAAAGTAAATAAAACAAGATGTCTGAACCCGGTATTGAATCAGAAACGTCGTGCACACAAGGCACATTGAATAATCACTGTGGTATCAACGATTTTATCATAATCATCAGGTGCCATGACGGCTAGCGTAGGCAGTAATGGCTCTCCGCAGTTCTCTGTCCACAGTATTATGTATCAAGATCGTTCTTGTTTCCCTGCCGTGTCAGGTTGTCAAACTGTCTAGTATTTTCTCACGTTGTCGTCCTCTGTCTCTGTTGCCTTCAATTTTACTTGTTGTGACTATGTTCTCCAAACTTGCCTGTCTCATGAAGTGGCCAAAAAATGAAGATTGCCTTTTTCTTATATTATTGATTAAGGTCCGTTTCATATATGAATCTTTCAATACCTCCAAATTAGTTTTTCTGGCAGTCCATGGTATCCTCAGCATTATTCTATAGAACCACATCTCTATTGCCTCTAATTTCCCACTTTCCAGTTTGTTTATTGTCCAAGACTCGCATCCATATGTTAGTATAAGAGTTATATAGCGCTGCAGAACTCTCTTTCTCACCTCTAATGACAAGGTCATATTATACAATATATTTTTCATTTTTCTGAATGTTGTTTTTTCCTGTCTTATTCTGCTTCTTATTTCTATTGCACTTCTTCCATCTGCTGTAATTGTTGTACCTAAATATTTCAATTGGTGGACCCGTTTTAATACTATATCATTCACTGTGATCGTGCAAGGTGTGGTATTTTGTTTCTTTGAAATAACCATTAATTCAGTTTTCTTGATATTTAGGAAGAGGCCTTTCTCTTTACTTTCTGTGACTGCTATATTAATTAAATCTTGAAAGTCTTCCTCACTTTTTGCGATCAGAACAGTGTCATCCACATATCTCAAATTATTTATGTTATGTCCTCCCACTGATATTCTTGGGATATCTACTATTGCACGCATTATGTTTTCACTGTATAAAGAGAACAGGTCTGCTGAAAGCACGTATCCCTGTCTATTCTTGTTTTATTTGTTGAAAACGATTTACTTAAATAAAACAAGACGTCTGAACCCGGTATGAAATCCAAGACGTCGTGCACACAAGGCACATTGATTAACCACTGTCGCATCAAGATTTATTTAAAGACATTCATTCCTATAACAACCTAATCCTGCAGCCATTTAGTGACATGAATGCGGACTACTTTTGACTACACAGTACGGATAAGTACAAAATCTCAATCATAATTTTATACAATAGAATAAGACAGGGCTAGATATTTCCACACTCATCCGCATCGCTGAGGATAGAATTCGCTGGAAGACTCTGTGTGCTGAAACTTCCAATGTGGTACCCCTACGACCCTGAAGGGTTATGGGTTTTATTGATTGATTGATTGACAATAGAATACCCACTGGCTAATTGGAAATCCAGCCTTCTTAATGACTCACTTGACTATTTCCGTGATTTAAGTGGTCACTATGATTATTCTTTGTGTGACAGCCAATGAAAATCAAGGGAGAAGTCAAATGAGTTATTATGAAGTTTGGCTTTACGATTTGCCAGTAGGACTTATACCATGACCGTCTCAAGTAAAGATCCTCCCATTCAATTAATTAGGCTCCCATTCGTTACGTTTAATAAAATAATGTTGGGTTTTTGGTTCGTCACTATTTACTCACTTGGAATGACATGCCAAAAATAGGAAAAGCGGCTACAAGTATATAAATAGTGTGCAACCCTAAACCTTACAATAATCAAAAGCGTAATGTATGGCGTCCTAATTAATTCTGTTGAAAGGTCTTATATACTAGCGACGGTCCCGCTTATACTATAGACAGTCATACATCAATAAACCCAAAACACAAGCATAGGAATTATTAAGAAACTGGGACAATAAATCGTGATTAATTTGCAAGAGAACAAAAGATCATTCTAATATGAAATTATGGCGAGCTGCCAGATTGAATATACCACTATTAGTTGTAAAGAGCATGTGTACAGTGAACAAATAACCGTCTGGGAGAATATACCATTACGTCAAGTGTGAAGACAATGTTGAAGATTCATTACAACAGGTCTTAGATGTGGACACATCACTTGACCAGATTTCATCAAAATATAGCTACATAGAAAATGAAATAACGTAGCCAAATTTATACAAAGGAAATTAATAGATTCTGGAGGACAATACAGTTCAGACGAAATGAGCAGAAACTGGCACATTGCAAGAATATATTGTTCACACTTGTCTCTGTTCCTCTTCAACAGCTCCGTTCAAAATTTGAAATGAGAAATGTATTTGATGCAGAACATCGATACATTTATTGAGACTCATATACTCTCTCTATCTATTATATTCCTTTTTTATATTCCTCTTTTGATGTATTTTTATATTTTGACTTTCTATCTCTATTTCTTTTTACTTCTCTTTCTATGTATCTTTCTATTTATCTATTGTTTCATTCCTCTTTCATTTGAGTTATGAGTGCAGGTTATCGTCAAGTCCATTGATGTTCCAATTCCTGCTTCGATAAATCCATTAGAGTGTAGCTGCTGAAAGTTCCAGTTCCAATATGTTTCTGTTTACGGACGTCCATAAATTACGTCAATATTGAAGACATAGAAAGGGACTTGTGAAAAAATATGACAGTTGCTGACGAATAAAAATAAGGGTGGTTGACAAAAATTGACTTCAACAAAAGGGTTTTTATAAAAGTTCGTTACTGCATGTTTTCCTGTGAAGGAGTGCAGATTCTATGGGCTGTGGAAATAATGGCCGCTTTCCCATAGCAGCCGCCACGACATGTACAGAAATAATTTTGATTGTACCTCAGAAAAAAAAAGCTGTTCCAATCGTGGATTGAACCCAGGAGATCCAGGGTCTGAGAACAATGTTCTAACCACACGGCCACACTAGAGGTTTTTAAACTAATAACGTTTAAATTTGAAACACATACTCAAGAAAAGCTCAAAGCTGATGTAGCGAAGAATTTTAGTAGTTTTTCTGATAGGATGGGAATGGAGAGTGATAAATGTGTTTGATATAATTAACTTGTTGGTATTGCCTTAATTATTGACATTTTGTTGACAGGCGGAAGAGGGGGGGGGGGGGGAGGTCAGAAAATGTCAATAAATTATTGATCTATTTTATTGGCGACCACCTCTTTTAAAAGTTGTTCCTATCTTTACATCAATATCACGAATTATCGGGAGCCACCATAATTCATACATTAATCTCACAGGGTATTGAAAGACACCATAATTCATACATTAATCTAGCGCAGTTTTGAGAGATACCCTAATTCACACTTTAATTTCACGGGGTATTGATAGACAATCAATCATGCATTAATCTCACGAAGTTTTGAGAGACACCAAAATTCACACTTCGACCTCACGTGGTATTGAGAGACACCATAATTCACACTTTTAGATCATGGAGGATTGAGAGACACCATAATTCACACTTTGATCTCACAGGGGTATTGAGAGACACCATAATTCACACTTTGAGATCATGGAGGATTGAGAGACACCATAATTCACACTTTGATCTCACAGGGTATTGAGAGTCACCATAATTCACACTTTGAGATCATGGAGGATTGAGAGACACAATAATTCACACTTTTAAAAATCTTCTGAACGGACGAGATTCCTCAGTGCATTAACTATATCAGGTTAATCCATAAATATATCTTTTTACACTGTGGCCATGCTCGTCAGTAGATCGGTTCGTTCATTACCCTCATCACCCACATACCCTCCTTCGTTTATTCTATTTTATGTTATGTAATTGTGTTGCCATTACTTTTATGTTTAAGATTTAACTGGAACATATAATATAGAAGAAATTATATAATACTTCTATAAACACCAATAAATATTCGTCGTAAACCATTTTGTAACATGTTCTATGTTGATGATATCCATATATTGGCTATTTCTGTGAACTTCAGAAACTCACTTGAACGTTGGAAGATGTTGTCGGAAATATAGCATGAAAATTAACATTGATAAAAGCAAGCTATTGGTAACTAAGTCAGGCACCGTGCCAAGAGGTGAAGCCTGCGTCTCAGACGGATGATACCAGGTTCAATCCCAGTTGCAAGCAAGTGTGCATCCGAATTTTCAGAAAGCAATAGCAACCTACTGAACGTGTTTATATTCTTTTAAACATTACTACATCACTACACATCACTACAGCTTAAAATATATTCTGGATTTGATTGCTAGGTCTTGAATATGACAAGCTACCAACATAGCGGTGACTAGCAGCATTAAGCAGGATCACACGGACATTAGGCTAAACGATCACAACTGAAAGAAGTTACTGCTCTCAAATATATCGGATTAAAGATGTGATGACACCATTTCAGGAAATAAGATCAACTTAAGACTCGAGACGACGTTGACTTGTCCCGATAATTTGACAAAGTAAGATCTGGGTTACGGTAAAAACAATCTATACAGATCGATGTTGGTAGCATATCTTTTTCAAGACGTAACTATCAACCCAGCATTTCCTGGTTGTGGTGATTTTCTAGGCAATATAAATATGTTCAGAAGTTTGTCATTGCTTTCTGAACGGTCCGCATGTACAATTGCCTGTGGCGGGGATCGAACTCGGTACCTTGGCAGTCACAGATGTGCTCTGTACCACTTCGTCACAGAGCCGAGTTTTCATGGATGTGCGAGCTGGACTCGAATTGCAGAAACAGAAAAAAAAAGATTGAGGAATTGTAATAGTAGTGCAACATGCGTCTCAGTTAAATAGAAAATAATAAATGTGTATCCGAACAGTAAAAATAAACAAAGCTGCAAATTATCAATAGCCACTTTTGGGGTTGGTGAAATGGTGTAATCTTGCACGGTTTGGACATGTTATAGGTCACGACATACTTTCTAACACTGTTTTGTAATGAACACGTGGGGGTGGAAGGAGAAGAAGTGTAAAGAGAGAAAATAACGGAATGATAATGTATTAATGTGTATATATTCTGGTTTAAATTAATGAACATAGGAAAATATTAGTCACACTAACAAGTAATGTTGCTGCTTCGTGGTCTTCTTCTTCTTCTTCTTCTTCAGCGTTTATTCTCAATCTCCCGCTGGATATCTCTTGTAACAGGACAATGGTCCTACTATATTTCCAGCAGGATGTAGTCCAGAGAATGGAAATGCGCTGTGTTGCCGTTTTATTTTCACCAATGGTCCGACACATCCGTCTTCGGCGGGGTTTCGTATCTATAAAAAAAAGATGTTAACAGCCAATGTTAAAAGCAATCAAGAAATATCATGTAACTTAATCTGCTAGATGCGATTATTAGCATTATAGTTTATAATTACGTTTCATTGAATTATCTCCGCAGCCCATTGGTTGAGGCGTTCGACTTGTGCACAAGTGGTCACTGTCGAATCCGACTCGTGATGTTTTGTTTCCAATATGATTGTTTTTAGAAATATCTGTAGATTATCGATTGAAGCTACGGAGTTACGTATCATTTGTGATTCTCTCAGCACGAAGAGTACCGTTTAAATGGGAGGGGGCAGAGTATCATGTGAAAATCAGAGCACAATTAAGTCAATCATCTATGTCAATTGAGCACTTTTAAGCCCATTGCATTGTGTAAATTATGTATACATAAGATTAAGTAAATTAGAGATATGCAAATTCAGGAGTAATGAACAAGAGGTACTTAATTATTTGTTCGAAGACATCTCTAGTTAATTATACCAAGTTTCGTCACTCATTATTACACATAAAATATTACATTTGACCTCAAATATCTCTAACCATCTGGCAACCCTGATCTGATATTACATTTTCTATATTTTTTTTGTATTCTTCATGATACAAAATCACTCTCAAGAATTGTGGGAAACTTGCATTCCACTATTTGTCCCACGACATTTCTGTTAACTAATTACTCCATGTTTCATGAACTGCCTATTAGATGTAGATTATGTCGACAAGATCGCACCACGAGTACACCATTACGACATAATATTACCTGAAGAAACAGGTAGACTTGTACCGATTCGCCACGACAATTTTAATACACTGTTGATATAGACCAAGAATTGAGAATATTTGAGGTATCAGACAACATGGCGTGTTTGTGGATTAGATGTAAGGAATCAGTGGGAACTGTCTGTGTTTGAGGTAGATTATTGGAGTCTCCGTGGAGTAGTGGTTAAGTCACTTGACTAGTGCTCAAGGAGTCGCGGTTTCAGATCCTGTTCGTGACGTGTTGTCTATAAAGTGGATTTGTTAAGAGATCCACGGGAATTATCGCTGAAGCTAAACATGACCGTCACTATTATTGATTATGGTAATGATTAATGTGATTATTCCCCTGATTTTCATTGGTTACTATTGTGTGTGACAGCCAATGAAAATCAAGAGAATAGTCAAATGAGCCATTTTATAATGCTTGATATCCCATTAACAAATAGGTCTTATATTTACGAGGTTTACCGCTGCTAAGTTAAATGCTATGAGTGATAGTCTCGGCGGGAGGAGTGACACATCTTTGAGAAGGACGGAGTAAATATTTGTGGAAGGGAGGTATGCCAACTCGAGTACAAGGAATTAAACCATCGAAGCCCCTACTCGAAGCTCTTATAAATATATTTTTTTCTTAAAAGAGAAATATATGGAATGAATGTATTTATATCATATATATATATATATATATATATATATATATATATATATATATATATATATATATATATATATATATATATATATATATATATATATATATATATATATATATATATATATATATATATATATATAATCCTATTAACATTTAGATTTATAAATAATTCTTTCTCTGGTAGTTGGCACAACGCAGAAATTGATTGACACTAGAGAAGGCTGAGTCAAGAGACGATTAGCATATGAGAAGAATGTGTGTTGGTGGAGTTTAATTGATTGTTGTGCACTATGTAACAGAACAGAGAATACACTACGATACACACAGGGCCGTCTTCACCAAAACTAGCCGCAGACATAATAAATTATCCTTAAAATACACATTTGATGTTCCTCAAAATGATCAAATACGTGGAAGGTTTCAAGAATAAAAACGTGTAGGAAAGTATCATGAGATATTAAATAGACTTCGAAGACGGAAAATGTTGACCCATTTGACACAATATATTGAGGTATATGCACCTAATAAAAAGTGGTTACAATTGTAATGTTGTAGTAGAGCGTAGACAAAAAAACAAAGAGCAGGCACGAAACAACTACTACTATGTAACCCACACAAGAATCTCTGCAAATCAAGTTATATAGAATCTGGACCTCAATCGAGATATGTAAGTTTTTAAAAAAACACATCTCAGAAAATGTATAGTAAATAGTATAGACGTGTCATTAAATGTTGTGTTGAATCAACATATACGTTTCATAAAGTGTTTTGTAGTTAGAGTAAAGACGTGTTATCAATTGCTGTATAATAGTTTTTATGCGTCATCAATTGTTGTGTAGTAACAATTTATATACGTCATCAATTATTGTGTATTATCAGGAATTTACGAGTTAAACATACCGCTCTCTACATGACCAATATCGGACTAGATTAATAGTAATTGTGTACAGAAGAATATTAACAATATGTGTGTAATTGTAATATGTGCATACATACATTTTCAGTGCTTGCTTCATAGCACAAGATAAGATCCCTATAATATGCATCACACACACATGGTATTCAGGAAACTGCCAAATTTGAACTGCAGACAGTGTTACTGTGTTTGCTTATACCAAAATAAACCTAGGGAACTCAGATTACATCAGATGTGATATGTAATTCCGGTATAAAAATAATAGCAGTGATTATGAAAAAGTAGATTTGCAGATATTTAAGAGGTCTTGTCAGCAAACTTCTTTGTCAATTGTAGTATAGTAGGATAGTGACTTGTTAGAAGGCAATTCTGCTGTCAGATAGGAATGCATTGGCACAAAGTAAAAGTACAATTGTATCACCTGAGACGGATTGCGTGGCAGAATGGTTAGTGGTGGTTATTCTCCTCTCTATTGTGATGCTCTTTCTTTAAAATATCTTTCTCTTATCTTCCCATTATTTATTTTCTCGTCTAGGAGTATGTGTTCCCTACAGATTCCTCACTACTTGTCCATCATTTGATTGCTCCTAGTCAAGGTTTTCTTAGTAGAAATGTTGTATGTGCATGTGGTACGTTCTTAGTATGTCACTTTAACTATTGCTCACATTTTAATATCATATTTCCTTACATATTCACATTTGCTATGTGTTACCACAGCCCCCACAAATATATAGTTTTTTTTTATCCCTGACGTCTTGATTATTTATTCATTTTCCTATAAAAATTATGATCAATTCTTCTTCTCTTCTTCTTCTTCTTCTCCTCCTTCTTCTTCTTCTTCTTCTTCTTCTTCTTCTTCTTCTTCTTATTATTATTATTATTATTATTATTATTATTATTATTATCATTGTATCATTCATTCTAACTTCCGGTGAATCTTTCTAGTAGAAGAACATTAGTCCTACTAGATTTTCGGCAAAATAAAGTTCATAGAACAAAAATTAGAATTATTATGAAATATTTATAATGTTATTATTATTATTATTATTATTGCCATTATTATTATTATTATTATTATTATTATTATTATTAATATATATTTAGGTTCTTATTTGGGACGCGTTACCCCGATGTGATGATTAATTTGATTATTTCCCTTGGCAATGTTTGTCAATTTGTATTAATCAATTATTAATTTTATTATTATTTTATGGTTAGACATATAGAGTGGGTTAGGAGGGGTTTTGTTTTACATAACTAACCCTATTTCTAAATACATTTATATTAAAATTAGTAAATTTATATACACAAACTGACAAACTTTGTCAAGGGAAATAATCACAACATTTTCTGTGTTGTGGGGGGGGGGGTTACATGTTCCAAACAGGAACCTTTTTGTATTGTACATTTAATATATTTTATAATAAAATTATTATTAATATTAATATTATTATTATTATTATTATTATTATTATTATTATTACAGATCACACAAGAAAACAAGAAAATGAATGCCAGAAAAAAAATATAGAATGTAACACTCATAGAAGGTCAAATATAATTGAGAGAAAGAAATGCATAGAAATATCATAATTTAAACGATAATCCCTTCAATAAGGAAAAGCATAATCATTACGGTTAGTTAACTATAAATGGATGAGAGAAATGCACAATGATGATGATGTTGATGATGATGAAGATTATAGAGCCACGATGCAGCCCTGACGCATTTGTTTCATTCGCTGCTTACGCCAAGTGATTGAGTGTTACTTTTAGCTTCAGATTTAAGTTTTTCTGGAATTTATACTATTTTTCATGGAACTTGCCCATCGTTTTTAGAAGTCCATGTGACTGCTACTCAATATAACGGAACATCTGATATTCAACGGGCTGGAAGGCACTTGCCAGCAGAGCATTGTGGAACGCAAAGGGATTTGTGAGACGCATAGAACACTCTGGTCATCCATCCTCTGCATCCTGGTACATCTCCAATCGTCATGATTTATCTTGTCACTGGAACACTAATACTGGAATTAGTAACATTCATGAAGGAAACAAACACGGAAATCCTAGGCATAGCAGACACCAAAAAAAAAAAGCAAACAACATTAAACAAGTATTAAATAACTATGTAGCTGGGTAAACGCACAAAAAAGCAAAACACGGAACATGGTTCCTTTTATATCAGAATAAAACTCGACTCATAACTTCTTCGTCTTCTGCGTTCGTTCTCAAACTCCTGCAGATTAGCAGGATGTAATCCGGAGAACGGAATGCGTTGTGTCATGGTTTACAGCATTGCTGCGATATATGCGCCTTTTGACCTGACACATCCGACTTCAGCATGGCTTTGGGTCGCTGACCCTATATGGGATGAGACAGCCAACTCCATCCTATAACTCCCCCCCAGTCGCCTTTTACGACATGCGTGGAAGGCAAACAGCGTTGCTATTCTTTGCTCCCCTTTCGGGCCCCGGCAACACAGGAGCGAAAGACTCATAACGAATGTAGAATACATTTCAGGGAGTAAAATACAAATTAAAGTAATGTAACAGGATACCATACGCACAATATTGCAAATCTATGCACCATGCAATGACAATAAAACGAAGAAGAAAGTATATAATTTTTCGAAGACCTTTCTATTGTAATTAACAAAATTAAATACATAAGTTATACATCATGTGTGGCATTATTGAAAGAGTAGGAAAGAATAGCGGGAACATGAAACTTGCATGGGAAACATCGCGACACAAGTACGGTTCGCAACAACAAAGGAGAACATCTCATAAACTTAGGTATGGAACACTGACTCATCATAACGAATACCTTCCAGAAACACAGAAATAGCCATAATAAAACTTGGTACAAGTCAGACAACTTACAACAAGCATCACAGATCGATTACATCATCATAAGACAGAAACAAATGAATGATATCACAGACGGAAAGGTCAGACCAAATATACACATATACACCCACAACAAACCCGTCATACGGAGCGAAAAAATACGCCAAACAAGAACAATACCACAATATAAACTACTTGAGATATGCTGATGATAATAACCTGATTGTAGAAAAGCCAGCAGGGCCGGCCCTAACAATTGAGGGGCCCAATGCGAAACGGATTGCGCGGGGCCCAGTCTGAGTAGGGAAGAGGATAATAAAATAAATTCTAATATGAATTTATGGGTCTATGAAGTCCAGGGCCCAATGCGGCCGAATAGGTTGCAATGGCCTAAGACCGGCCCTGAAAGCCAGGACAGTGTGCAACATCTGATCAGAAATTTGCAACACCTGATCAACAATTTACAACACATGATCAACAATTTACAATACCTGATCAACAATTTACAACACTTGATCAACAATTTACAACACTTGATCAACAATTTACAATACCTGATCAACAATTTACAACACTTGATCAACAATTTACAACACCTGATCAACAATTTACAACACTTGATCAACAATTTACAACACCTGATCAACAATTTACAACACTTGATCAACAATTTACAACACTTGATCAACAATTTACAACACATGATCAACAATTTACAACACTTGATCAACAATTTACAACACATGATCAACAATTTACAACACTTGATCAACAATTTACAACACATGATCAACAATTTACAACACTTGATCAACAATTTACAACACTTGATCAACAATTTACAACACCTGATCAACAATTTACACGACCTGATCAACAATTTGCAACACCTGATCAACAATTTACAACACCTGATCAACAATTTACAACACTTCATCAACAATTTTCATAACGTGATCAACAATTTACAACACCTGATCAACAATTTACAACACATGATCAACAATTTACAACACTTGATCAACAATTTACAACACTTGATCAACAATTTACAACACCTGATCAACAATTTACAACACTTCATCAACAATTTGCATAACGTGATCAACAATTTACAACACCTGATCAACAATTTTCATAACGTGATCAACAATTTACAACACTTGATCAACAATTTACAACACCTGATCAACAATTTACAACACCTGATCAACAATTTACAACACATGATCAACAATTTACAACACTTGATCAACAATTTACAACACATGATCAACAATTTACAACACCTGATCAACAATTTACAACACCTGATCAACAATTTACATTACTTGATCAACAATTTACAACACTTGATCGACAATTTACAACACCTGATCAACAATTTACAACACATGATCAACAATTTACAACACTTGATCAACAATTTACAACACATGATCAACAATTTACAACACCTGATCAACAATTTACAACACCTGATCAACAATTTACATTACTTGATCAACAATTTACAACACCTGATCAACAATTTACAACACCTGATCAACAATTTACATTACTTGATCAACAATTTACAACACATGATCAACAATTTACAACACCTGATCAACAATTTGCAACATCTGATCAACAATTTACAACACATGATCAACAATTTACAACACTTGATCAACAATTTACAACTCCTGATCGACAATTTACACCACCTGATCAACACAGTGATAAAAAAAAATTAAAGATAAAGAACTATTCCTTAATCACAAAAAAGACAGAAACTATGGTTCTTTCCAAGAAACAGATTACCCCAGCAAGCAACATCAAAGTGAATGAATCAACAATGAAACAAGTTCAGCAATTCCAATACTTTGAATTCTGATAAAATAAAATGCAGAAATGAAATTTAGAAATCTAAATAAAATATAACAGGCAAAATCATTTTTTCACAAAATTAAACTTATCCTGTGCAACAGACCAGTATAATACAATATTAAGACCCATAACTGTCAGAGTCATAGTTGTGCCACACTGGGTACACAGAATGCACTCCAAACAGCTCTGTCTTCAGTCATTCGGAGAAGTGTAGAGAAACACGCCCAAACTATTCCTTGATGTTATCAATCCAGGATTTTCTCTGTCCTCCACTTCCCTTCCATCCTGGATTGTTGCTTGCACAATTATTTTAGAGAGAGTAGTGTATTGTTACATGTCCAAATCAAACAAGATTACGTCGTTTCACAACTGCCAAAAATGGTGCTCGATAACTTGCAAATAAACTATCTTGTTTACTTGCTGCTGGACAGATATATTTGTTTTGTGTTTTATATAATTAACTCTTAACAGACTTGTAGCACTTGCTTTCAAAAGTCTGAAACCTTCTTTCTGTGTCTGCATTGATTGTCCAAAATTGACACCTGTATAAGAAATAAGGAAACATTCCTTTAATGATACATGTGGCTACTTCTGACATATGCAAGCAGACTCTGAGCAATAAATAAACGGAAAAGTGGAAAACTAGAGGCCACATAGATATGTGCTTCTTCGGGAAATGGCTGAAAATCTCACGAACAGTTACAAAAATCAACGAAGAATAACTGCGGAAAATTTACACCAAAATTGTTACTCTACTTAATAACATCTGAAAGAAATTTCACATTTATTGTCCACATGAGGCAAAGGGGTTTGGAATGCAGTGTAGTAGCATACACAACTACTGTATTTCTAATTCCTGGAGGAGGAAGGAGGCATAAGACCGCCGCGAAGTGAGAAAATACAGGATAATTGGACATCGTGGCATGGTAGAAAGTCAACTAGAGTTGATACGCAATACTGCAGATAGAATATTGTGAATATCAATGATCGACGTGACACCAGGTAAGCACTACTAGCACATGATGCTGAGCAATACATTAAATACATGCTGCAGATCCTAAATGTTGGACAGAAATAGATATATACGCAGCAAAACAAGTCAACAAAACAATCTAGCAACGAGACGCAGTCAGTCCTTTACAATCTCTCACATGGACACGACAAGGCTCAGCTATAGTGATGATCCGAGCTAAGTATATATTTATTTTATTTTATTTGACTGGATTTGATTTTCACTCCATTTAATCTTTTCCACTCAATCAGTTCTTTCACTTATTCCATTTGCATTCCCCTCCTTATCTTAACACTTTTGTGTCCCTCCCGTACCTTTCAATAGTTATGCAAATCTGCTTCTCCTATCTTCTCCATGTTTCTCTCCTTCTTTTCTTCCTTCAACTACCATACCATATGTATGTCTCTATGTAATATTTGGTGTTGTTTGTCCTGATAAAGGCGTTTTAATCGAAACGTCTTCTGTCACTGCGTCTTGTTGTTATTTTGTTTTATTTACTTATTTTGGTAACACATATACCTTTTTCTGTTGATTTTGATACTTGCCTTGTGTTACCCCAGCCACTTATTTCCAGTTTCGAGTTGTTACCCGTACCGAAACTCTAATCTCTAATGTTGGAACTCTTCTTCTTATTTTTTTAAGGGAAGGGTCGCAATATGGTCTGTGAAAAATGTATGTATCTATGTGGTCACCACCGGTTGTAAAGGTGTAATAGGCGAACCAAACTTCGTTTAAAAGTTCCTGCAGTCATCTTGCATTTAATATTTAAATAACCTGTGGTCAAAGGAAGATGATTTTCAGTATACTATCTTACATTCTAAATGGCCTTCTGATTGTGTAATGTATAATTATGCAAATATTACTATCCTCTATTAACTGTTTTAGTGTAATGCGGTCCTGTAAAATATGTTCCATTATATGTGCTACTTGCCCACATGGATACAGAGGTGATTGAACCAGTCTTAGTCTATTTAAGGGGTTGTTTAGTCTGTTGGGTTCTTGTATCCAATTAGTGCCTACCTACGTATTATGTGGTTAATTGATCTAAATATTATATCAATAAGTAATCAATAATTAATTTAAATATTCATTTTTTGGGGTTAGTGTTAGGGTTTCCAGTTAGGGTTAGTAATATATAACTCTAATCCTAACTGTAAATATATTTAAACTAATAAATGATAGACATAAACTTATAAACAAAGCCAAGGGAAATAATCATGCAAGTAGGCACTAATTCCACAACAGTTTTGTCTGTTGTATCCAGTTCTGATGCGGCAGATAATAACCTGCTCAGCTCTGTCAATATATTGATAGTTGCCTTTTGGGTGGTCGACATTCCTGATAGTTTTGATGAGGGTCATCTTTTCTTGGTAGATTATTTCTTGGTCTTCTTGTTCCTTTGTTGTTCCATCCTATGCCAGCATATCTGCCACTTCATTTCCTGGAATGCCCCAGTGAGATAGTATCCATTGTAGTACTACCCTTCTTTTGATGTTCACTTCTCATATGGCTTCCTTCAGTTCTGGCAGTTTATCGCTATCATTGGCTTGAATGACAAAGTGTGCATCAGTAAGAAAACCACCTTTTGACATTGGCTTGTTGAAATTTCAGCAATATTTAGAACCTGCCCTTCTTCAGATTAGTTTGAGCATAAGATTCCATTTGGTGAACACGTGGAATCATTTTTTGGATCTGGAAATTTTATGTAAACTCCAGCACCTCCATTCTTTACTGCTCTGGTTGCTGATCCATCGGTATATACATGCTTGGTTCCATGCTTGCTATTCATACTTCTCTGGGGGACATATCTTCAATCATGTTGCATATTATTCTTTTCTTTTGAAGATTATTCAGTTCCCTCATAGTGTAGTTCCTTATGGTGGTTCTGATAGTGAAATTTTGATATTGCTCCCACGGAACTGAGAAAAGTGTTGGTGTTATTTCTTTTATGTCTGGTAGTTCGTTCTTATATTTTCTGTTTAGTTTTTTAGGATCGGTGAATAAAACTGCTTCTCTTCAGCCTTTCACTGGCTAGATAGCCGAATCTGGTCTTCATTAGGAGTGCCGGTATGCTCTTGTACTTTTCTGCATGGATTATGATTTTAGTGTCCATCCTGTATGGTAAGGAGGAGATGTCTGTCATTTTTCCCGTTTCATTTATGGGCGAGGTCTTCATGATAATTGATATGAGACAACTATCAATATATTGAGGCGAAGTGCTTGATATTGTACCTTGTCCAGAGCTTGTAGCTGTGAATTTGGCTGCTGAAGTTCATGCTGTTGATCCGTATTCTAGTACTGGTTTAATTGCACCTGCATATCTCTTTTGAATTCCCTCATTGCCTTCCTCTTCCCCGTCCCCCAGCAAGCTTGTTCCTGCCAATTTCCTCAGGATCGCACGTTTCTTTCTTGCGTTTGCCTCTATTTTCTAAACGTGAGGCCTCCATGTCAGACTCTTAAGTGTAATTCCCAAGAACACCGGCTCCTCTTCTATTTAGATACTTACATTTCCAAGTTTTATCTCTCCTGTTTTGTCTTTATTTGAGATCATGAAGAGTGTTTTTCAGCATTGATCTTTACCATTAATTTCTCTACCCAAACTGCTATGTTGCCTGTTACCTTTTGTATTTTCTTGTTGGCAATCGTTATATGTTCTACATACCACACCACAAAGCCATTAGCATATATAGCAGCTCTTACACCTTGTGGCAATTCGCATATTAGATCGTTTATAAACACAAGAAATAGAGTTGGAGACAGTACTAAGCCTTTGAAACTCCATGTTTTATAAGAACATTTTTTTTTACCTATCCCAGTGGCTCTTGCTTTCCAATTGTTTGGGAAGATTTTTATCCACATTCCCGTGTTACCCTAATTCCATTTCGTTGCAGCGTTTCTTTACTATCAGTCAATCTTTCCAGACATTATCAATGGCTTTTTGGAGATCTATCCGTAGGCTAAAAAGTTCATTTAATGTGAAATACCTTTATTGACCAGCAACAAGAGCATACAACATGAAAATAAACAACAAGTGGAAGAAGATTAAGAAGAATGTGGATTGATTTAGTTACCAAAGTTCTAAGACGTCACTATATTATAGCATATCAAGCGACCAAACGTGCCATAAACCACAAACAGATGGTCGTTCAATCATGTGACGCCTTAAACACAAGGAGAGAAGAGACAATAGATAGTAGACATTAGGCGTCCAAGACGCTCTCAGTACCACTTCGCCACAGAGCCAGTATCTAGTAAATTTTAAAAAATTGCACGTATTTAGAGGGCTGAGGTGACCAACCCATTATGCATACGAACATGTGGCGCATTAATTTATTATAAAAGGAGCGTTATATACCAATGTTAGCAATCGAAGAGTAAATTTTGTCATATAAAGCGTATTAATTACTAATCAAATTTATACATACAAGATTTTACATCATTAACTTATTCAATGAAATATAATTTCTAGTATTTCTCCCCCTTACGATATATTGTTACACTGATTTCGTGTAGTTTGAAATCGTTTTTATCTGGGGATAAATGAATTAAGAGATTCACAAGATCCAATTAAAAGGAATCTCACTTCTTTTGCTCTGTCGACCAATAAAGTGCAATATTAACATCAAGTAATTTGAGTTCGGGATGGAAAATGAAGTAGAGACTTTCTTTTCTCAAGGCAAGACTCTTCTTTCATCGTGCCCTACTGTTTTTCTGTCATATCACCCGCATACTTAAGTGTAGATACATTATTGTGTTATATCAATTGTTTGTTTGTATTGTTTTATCTCTGTTTTTCCAATGCGTATATTACCATTTATCATGCATCCACTTACATCAGTTTTGTTATTATTTAACAATGTGATGTTATAATTACCAATGTCATCTTTTACTCGTTGAGTGATATATTATGTTCTTGATAAAGATATTTTCGTCGAAACGTCGATTTTTGTGTGTGTCCCTGTGTTTCAAGTGATTAGAAAAACTTCATTACTGAGTTAATATTTTTTCACTGATCAATTGCATTTTTAAAAGAACATGGATTTTCACTTTGAACCCTCGTATTCTCATTCTCTCTCTAATTCTGGTGTAGCCTTCTATTACACCATTAACAGTTTTCATGATAAAAACACGTTTACTGTATATGTCAAGTGTATTAGGTTCATGTATGCATACTGATCATCATTAGGTATCGTGCAGACTGGCGTATGTGATCACTGATCTCCATAACTTTCTTTTTCCTGTATATTTTATCAGTCTTCTTGACACTATGTCATGCCACGATGTCAGACTATCTAATAATTTCTCGCGCTATCGTCATCGATCCCTCTTGCTTTCTATATTGTCTGTTACTGGTGTAAACTCCGATCTTCAGACCTTCATGTCTCGCGTGTCCAAATAATGAAGATTGTCTCTTTCTAATTTTAAGCAACACTCATCTCGAATTTTCATTGTTCTACATCACTTTATAATTTTTCAACATCAGTTTATATGTTTTTCGACGTCACTTTATTTTTTTCAACACCAAGTTATATATTTTTCAACATCACTTTATATGTTTTTCAACATAACTTTATGTTTTTCAACATTCGTGTATATGTTTTTCAAAATCATTTTATATATTTTTCCACATCATTTTATAAGTTTTTCAACATTACTTTATAAGTTTTTCAACATCATTTAACAAGTTTTTCAACATAATTTTTTATGTTTTTCAACATCACTTTATATGTTTTTCAATATTACTTTATATGTTTTTCAATATTACTTTATAAGATTTTCAACATCACTTTATACATTTTTCAACATCACTTTATATGTTTTTCCATGGTACTCAACATTCTTCTAGAGAACCCCATCTCTGTTGCCTCTTATTTTCTCATATCCTATTTCTTGTTAAAGACTCTCATCCACATGTTAGAATCGGTGTTCTGTAGCTCTGAAGAACACCCTTCTTCGTTTCTATTGACACGGACATATTTCACTGTATATTCTTCATTTTTAGCAATGTTGCCATTGTCTACCTAATTCTGTTTCATATTTGTTAGCAATGTTCAATTGTCTACCTAATTCTGTTTCATATTTATGTTGAGCGTATTACGTTTGATGTCATCGTTGTTTTCAAATATATGAATTGGTATTTGAGTTTTCAGTCGTTCACTTTCATCTTAAATGCTGAAGGATTGTGTTCTTACAAATAACTATCACTCTCGACTTTTTATATTTGAAAAGAGGCCTTGCATGCATAATATGTTAATGATAATTAGTAACATTTGTATATTAATTCTTCTATGGGTGTGGTACCCATTTCTTTATAATGTGTTATGGAGGAAAGTAATTTATCTGGTCAAAATCTGAATGCATAAGTTGACTAAAATTGTATCAATAATTAAAAATTCGGTTTTTAAACTAAAGTGAAAAATATTCCTCTAAAGTGAAAAATATTCCTCTAAAGTGAAAAATATTCCTCTAAAGTGCAAAAATATTCCTCTAAAGTGAAAAATATTCCTCTAAAGTGAAAAATATTCCTCTAAAGTGAAAAATATTCCTCTAAAGTGAAAAATATATAACTAAAGTAAGAGAATTATTCCTGGACAAATTGCAAGCATATTTATTTACACAGTTTGTTGGCAAAAATTATTTTCACAAATTCATATGCCTGCAAATTATTATACAAATCATGTATCTTTGTTTTTTAATTGAGGGATCCATTGAATAAGATATGGTTTTGCAGGAAAACTAATTTTACAATTGTGGGATCCATCGAACAAAATATGACTTTACAGGGAAACTAATTTTACAATTGTGAAGACAAAAATGACAAATAAACAAATCCAATCGTTTTCTTGCAAATATACACCGGGTAACATTGGGTTCAACCGTAAATATACACCGGGTAACATAATGTTAAACTGTAAATATGCAACGGCTACGTAGGATTCAACTGTAAATATACGCCGGGTAACATGTGGCTAAACTGTAATTATACACTGGGTAACATATAGTGTTAAACTGTAAATGTGCACCGACTAACATAGGTATATATACACTGTATATATAGGTATATATACTAACTGTATATATACACCGAGTAACACATAGGGTTAAACTGTAAATATACACTCGGTAACATATAGGGTTAAACTGCGGATCAACAGCATCTCTCTTCCTCTCTTTATTCTCTCCCAATCTTTTTTGGCATTAAAACGAATCCAGACTACAATTATCAGAGACAGGATACAAACTGTTTAATTTCTCCCAGATCTGTTTCCAGTGCATGTTTGCGTCAAATTAAACCAGGTAAAGAACAATTCATTTAAAATGCAGTTACTCGAGACGATTAAGCTTCCTCGATTTAGTGTGTATAACATTTGCGCACACATTAATTTTTTATTTTTATGTGAACAACAAATGTATGTAATAAATAAGGATCACCGGTTTATTTTATAGCTCTTTGTGACTGTGGGGAATTGTTGACCTTTGTTATAACGGGCCGGAGTGCGTACCAGTTTTATGCCAAAGCATCAGGCTAATTTGACTGTTGCTGTGTTTTACATTGGTTGTCAAAATAAAACATAAATGATTGACAAATGAAAAACATGGCAGTAGTTGGAGAGGCCTAACGCAGTGACTCTTCGCACAGTTCATATATAACGAAAGTCACGGGTAATCTAAACCCGGACTTTAGTGCTACACAATTACATTTGATTTGTCTATTCTGTTGAGTCGTTAACTTTTCGTTCAGCGCCAAATGTGTTGTATATGGTTTCTGAAAACATTTTGTGGTAGAATTTCGTTAATGTTGTCCATATTTCTGGTCAATCTGAAAACATCTATTGATAGAGTTTCTTTGATGTTGTTCATCTATCTCGTTATTGTGAAAAAATTGTGTGGTAATGTTTCTTTGATGTTGTCCCTCTATCTGGACAATATGAAAACCAATATAGTATATTGGCTAATTCAGTGATTCTCAACGTAAGACATACGGTATTTGGTTCAACATAAGGACCACGGAAACTTGTAGGACGGGACATGAAGAAAACAAATTGAAATTCAAAAAGGGGAAGGCACAGGATCGAAGGCTAATCAACAAGATTCACAACGGTAAAGTTTGAAAATCTTTCTGTAATATAAAGACAGTTAATGACGCTTTCAAAGGCACAAGTGTGGTCACAAGAAAATGTGTCCCAAAAAAGGACCAAATGTTAAAAACGTTGAAAACCATTGGGCTAATTTAATTGTATTGTGAACAGCAACTTGAACTTTGGGATTGTCTATAAATTAGGTCAACAATGTTTTACTAATTTTGGGGGTTGTCTATAAATTACGTCAACAATATTTTACCAATTTTGGAGCTGTCTATATATTACATTAACAATCTTTGCTAATTTTGGGTTGTCTATAAATTACGTAAAAAGAATTTTGCCTTTTTTTCTTCCTTTTTTTGGGGGGGGGGGGGGGGTTGCCTGTAATTTACGTCAACAATATTTTGCCAATTTTTGGGGTTGACTATAAATTAGATCAACAATGTTTACCAGTGTCGGGAGTTGTCTATAAATTACGTCAATAATATTTACCAATTATTGTGTTGTATGTAAATTACGTCAATAATATTTTGCCAATTTTTTGGGTTGTCTACAAATTACGTCAACAATATTTTATCAATTTTGGGGTTAGCAAAAGAGTGGTTTTAGCAGGTGATGCCAAATGACGAGAACGTTTTGCGATTATGAATGGTTTAATCACTCACCAGTGAGAAATTATATTGTTTTTGCTGCCGACTCTTTACCGTTAGTACTACAGACACGACATCCAAATTTGTGACTGGGTTTCAATTTTGGAGGAAACTGAGATAGAAAGTGCATAACCATGAGATTATATACATTACATACAACTTACATTGCCTTGAAAATGGAAAACATTGGCAGCAGGATTTAGACTACACAAAACAGTTTACACCGAAAGTATTGCTTTAATGGACATAGATAGAAAAAGTGGAGAGACATCTTGTACAGTTTGCTGGATATCACATTGTTTCTTGCCAAGCAGAATCTGGCGAGATTCTGGGGGTCACAGTGAAGATGAATAATCGTTGAATAAACGAAACTTTCTAGAAATGGTTGAGGTGCTTTCTAAATAAGACTTAGTGCTGAAAGAGCACCTAATGAGATTGAAGCGGAACACACGTAAATTCAAATCATCAGCATCTTATCTTGCAGCAAAATCTGGGAATGAGTTTATACATGTTCTAGTAAATCATGTGAAGAAGAAGTCATGTGTAAAAAAATCTTAGGACCTACATTTACAAACGTTACTAAATACTCTGTGCGGTACCGTTAAGTGACACTGGCGAATTCGGAGGAGGTCCATGGGGTTAGTTGTAAGTGGGTGACATCATGGTTTATCGCACTGGGTGACACCAACCCTAGTGACACCACTGCATGAGCGTAATCCTTTATAGGGGTATCAAGTAAAGTGAAATCTACAGATCACTATTGATTAAATTGTGGCAGATTGTCGCAACATGAGTTCGAATATTCGTGATTGGTGGTTGTGTCGATGAGTATCACTCTCCTAGAGAAGTGATGCTAGTTTAAAAACTTAGCTGTTTCTTATCAACGTTAAACAAACCCTAAAGGGTCGTGGTGCTCGTGTTATTGGGGAAAAAACTATTTGTATTTTGATCTTAGGATAATGAAGTATTCTTCTCCTTCCTCTTTTGTTTTCAAACTCCTGCTGGTAATCAGGATGTAGTCCAGAGAACGGTATGTGTTGTGTCTTTAATATGCCGCGTAAGAATAGCAGTATGTACGTCATTATCCTCATTTCTTTACATCATTATTCAAATATAATGACAGCACATGATCAATCTACACTTTTGACAGCTGAAATGGTATGCTTACGCAGAATCCTAGGGATATCGCTAAGAAACAGGGTGGAGAATGAGGACATTCCACACAAAAACCGGCTCCACACTAATCTTGGAATATATCAATAGACAACAGATAAAATGGTTTGCACACATCAGCAGACTTGATTCTTTATTATTGATTAGAAACTTGAATCAAAGCACGCTGGGCATTCCCATAAGTGATCCGCCCTCTATTCCAGCAGCCATCCGACTCGATGATGTTTTGAGTCTGTCTCCGAAACAGACGTCGGCATCAGTGCACAACTCTGGCCCTTGTGACAGGTTTATTTGTTGTTCCGCCCACCCATGCCGTGCGCATAACTAGGTTCAAGCACAACTTCGGCCTGTCGGAACAACATGATAACTGTTATCGAAGGTTACGACTACGGGGTTGTGTAGATGACGTGCCATGAAGCTTCTATAAGAAGATAACCTCAATATAAAGGTATGTCATCTACTAAGGTTTTCTGTTGCATGGTTGGTTTGTCTAGTGAGCCATTGGTGAGACCCACAGATGCAATCGCATGCGCATCAGCAGACTACCACCAGACAGCATACCACAATACATGAAGCTATTTGTTGTGGTAGCTTGTTGTGGTACCTGCAGACTACCACCAGACAGCATACCACAACAAGCTATACTACACAGATACAGTGAAGGCAGACCTAGAGGCCGACCAAGAAAATAAAAGATGCGACACATTCCATAATATACTCAGAGCACAAAAGGGATGTCTCCAGAAACCTCTTCTAGCCCGAACGTTGAAAGACAACAATGATTTAGCGAATAGATAGATATATAGATTATTCAAAGTTAAGTTGGAATTTTGTAAAGAAATAGAACGAAAAGATCTGAAAAAGTTACATTCATGAAGTAAAATCACTGGGGGCAGAACTAGTACCCATTACATGTGAATAGATGTTGAACAGTGTAGTTACTAATATTTTTTGTAGCTTCCTGAATGCGAGAGTAACTCATCCGTGTACACACAGATCACTGCCAACTCACAACTTCCTCGATGCCAAATGTATTCCTACATATGCTATAATAGTAACATTAGACCACACCCACAAACCAGTGTTCCCATATTGACTTATTTAAAACTGAAATACAGAAATCTGAATTGTTAAAAATGTATTTAGTGTTTTTCTGTGATTTCACTTTTTTGGGTGCTTTTTCTTTACTTTAAGAAAATATTAAACTACAGTAACTTACAACACACTGTTACAGAAGATCGCAAGATATTTCTGTATATAGAAACACATTTGTTAGAATTGACTGTGTTGGCTTTCATAACCAGCATCTAATCTTTTTCTTTTTTTTCGCTTTATCACTTTGTGCGATGTAGCGGAAGTGGTAGAAGAGCTCTCTGAAAACAGCTTTTGTTTCATATATATATATATATATAACAGCTTCATATATTTTTGTTTCTGTGTCATATTTTATTTATTTAATCCATGTTTTGCACGGTCGCCCTCTGGATTTGTATGCCTGTCCGTTGTATCTGTACGGTATTTCATCTTAGGAAATGCTGACTGACGTTAGTCTGATGTGTACACATTATTTAATCTGTTGTTATCTGGTTTAATCAAAAACTGGCACTGTTAACTGTTAGTTAGTCACATATTTGGTGGATAATTTCATTTCTTATTGTGTCTCTTATTGTTAAGCTAAAACGTATACATAAACCATTACCGTTTACAGTATAGAAGACATGTGTACAGAAAACGTAAACATGACATGTAAGGTCCAAATTGAATAAATCCTTGTTTTTCTTTAGTCAGCCTTGGCTATTTTTGGCATGCGACTCCACGAATACAAATAGTGACCAACGAAAATCAAAACAATAACCAAAAACGTCACTAACGAAATCCTAATTAATTCTGCACATGGGCCTTATAATAAATATCAAAAGGTCACGCATAAACATGGTATTTCTGTGGTAAGAAATTGTTGTTATTGTTTCCCTATGGCAAATGGTAGCACACTGATAAAATGACAATTGTTTCCTATAATGCTATTTTGATATTCGTGTTCCAATTTTTGTGATCACTGTGGCAACAAATAGTGTGTGTTCGTCCATCACTAGTGATGACCAATTTTTATATCCACTTTTGAAAATTCAGTTATAATTATGACCATGCCTAATAGTTCGTAGATGACTAATTAGCCCTATTCGAGCTGTAAATGTCATTGGACAGTTTGGACATGGAATGACCACTGTAGGCGGATTTTAGTCTATCCGTTAATTTCTAGCTACTCTCCGCTGGTGGGCTGCTGCATTTCTCCTCTTTTCACAAGATGATGCACTCTTTTTTTATTGTAGAGCTCCATGTAGATCTATTTTATTCAAGTTCTTCCCGTGTATCTAGGTATATTTCAAAGGCTTTCATTGGGGTCTTTAATGAGTCATTGTAGCGCTTCTTTTGGCCACCTTGAGATCGCGTACCCTTCTCCAGTTCACTATAGAGATGAATCTTTGGCAGACGATGGTCTGGCATACGTACTAAATGACCTGCCCAACGAATCTGTGTCTGCATCACGATAGTGTCAATGCTGGGGATACCAGATCTGTCAAGGACAGTGGTATCTGGAATCTTGTCTTGCCATCTGATGTTCATAATAACAACAATAATATACTCATTTTAACAGCAATAAATTTCGCAGGAGAGTTTGGAAGCAGGCTTTGTCATCCGCAACAGCTTTTATGTGCAGTAGTAAAAAATATTATCTGCCATGACATATGGCTTCAGAAATGAAATATTTTCAAACAAATGTATCCTCTATTAGTAGTACTTAGTCTTGAGATCATTCTCATGGCAATTCGGGCAAGTCTATTGGTGGTCCGTTCTCATATTCAGTTTTGATTCATATTCATATGTCTTTCAGCATGCGCTAACTGAACGTCCCGGTTCTGTGTTAGTTCATAGCTCTTCTTGTTTTTCTTCCATGCAGCTCATTTCTTGCAACACTACGCTTCACTCAAAGGTCCTGCATTCTAGCATTAGATACGAAAGAAATGCATCCCATATCTTCCAGGTGATATAACTCCATTATTGCATTCAAAATATTGGCACGGTCCATTGAGATGTCACTAATCATTGTGGTTACTCTGGAAAGTATGTCTGCTCTTGAATTTCCCTTAATACCCACGTGTAAAGGTACACAAATTAAGGTAACTCTTCAATACAGATTTTGTCATCGATTCAGGCCACTGACGGTGTTGATAGCTCGACTGAATCTTTCGAAGCATGCTCACAGAATCAGTAAGTAAGCAGATATTTGTTTCACTCGCGAACTTCAACCATCGCCACTGTCATCACCTCCATCGTCATACTATTAGTTGTTGTATAGAAAGCATCACTTTCTTCCCTTATGTATGCTAAATTAGCGGCCCACGTGCTCAAACTCGTAGGACCAATGCCGTTATATGATATATGCATGTGTTTATGAGTTGAACCAATGCCGTTATATGATATATACATGTGTTTATGAGTTGGTTTATTCCATATAGGGTGTTTCATTTATCTAGCCTCGGGTAGGGAGAAGCAATTTCCTTATGCCATCCAGTGTTTAAAATTCAAAAAGGTGGTGGTCGACCGTTTCGTAGTCATGAGTGCACAGTCTGCACGCTGCAGTGTGTTGTGGTTGTACTCTGTTCGGGTAATTGTTAAGCTGTACATGTGTGCGAACTCGGAAACTGATACACTAGTCTTTCCTTCCCAGGAAATTGATGTTTTTGGGGGGATTTGGGCTGGTCACATATTTATAGATTTCTCTCCCAGTGTTTCCCATAACTCATCTCCTGATGTAATTCTCTTTGTTTACACATTCATTTCAACATCATTTTTTAACTGTGGGTATTGTTGTTTGTTTGTATGATTGTTCTGGTCTTGCTCACTTCTTTGCTAGTCTGTCTGCCTTGTCATTGCCATGTGTTTTAAATGGCCAGGAATCCACTACATAGCAACATTGATATTACGAGACATGAGACGCTGTTTGGTTGGGGTGATATATTTCAGTTAGTTCAAGCTGTTAGTTTTCATCATATTCTAGAGTTTGAAGAGCGGATATAGAGTCTGCAAAAACCACAAAGTTTTCAACATTTGATGAAAGTTATCACATATGCTCTTCAGGTGGTAGAATGCAACTTCTAGTGTTGTTATTCCAGCTTAATAATTTTAGCATATCACCTCACAGGCATCAAACAACAATCATATGTTGTGTTTGGATACTGTATATAGACATCATAAGCAACTTTGATGGTTACAGTGAAAGCGGATCCATCGGTAGTCATGAATCCATTGTTATGGGTAGGTATCTATTGTTTTCTATATTGCGTACGTGTCTAACCACAGAACCATCAGTGTAGACAATACTATTCTCATCTGAGGAATTTTCATCGATTAGAATCTGGAATTCTGAATCTATCTATCTATCTATCTATCTATCTATCTATCTATCTATCTATCTATCTATCTATCTATCTATCTATCTATCTATCTATATATATATATATATATATCTATATATATATATATCTATATATATATATATATAGATATATATAATCTATCTATCTATCTATCTATCTATCTATCTATATATATATATCTATATATATATATATATAGATATAATCTATCTATCTATCTATCTATCTATCTATCTACCTATCTATCTATCTATCTATCTATCTATCTATCTATCTATATATATATATCTATATATATATATATATATAGATATAATCTATCTATCTATCTATCTATCTATCTACCTATCTATCTATCTATCTATCTATCTATCTATCTATCTATCTATCTAATCTATTTATCTAGCTATCTATATATCTATCTATATATATATCTATATATATATATATATATATATATATATATATATATATATATATATATATATATATATATATATATATATATATATATATATATAATCTATCTATCTAATATATTTATCTAGCTATCTATATATCTATCTATCTATCTATACGCTGAGGCCCTTCTTTGCCTTGCGGCGTCATGGGTGGAAGAGTTATCTGGAGATAGCCTTCTTGTGTGTTGTTTGTAAGCTTGTTTCTGTGGCGTCTTTTATTTCTGTGATCCATCTTTTACATGATCTGCCTCTGGCTTCATAACCGTTATGTCTATGTGTCATGGCCATTTGTGGCATGCTATCTGTCGGTAGTCTGGATACATGTGAAAACCACTTGATCTGTTGTCTTTTCCTGTATTGTTGTGGTTACCTGTCTGATGTTATCGTTTCTATCTATCTCTTAATGACACTCCGAGTATTCTTCGTAGACATGTCATTTCTACTGTCACTTTTTTAATTTTGTCTTGTGCTGTCATTGTCCATGTTTGGCACTGGTAGCATAGTGATGGAATAATAATAGTCTTGTATAATGCAACTTTAGTGTCTATGTTTACATTTTTGTTCTTGAAAAATACGTGTCATCTGTTCTAGGATCTGGTTTGTTTATGCACTCTTTATGCACTATATCTGCTATCTGAATATATATACACTCGAGTGTCATTGCCAAGTTTCTTGGAGAGTATGATTCAATGGAAGTTGTAAACTTGATAGGCTTACTTTCCCACTGTTCTCACTTCCCCACTAGTGTGCATACCAACCATCTCCGCCTTGTAATGCCATGATTTGCCTCTTTAATCTATTTACTTTGATCTTTTCAATACGTTCGTGGTTCATTTAATGGATGGCACGTATAATGCGCATGTATGAAAGCGCATGGCAAATATCCGTTCTTTGCACCATGATGTACGTGTAGTGCTACATTGCAACATCACGGCTAATTCTATGCTACTCTCTCAGTCCGTGTACCAACAGGGGACTGAGCTTCTACCTCGTAAAGTATGCGGCCAGTGTCTTATTTCAATGCGTGTCGTATGATGAAAGAAAAGTTGATGAATAAGCTGACAACCTGTGAAAAACAAATTATCACAATATGGCTTGCCTCTGTTTCTTACTTTTGTGTTCTGTCAAATGGACATCATAGATGACAGAAATGCAACGAAAATTGCATTGTTGTCCTTTTGTGACACTCCTAGATGGTGGGGAATGTTAGATGTACAACATGGGTCTACCGATCAGATGGAAGAATGATGAACTAGTTGATCCACACGTATATGCTGCACTCTATTCAGGACGAGATGATCATGGGATACTTCACCCCTGGAAAGCATCTCTTTGGGGACTACGAATACATCCATAAACCTTTCTAACACAACCATGCCTCTGAGACAGAAAACTTTATGCATTTCAGTGTCACCTTGGTTACTCAACTGAGGAGGAGGACCTGTGTCACGTCAGTTACTCAAACCAGGAGGAGAACCTGTGTCACCTCGGTTACTCCACTGAGGAAGTGGACCTGTGTCACCTCAGTTACTCAACTCAGGAGGACCATTTCTTTTGTCAGAAAAGATATATGCGTATAAGAGCTACTCTCGTGCAGCTAAAGGGATCACTTTATCATCATCATACCCCACTCTGACATCAAACGATGTATTATCCTCTATGATATAATCCACTCACATCAAACGATGTATTATCCTCTTTATGATATATACCACTCACATCAAACGATGTATTATCCTATTTATGATATAATCCACTCACATCAAACGATGTATTATTCTATTTATGATATATACCACTCACATCAAACGATGTATTATCCTATTTATGATATAATCCACTCACATCAAACGATGTATTATCCTATTTATGATATAATCCACTCACATCAAACGATGTATTATCCTATTTATGATATATACCACTCACATCAAACGATGTATTATCCTATTTATGATATAATCCACTCACATCAAACGATGTATTATCCTATTTATGATATAATCCACTCACATTAAACGATGTATTATCCTATTTATGATATATACCACTCACATCAAACGATGTATTATTCTATTTATGATATAATCCACTCACATCAAACGATGTATTATCCTATTTATGATATAATCCACTCACATCAAACGATGTATTATCCTATTTATGATATAATCCACTCACATCAAACGATGTATTATCCTATTTATGATATAATCCACTCACATCAAACGATGTATTATCCTATTTATGATATAATCCACTCACATCAAACGATGTATTATCCTATTTATGATATAATCCACTCACATCAAACGATGTATTATCCTATTTATGATATAATCCACTCACATCAAACGATGTATTATCCTATTTATGATATAATCCACTCACATCAAACGATGTATTATCCTATTTATGATATAATCCACTCACATCAAACGATGTATTATCCTATTTATGATATAATCCACTTATATCAATTGACGTACTATTCTTTTTATAACATTTACCGCTCTGAATTTTAAAAAAATAAAAAAATCTCTAAATGATGCAAAATCAGTTTAATGTGATAAAAATGTGTATACAAAATAATTATAAAATCAAAACAATATAACTGTACACATGAAATGAGTTTACATTTTTTTGAACGTGATACAAAAATAAAAAATATTGTATTACTTGAGAAGCAATTAAAGAAGGAACTCTTTTGCTGCTGAAATCATCCCACCTGGCGCGGAAAGAAGGAAAATAATACTGACTGATGCCACATCTGCTTTCCAGGCCCTCCAGAACCCAAATACATTCCATATGAAGGATTTAAAATCACTTATATCTAAACTTAAACAATCAATCAAAATCAGTGTTTTTGCAGTGGATTCCAGACCACTCACAAATCAGGGAAATGAGATAGCAGTCCAGCTGGATTTGCTCACATCAAACTGATGATGTAACTGCCAACAACAGAAATAATATTCTGTATCATTTCCAGAAATCTTGTCCATCATCAAAAGTTCCATAAACAGGGAATGGAATTCAACTCACCAACGAAGATAACAACGCAATTATATTGACCAGGCTAAGAAGGAAAAAACATAAATCATTTTTAGATTGAGAACAGGCCACAGATTAAAAAAAAACATTTACGGAATGTTTAAGAATTTGTAACATATATGTGTCCCTGTAGGCAATCTCCCTGAAACACAAAACATATTTTACAGAACTGCCCACTGTAAGACACCACAAGAAGAAAACTATAGACATTCAAGACAGTCCTAACGGACACGCTCCATGGCTCTATCTCGGGGCTGATGACCGCTACAGTTAATTGATGAAATTCATATCTGGTCTGACTTCAACTGGATAACGAGGCAGAAGCTCCATTGTGTTTGACTTTTTTCTTGTTTTGTACATAGTATTTCTAGAAGTAATTGACAATTTTAATATGGCAACCCTGCAACGAACGCGTACACAGAAATGAAAACGTGAAAGTGAAACTGATGAATGCAGAGTTGTAGAATAGATTAGAGCGATAGACGAAGCAGATTAACACATGACGTATGGCAAAACAGATTATTTCAAAGTGGCTGTTAACAACACGTGATGCTAGTTTTAAATAGTGCGAATTTTTTTACTGGCAGAGAATACAGACGGAAATGAAAGGAAGATTACTAAGTAATGTGTATTTGTTATTTGTTCTTTGAGGTACTGAGAGTAATAGATGCGAATATTATAAATGATTATCTCCTGTGTGTTGACGTGACATAAAAGCGAAGGATAGTATAGCAACACTGATAGCTAACATACATATACTAGGAGGCTACTAAGAAGGTATATTGTTTATCCCCAGGTGGTGTTGTAGCTTCCGCACTTGCCGTTTAGCGTAAGGATTTGTCAAGGAGATGTAGTCTGCTTTCCCGAGCCAGGTGTGTTGCTTTGGGTGAGGTGTAGCCATGTTTATTCATTATGGTCATGATGTTGTCTATCCATCATTTCCTATGTATGCTCTTGGTGCTTTATCCTGATTACATCTTGTTATAAGCTCTTATGGGAAGTCGATAGTTAATCCTCATGTGATGTCCAAACCATTGTATCTGTTGTTTCTCTTTCCTAGGTCTGTTCTGTTGTTCTATCCTTTTCTAGGTCTCACTCATGTGATGTCCAAACTATTTTATCTGTTATTTCTCAATATATATTCGATATAGAATCTAGAAACTAAGAAGGTTTCGGTTCAAATTGCGTGTCCAATCATATATCCCAAAACAACACAAAGTTCACGCAAAATGTTTCGTGCTGAAATACGTAGATATCACAGCCAGACTGTAAACAATGATACATCTATCGAACTCTCAAAGTATACTGCGCAAGATAGAAAAGCGTAAGATCAGAACTACGTGATTCACTCTTCTTAACAACGTGCAGAGCATTGCATGGATCTACTATCCAGGTCATGTTAGAGTCAGAGGAAACGAAAGAGCTGATGTGATGGCTGGTAAACGGCACCGAGATTATGTGAACTGGACTAAGAACAGTTCTTGGTTGGTGTGAATTAGATAATCTTAGGGATATTTAATGCACTGCCTCTAACTGGACAATTTTGGACATTCTGGACATTCTGCATTACCGAAATTCCCCAGCGCCTGTGGTCAAATTGAAAATTTGTTCGTTGAGGCCGTGCATACGTCTTTGTATCTCAGGAATGGACTTCCTGTAGCTCTTTTCCTTTCCGAAAGTTTGCAAAACATTGTGTGCTGTGGTATACAGTTGGTCATTCTTCTCACATGACCCAACCACCTTATCATTTGTCTGCTGCTCAGTGCTCGCATACATGATGGTAATTTTGCCCACCGCAGTGTCTCTGTGTTAGCGATATTGTCCTGATACAACATATATCATTGTAAAGACATACGATTTTACATATATATACAAACATATCTGGTCACGTCATCTAATTCAGTGGTTCTCATTCCATATTTGACAGGTGGGCTTCTTTCGGGGCAAATTTTCTTCCGTGGCCTGCTGGTGTTTAGAAATATGATTGCTAAGATCTCTATAAAGAGCTGCAAGAATGTGTACGCTTTATCAGAATATTTCTTGTTAATTTATGATTCAAAAAGTTTTCTTCTTGTGGTTGGTCCCCTCAAATAACACAGCTTTTCATAGTTTCCCCCACCCTTCCACCCAACAAGTGTCTGTGTTTTACAGTGAGCATATCGCCCACTATGAGATCCACTGATCTAATGTGTACATCTTGTAGTTGAGGTACGCTGTTTCAACCGCAAATGTGAGTTCAGTCTGGTTATATCAGTACTTATTACCATCAAAAAAGGAGATCACGTTTCATCTAATCCTGCCACCATGCTCTCCGAGGTTAGGCTATATATATATATATATATATATATATATATATATATATATATATATATATATATATATATATATATATATATAAACATACGGTTGCGTCTATGTGTCTTGCCAATGACTCACTAGACTTAGACAAACCACCCATGCAAAATAAAACCATCGTAGATTACATGGAGTTATATTGAGGCTCTCTTATGGACGTTTTTTGTAGCATGCCATCTATACAATTATGTACCCCCTTTGAGTAGAATTCTCCTTCAATAGACATTGCACTATGCCGAAAGCCGAAGTCTCTGGGTTTGAAAGAAAGCTCAGAAAAACCACCCCACTGCACATAAGAAGTAAGAGCTAATAGATCGCAAATGCAAACATCAAGCATTATATACATTATATATATGTTTGTGTGTGTATATATATATATATATATATATATATATATATATATATATATATATATATATATATATATATATATATATATATATATATATATATATATATATATATATATATATATAAATGTAACAATCATATATGAATGTGTACATAAGTGTTCCACTTTTCAATGTTATCTTTGTTCCAAAAATAAACCGTTCCTCTTCCGAGTTGGGCATCAGCGTATCTCAATTGCCTCACGTATCTAGCAGTTCATCTCCAGCAGCCAACACAAACATAGAGCGTGTTTGTTTCTGCAATATGTGTATCAAATTATTGTTGTGTTCTCTGCGACTCAATTATTAACATTATCGCCCTTGGGTGACTGAATGGGGAAACCAATCTGTTCCCTCGAAATAATATGATATACATTGGTTTCAATGCGTGTTCCCCTATCAATTATTGTCTATTTATTGGTTCATTAGACCAACCACCATGCACCAGTAAACTCATTATAGATGAATAGCTAAAAAAACACAAGTGTTGGGAAACAGCTGTGTTCTAGATATGCGAGAGCTTGAGAAACACGGAGCAAATAACAAAATAATTGGAAATATGTATAAGTGTCACTAAATTTACAAATGATATATACTAGCAACGAGACACGGCGACAGACCACGTTTCGGATTGAAAGCCTTCATCAGGAGAAAAACAACAGACAGACAACCTACTTTACACACACATGTGCATAAGGTGTGACGATGACAGAAAGAAAAGATTAAAGTATTAAATGAAATATATCAAGGGAAATAACAATGCAAAAGGAAAGTTTAAACATTTCCAGGAAGATGATTGGAGAAGGACATGTGAAGAAGATCTGGAAGAATGGACAATAAGGTAATAAAAAGGGAGATAAGAATACGTTAAACAATAAGATAAAATACAAAAAAAGTCACTTAGCTCAATGTGAAATTCAATGTCCGTAAACAACAGGCGTGATCGTGTGCAAGTCTTCGTATCGTTTCATCTTAGATCTCCATAGTTTCATGGTTAAGACGTTTGATTAGTGCTCAAGAAGTCGCGAATTCGAATCCGGCTTATGAAGGTTTTTTTTCAAAGTGATGTTTTAGAGATTCTGGAAGAATATCGTTTGAAGCTGTACAGTTACGTGCCATGAGTGGTACACTTATCAAGCGGTGTACTGCTTCGATATGATGAAAGAAGTACGTATGTGGGGAAAAATAATCTTCTTCTTCTTCTCGTTCGCAGTTTAACATGTGTACACAGCAAGTCTTTTTTCCCTAATAACTGCTGCTGTATTTAAAAACTCCTCAGTGCTCTCATACATCTTTCTGTGGATATCCGTCTCTATGGGTCAGTGTTCCTCCCTTAACTCACCGAGGTCAATGTGCCAACTGCTTGAAGTCGAGATAGGACTTAGTCCAGCAAACAGAGGTTGAAAACTAAGATTGGTCGGGCCATCCCTAACAGTGAGTAGGATCACAGTCCTGTCCAAGCAATCACTGGTGCTGAAGTCGGAGATACCAGGCCGAAATGCGCACCAACAACCATGGCATCACGCAACACATAGAATGTCTTCACAACACGACTAGAAAGAATGTCTTCACAATACGACTAAATAGAATGTCTTCACAACACGACTAGATAACAAGTCTTCACAACAGACTAGATACCATGTCTTCACAACACGACTAGAAAGAATGTCTTCACAACACAACTAGATAGCATGTCTTCACAACACGACCAGATAACATGTCTTCACAACAGACTAGATAACATGTCTTCACAATAAGACTAAATAGAATGTCTTCACAACACGACTAGATAACATGTCTTCACAATATGACTAAATAGAATGTATTCACAACACGACTAGATAACATGTCTTCACAACAGACTAGATAACATGTCTTCACAATACGACTAATTAGAATGTCTTCACAACACGACTAGATAACATGTCTTCACAATTCGACTAAATAGGAATGTCTTCACAACACGACTAGATAACATGTCTTCACAACAGACTAGATAACATGTCTTCACAACGAGGTCAGAGTAAACTGAATTTAATGTTGCACGTCATTTAAACCTGCTTTTCTAAGAAAAAGCAGGTCTAGGAGGCTGCTTTTCCCTGTCTAGGGGGTTGCTTGACACTCTAGGAGACTGCTTGATACTGTCTAAGAGTCTAGCAGATGTTCATAGTAAAATAGAAATAAAAGTCACCGAGGGAGAGGAAAGAAATTGTCTTGTGTCTCCTCTCTGGAAAGATCAAGTGAAAGCATAACCAACGACTAACTGGTACACTGTGCTTATTCACCCCTTATATGGCTGATGGATCGGCGATCTGGGCATTTCTGGAAATGCCCACAGTGCCGTGATGCAGATTTCTCGTGATGCAGTATTAAGAATGCACTAAAAATATTGGTACTATTTTTTCACATATCGTCCGCCGATCAGAGATGTAAGAATTCCTTATCTTGATTAGAAACTTGCCTCACGGCACTCGGGGCATTCCCATAAGTGCTCAATCCTCTATTCCAGCAGCCATCCGACTCGATGTTGTTTGGAATTTTAATGTCCCCGAAACATACGTCGATATCAGGGCACAACTCTGGCTCTTGCGACAGGTTTCTTTGTTATTCCGCCCACCCATGTCGTACGCATAACTAGGTTCAAGCACAACATCTGCCAGTCGGAACAACATGGTAACTGTTATTGAAGGTTACGACTACAGGATTGCATAGATGACGTGCCATGAAGCTTTTATAAGAAGATAACCTCAATATAAAGGCATGCCATCTACTAATATTTTCTGTTGCATGGTTGGTTTGTCTAGTGAGCCATTCGTGAGACCCACAGACGCAACCGCATTCGCAAAATTTGATTCATAACAAGAAATTGTAAGACGTGAAAGAATTCCTTATAAACTTATGAAATGAAATGAAAAACATTAGATAATGAAGATTTGCGAATCACTAATTGTTGATGCAGTTGCTATTTCTATAAAAAGGTCTGCATCAAGCACATAACACAACAATAAAAGACTGAAAATAATATTCGTGCAACACAGCACAATACGTCTTTTGACAAAATCAAGAATGCTGAATGCATGAAGAAGATGAACGTTATACAAAAAGTAAACGATAAATTTTTATACAATAAGGAAATGAGAAACAACTATACAAAACAAAAAAATGTATACTGCTATACTGCTGGGAACTGTTGACCACCGCCGTTTTGAATGTCCAGCGCTGGATGACGTCAGGAAAATGATTCTCCCTCCAAGGCCAGATAAATGTGCACCTTATATGGAACAAAACAACAACTCACAAACCTGTGCATATATTATACAATAGCATTGGGTCAGAGGGCATGAGCACATGGAGCGTTGGATCAAAAAACCAACCATTAACGTTTATACAGAAACTGAAGGGACAATGCAAACAAAATGAAGAGAGAAAAAAGTGACAGGGAATTATGTGTAGGGATGGATGAACACAGATTGCCACTACAAGTATTAAAATAGTTAATAGATTGCAAAGGGAACACAGGAAGACCAAAAGAAATTCTTCACCGAATAACCATCAAAAAATGTATATGTGTCTCGACAACATGAAATAATTACACACAGTAGCATCACATCGTTGGAACTGGGGACCTCCAGTTTCTGCATTATGTACAGTATTCTGCCCTGAAGGAACATATATAGAAATGACGTAGTTAATATCGCAACGCTCAGCTCAACCTTTTTTCCAATATTAAATTATAGTTCATTTTTTGTGTGTTAATAAACTACATTCTACATTATTAGTTAATAAACTACATTCTACATTATTAGTTAATAAACTACATTCTACATTATTAGTTAATAAACTACATTCTACATTATTAGTTAATAAACTACATTCTACATTATTAGTTAATAAACTACATTCTACATTATTAGTTAATAAACTACATCACCATTTATACATCGTTTGTCTTGTTTTATTTTTCTGTTTCTTCGTACTGTAAATTCTTCTTCTTCTTTCGTCCACTTAAATGATATCTAAAGAATTTATTTTTTAATTGCAGAAGAGAACACATTACATTAACTAAACCTCGCATAGTGCAACATTGTGTGTGCGCTTTTAAATGACTTCTTTCCCAGAGTGTGTCAACGTATTTTCATAAAACTAAACTAAACTAAATCGTTATGAAGATGTATAAGAATAATCAATTTATTTTCATTTTTTATTTCTTTTTTTATAATAAAAAAGGTTCCATTAAATCTCTGTCAACTTATCTTCCTTTCTTACAATACCTCATTTTACATCCCTGATCTTCGTAACTCTTGCCTTCTATTTATCTCTATCCTCATTATTCCTTCTGTCATTATCTCTTAATTATATAACTCCTATCTCATCGTGTTTATTAACAGCACGTCAATGTCGTGCTCGCCGCTTCCCAATCCATTTCTCTTATCACTTTTACGACATCAGATTCCATTACCATCTATGCATCCAATTATGCAAGTTTCTCTTTCAAAAGCACGTCATTTCCTTCTACAAACGCACACATAAACAAACACTCTAAAAATGTGTCCATCTATTTGTTTCCGATCATTCTCTGACTTCGCTCCCTCTTTCATAGAAATATCTGATGGAGAAATTCATAAATATACTCTCCAAGACAAAAAGGTGTCTATTTTCTTCTTTTTTTCCGGTTGATGAGCACCCTCATTCAAAAATGTATCCGCTACAATCCCGTAAACAATATTAAAAATTACATATTTTTTTTTAATTTATGAATTTGTTATCATGCGTCAAGCAGATTTATCACTTACATTCTGTCAGTCAAAATCTTTATTGAAAAAAAAAAGAATCAGAATTGTATAAATTGTGTGCCAGTGATTCTTAAGTTTTTAGTTTTAGCGGACACGGTGTAAATATATTTGTTTTCCGCTGCAGATTTTGTCTCTTGTTCATAAGGTCACGTATTTGATCCCAAGACGTCTTGTTTATACGTGTATTATTTTCTGAAATCTTTGAGGATAATAATTTAAAGTTTCAAAGTTACGACTTATAGATAGTACTCTCGGCAAGCGAGGTTCCGCTTTGTTGTGATCCACGAAGTACATTTATGAAACCGTTTACAATGAATTCAATTCTTTACACATTCTAAACTCCTTTTTTAATTTCTCAGTCACACCGGGCCGGAAATATCAGTCCATCTATATCAGTTGTGGTTTAAATACGACCCGTGGCAAAAACGGCTCGCTAAGTCATCTTTTATCGTCAGCAAGGCTGATCTAAAAGTATAATAAGCGTTGGCCCCAGAGTTCAGAAAAAAACAATTGAAGCTTCAAATGTTGTTCTTTTATTAAAATAAGTACATTGACCTCATACCACACAAAAAATAGCTCAATCTGATCCGTCGACCCGAAAAGGTTGCCCCACGTCTGATCTATATCGTCGTTATCTCAATAGTTATCTTCTATCAGCTGCTGCTTATTCTTCTGTGTACGTTCTCATATTACAACAGGTTACTATAATATAATATGATGAGCGGAATGCAGCGTCATGGTTTACAGCTCAGCTGCGATATCTTCGTTTTTTCACAGATGCTTAATTTCTATGTCTGTCTTTTATAACTTCGCTCTCTGCAGAAAATTGCTATCTATTAGACTGTCATGAAGTTACCCGTGTTTATCCATTTATCTCGTGTATATTTTCGACAAACCAGGAGGTGTTACGAACAATTAACGTCCAGGAAGGCTGGCTTCTGAACACTATATTAAAGAAAAAGCTAGTTTTTTTTCTGTCATATTAAGAGACACGGCGGCATGGAGAGAGTGTTACTGGAGGGGATGATAGAAGGCAACAGGGGTAAAGGCCGACCAAGACGCCGTTGAACAAAAGGCATTCAAGTGACATGCCTGCACATGTCACTGAAAGATGCAGTACAACTTGCTCAAGACCGCGGAGAATTCAAGAGATCCATAGGAAAGACTACATTCTGCAAAGAATATGTCACTTGATGAATGATGAATATTTTCGACTGTTGTCACGTGCTCAATTGTCCCCCCTTAAGAGCGGCATCTGGGACATTCCACGTTTTTATCCTCTTCTCCTTGCTTTAGAAAATGTTACATTCGTGTATTATTTTCTGATGTAAACACCGTATAGGCTTTCGGTTGTATTACAGAATGTCAGGAATTCATGAACAGAAATTCAGTATACATTTCATTGTCAACATGGAATTGTCTCTAATACATTTCAGAGCTATTCACATCCCCACCTTCTAGATTAGCTACATTGTGACTAAATTTTTAGTTTTCTTTAGGCGGTACTCGATTACTGAGATAACCACGTACACAAAAACATATGCATACACTATACGCACACAAGAACATACACTCAAGAACATATGCAAACTAGAAAATGCGCATGAAATTTATGCATACAAGAACATATGCACACAAGAACATATGCATATAATCTATGCACACAAAAACATATGCATACACAAGAACATACGTACACAAAAACATATGCATACCAGAAAGTATGCGCACATGAATACATGGACACAAGCAATTTAACATACAGCACCGTCATTATTCGCTAAATCCATTGGTAGAAGGCACAATGTACCTTCCAGCCATAGCAGTTTATGTTCTATATGTCAGATAATAAAACATAGCTATATATACTATGCATTGATAAATTCGAAATCTGGATTTCAAGTTTAGCTTGGTGTTTAAATGCGTCTGAGCCATACATCTTTCATGAATTTTGAAGACAGAAATTCGTCAGCAAATGTCATGACTGCTCGAGTAAAAGATATTAAATATTAGTAACTTCTTCCTGTACATATGTTTGGTGTGGAGCAAACACAGTTACGTAAGATCCCTTGCTCACAAACTTGCACATATGTGTCAATGATTTCACTAAAGTAAAGTAGTCAACATTAATGTGAGCTTTACAAATTTTGGTCAACAAAGGGCAATAAAGTACAATTCACCTATTATCGTTCTCATGAAAAATGTTTTCTCTTTTAGTAAAAAACAATGTGAACAGCAGTGATAAATGTTAATATTATAATTTTGTTTTCATAATCCACAGGTTTATGGAGAGAGTGTTACTGGGTGGGGTGATAGAATGCAACAGGGGCAAAGGCCGCCCAGGACGCCGTTGGAAAAAAGACGTTCAAGAATGTCTGAGCATGTCACTAAAGAGGCAGGACAACATGCTCAACACTGCGGAGAATTCAAGAAATCCAATGGGAAGACTATGTTCTGGAAAGAATATGTCACTTGATCATGATTGACACATTCAAAATCTGGATTTGCAAGCTAAGCATGTGGTTTATAAAAATCTGATAAAATATACATCATTCAAAAAATATCAAACAGAAAAAATAATAGAATAGATGCGAATAATTATTCAAATATTCGCCAAGGAATTTTCATGATATGTACGCAAAATTAAAAAAAATATCAGTGTTAATCGAACTACGAAAACAAAAATATTTACGCTACAGTAGTCTAATTTCTTATCGTTTTAGAAAACAGTCGGGGACACACAAAATAGATAAGCAGCCAGAGAAAAACAAAGTGGTGAAACAGAGATATAAAGTGAAGAACAGGAGACACAAAAATTGACGAAACAGAGACTCACAAAGTGGAGAAACGGACACAAAAATTGACGAAACAGACAGAGAGACACAAAGTGGAGAAACGGACACAAAAATTGACGAAACAGAGACTCACAAAGTAGAGAAACAGACACACACAGAGAAAGAAACAGAGATCCACGAAGCGTAATAACAGCAGGACACACAATGTGGAGAAACAGTAAAGAAGAAAGATAAGGAGATAAGGAAACAGAAATAAGAAATATGAGATGAAGTGATCACGACAACTGATTCAAAATAATACATGAGACACGGGGGAAATAAAGAAAAACATAGAGAGGAAATGAAACAAATATATTAGTGATGAAGAAAAATACACATGTAGAGAAAGAAAAATACAGGGGAAATGAACAATACACATACATGACATTTTTTTTTAAATAGTGTAGATGAAGAAACAATATACACAAGATGATGTACAAAAAATATGTCAGACGAAGAAAACCAATAGAAGAGATGAATAAAATATCTAGGAGAGACAGTGAAAAGTAGTGAAGATAAAGACAAACTATAGAGTAGATGAAGAAAATGTATAGGAAGATGAAGAAAAAAATACAGGGGAGATGAATAAAGCAATATGGGAGAAGAAAAATAAATACACGGGAGATATAGGAAAAATATAAGATATAAAAATACATGGATTAATTTTTAAAATTTTAAAGAAATGAAAAAATGTAGGGGAGATGATGAAAAAAATGTAGGGGAAATAAAAGAGAATATAACATAGATGAAAAAAACCCATTATTCTGGAGATGAAGAACGCAATATAGTAGAGATGAAGAAAAATTATAAAATTATTAGTAGAAAAAAATTATTTAAAAATATATGAGTGATGAAGACAAAAATATAGGACAGATGAAGACCAAGACAGAGAAAGACAAGATAAAAGCCGGAAAGAGAGAGTGAGAGATAGAATAGATTAGGTGCAGACAGACACACACAAAGACAACGGCAGATACAGAAAATGAAAGAGAAAAGTCAGGATGAAAGGAGACAAGGACCAATATAAATCAGAAGGGAGCAATATATTTTTTAGGTTGGCGAGTTAACAAGCTATTTTTCGTATGGTATGTGGCTAAAAAGATTATTTTCGTATGATAATGGCTGAAAAGATTTTTTCGTATGGGATGGGTCTACAAAGCTCCTTTTCGCAAGGTATGTGGCTAAAAATATTTTTTTCCTATGACATGAGGCTAGAAAGATTTTTTTTTTACGGTATGGAGCTAAAAAGCTATTTTTCGTATGGTATGTGGTTAAAAATATAATTTTCGTATATTATGGTGACACGACGAAAAAAAAGATGAATACAAAGTCAGGGGCAGACCATACAAACGAGGATTTCAGAAATAAAAAGAAATATACGAAAACAAACATGTATGAAGTACACACACAAAATCCACCTCCAGAGAACTCTTCCACCCCTGACGCTGCAAGATACAGAGGGGTATAAAGTGAAAAGAAAAATGAAAGACCAGGCTAAAAAGCATTTTTTTTTTCGAATGGTATAGGGCTAAAAGCTTTCATTAATCCGTTAGAGTTCGAAGACCTATTTTCAGAGCGTGTGGGGGGGGGGGGAGATAGGCAATGTATATAGTACTTTTAGATTAGCCTGGCTGACCGAGAAAAAAAAAGCATGGCTTAACGGACTGGATTTGGCACAAGGGCTGTATTTTGCCAACCCATATATTGAAAAGTAACAGACAAAAAGAGAGAAATGGACACACAGAAGCGTATAGACTATAGATGAATAAGGGAAATGGAAAGATCAGCACACAGAGAGGAAGACACTGAAACGTATAGATTATAAATGGACAGTACGGGAGATGGAAAGATCAGCACCGAGAGAGGGAGACACAGATGCGTATAGCTATAAATGGACAGTAAGGGAGATGGAAAGATCAGCACCGAGAGAGGGAGACACAGAAGCGTATAGCTATAAATGGACAGTAAGGGAGATGGATAGATCAACACAGAGAGAGGGATACACAGAAGCGTATAGCTATAAATGGACAGTAAGGAAGATGGAAAGATCAGCACAGAGAGAGGGCGAGAGAGAGAGAGAGAGAGAGACAGAAGCGTATAGATGATAAATGAACGCTAAAGGAGATGGAAAGATCAGCACAGAGAAAGACATGATAAGAACAAGTCGCATGTGATTCAATAGCGTTAATATACAAGGTTATTCCTTTAGCGTCTAGCCAGTCAGAAAATTTGGGGAAGTGGGGCGGGGGGAAGAGAGTATCTTTGTAGCTGTTCTGTTACTAGAGAAAGATTCTTTGTAGATGTTCTGTTACTAGAGAAAGATGACTGACTGAAGATATTTTTTTGCTTTCTGTGTAAAAATAGGTTCACAATCATATTATTGTCTAGGTCCAAAGAGTTATCCTACTTTAAGTTTTCAAAGTGAATTCTTCAGAAGGCAATCATTCTTTTGGGGAGATTCTAATATTCTGGGACTTCACTTTTTAGTTTACTAATGTTAGTTTTAGATTCTCTCTCTCTCTCTCTCTCTCTCTCTCTCTCTCTCTCTCTCTCTCTCTCAGTCACTCACTCACTCTCTTTTTGTCTCTTTTATATCTCTCGTCCATTTTTTTATAGGTTTTATTCCAACTTTAAATTAAGTTTTAAGAAGTAACCATTTTTTTCGGGAGATTCTAATATTCCGGGACTTCAAATTTGTTTTTTAATATGATTTAGTCTTGTTCTTTCTTTATCTCTCTCTTTCTCTCTCTGTCTCATTTTCTGTGTTAAAGTCTCATTACAACTCAAACAAAATAAAACAAAATAAATGGAAGTTATAATTTTGTTTACTTATTCTGAAAACTTCCCAATGGACAAGAAAACTAAACATTTAAAGCTGGAGCTAATTGTAACAAAATTACCTTAACTTATACCTCCTGTAATCATGCGCATACACTTTTATATTGTCATTATGGATTCACGGACATGGTTGAAAAAGGGCGTGTCTCAAAGTCTCACTTCTCTAGATATTTGTCCCGCCTATTAATCATCATGATCGTCATTTATATTGGTTGATGTTATTAATATGTGCTTTTCATTGGTGACTTTGTTTATGCTTTATTGTCGCTAGCCAATGACAGTAGTATCAGTCTAAAGTGAGTAAAGCTGAGTGTATCTAGTTGGCATTACCAATATCTGCAAAAGATTTGCTATAACTTTATATCTACCAACCAATCAAGTGAAAGGCAGATTAATTACCTCTTCTTTAGCTTACCTACAATTGGATGAGAATCAGCGTATGGATTTATGACAAACCGCAGTACTCAGACAGCTTAGAGAATAGATACTTTAGTATAGTGGTAGACACAATATCGATTACGGCCAAATCCGGTCCGCAAATCCATTTTTTTCTGGCTCGCAAGGCTGATACGTACTATTTTTACGGCCCAAGATCTCAGAAAACACAGCTTGTAGCTATAAAATATGGGCTCTCAACCTTTTTTAGCCGGTGGTCTCTATTTGTGTTAACTTTTCTTCCGCGCACCTCCTGATTCCTACAACGAAAAGGTCATTGGTTTTCTGTACAATTCATCAATGTTTTTGTTAGCTTTAGCGCTATAATTCGTGTCGTATATCGTTCACTATATTGTACATGGTTACCAAACTGTGGCCCGTCCCTATACGGATCTCTTCCCCTCCCCCCCCCCATATTAAAAAAATATTTCCGTAGCCCCTTTCCAGGTTTCCATAGTCTCTAAAGGCCATAGTTAAGAGCCACCATTCTAAAGAACTAAAGATGATTTTTCCCCTCAACAAACGATAAAATGTGTGGAGGATGGCCGAGAAAGAGTTTTGGTCTCATACCTGTGAGCTTCCTAGTTCAATCCCGGGTAACGATTGAGTATTTTTTGTCGGAGTGTAAATTATAAAACTCACCCTGAACATGACGTGACGACAGCAAAGATATACAACCTCTTTCACACATGCCACTCGATTGCAATTTCATGATTAGGATAATGCAGTATTTACAGACAGCACGAAAATAAGAGTGACCACTGTGGCAACTAACTTCTAAATGAACTACATGTATTCTATTGTACGCGATTTGAACCACCTCTTGGTGGTCGATGTCCAACCTGTGGACTTACTGTGGTTGCTACTCACCAGATGTCAGCCTGTGGTCAAAGTTGGTTCGCCATCATATATCACGGTTCAGAGAACGACGTCTCCTAAATGAAATTTTCGGTTCATACAAATAGCATTTATTGTCCTCAGCGTATTTAAACTCCTGTCTCGAGAATGGACTACGATCTGTGGCGTGTACTTAATTTTAGTCATTATCTGGGGAATTTTGTTTTGCTATGAACTATAGCAATCAGCGAAGTAACTTTCATCAAAAAGTTTTCTATGAACTATAGCAAGCAGCGTAGTAACTATTTCATCAAAAATTTTATCACATGGTAACTGTATATTTACATACGCAGTTATTTCCCTTGAATCGTCATTGTGTTGCTAGGACCAAAATGGGATCAACTAATAGTAATACTGGTACCTGACATGCACTTCGTAAGAGACGATTAATACGGGTTTAGGGGTGGGATTGACTGTCCCTTTCATAGAAGAAAAATCATGCAACAAACAGGATTTCAACAATGTTCGCTCAGATAGCACCCACTCGCCTCGCAACTTATAAACACGTCTTCCGTCTTCGATCGACCACACCTCATTACTACTTAAATTGACTAACGTTGCAAGGCGAGAGACTCAGCCATCTGAGCGGATTTGGTTCAAATCTGGTTTGCTGCATGACTTTTTCTTTATTAAGAAATCCTCGAAGCTTCTATATTACATTATTCAATTACTCCTCCCATAGAGCCTAACTAACATGACCCAGAAGCCTTGATATCTGATGTGACTGGCTCAAAGGTGCAGATATCGCCGTGAAGCTGTAAGCTATGAAACAATTCATTCCGTTTTCCGAACTACATCCTAACAATCTTCAGGAGTTTGAGAACGAACTAAGAAGATAAATATCCTTGGATAACTGTCCTTTGCAAAACTTCATTTGTATATTTTAGGTTGTATCCCTTACAATTAAGATAGTTACATTAAACCTACAAATGATTATATCTGCTGTCTGAAAATTATATCTGCTGTACCTCCGATAATTCATCGAGTGGCGTCTCCGCAGCGAAAACGAAGGTTGGCTGCAACAGATCTCTATCACCCATGTCTCTTGTTTTGGTGATGCACTCTGCTAGACTGTCCATCTTATGCTGATACTCCCACACTTGTATCTCTACCTACCTCTTGCTCGCTTTCTTTAAAAAAAAGGTTTCTTAGGATTATATCCTAACACCCCCCCCCCTCTTCCAATATTTATTTTCCTATCAGGACATGCAGACCAGACCCCAGGTCAAATCACCAGTCCCAAATAGGACAACCGAGGTCTTTCGGTCACAATATACACCCTGATATCGCCTGGAAAACCATTCCAATGTTGAAAGGGGCATGCCTTTCTCCAGCAAGACAAATCCATCAACAACCAAACAAACAAAAACTCGCTTCCCTTCGACTTTTACTCTCAAGTAAGGTCTTTAACAAGGTCTCATGTCTTTTAATGTATCCAAAATATTTTATTTGCTTGATCTTATTTACTTTAACAATTTTTTCTTCATATTAAGTGTTGTTATAACATCTGTTTTTGTTTTCTTCTCTTTCGTGATGTTCTCCCTATTCTTCTATATATCCACATCTCAAATGCATCAATTATGTCTTCTAATTGTTTGTTTATACTCCATGTTTCTGAGCCATACATTAATATAGATTAGATGTAGCATTTTATAGTTCTTTTTTTTTAGCGTGTTTGTAATTTCTTTAGATATCAATATTTTTCTATTGAAAGTATTTTTAGCCATTTCTATTCTCCTTTTAGCTTCTGTTTCACGTCTACCATCATTTGTGATAATGTGTGATTATGATATTGATAGTGTTCTATTTGTTGTAGTTTTTCTCCATGTATGTTTATAATTAGCGCCTGTTCTGTGTCTTTGCTAATTATGACGGTTTTTGTATTTTGGAAATGTATACCCAGTCCATATTCCTAGCTTGATATATCGATTTGATCTATTAATCTTTATATTTCATGTTCACTTTCTGATAAAAGAACTGTGTCATCTGCATATCTAAGGTTGTTTATTATTTTCCCACTGATTTTGAGTCCTGGCATTTCTTCTATATTTTTAAAGATATTCCCGGTGTAGATATTAAATAGGCTTGGTGATAAAATACATTCTTGTCTTACCCCTCTTCTTATTTCTATGTATGGTGAGTAGCTATTTTCATACATTATTGTTGCAGTCTGTTCCCAATATATATTTCTAATCAGTCTGATATCTTTTCCATCTATGCCTATTTCTCGAAGACATTAGATTAGTTTTTTATGTTGGACTCTGTCAAAGGCCTTGCTGTAGTCTATGAAGCAAATGTAGATACTTTATTGGACTTCTCTATATTTATCTGCTGTATAAGTCGCTGGTGCTTTCTGTTGTGTTGTATGGTTGTGAGAGTTGGACACTCACTGCGGACATGGAGAGAAGATTTCATGCTTTCGAGTACAAATGCTACAGGCGAACACAGATAACATCAAGGAATGGACTGGTCAAGATATTTCCACACTCATCCGCATCGCTGAGGATAGAGTTCGCTGGAGGACTCTGTGTGCTGAGGCATCCAATGTGGTACCCCTACGACCCTGAAAGGTTACGGGTTTATTGATTGATTGATTGATATTTATCTATCAATATCGGGATACTAAGTATAGCTTCTCTCTTTCCTTTTTTTCCTAAACCCGAATTTCTCCGACAATTATTTACAGGATAAATTTAATTCACATACGACTCACTGATCATACACACTGTTATAACCAGATGGACTCGTATCATTGGTTGAAATACACATATCTCATCAGTGGAATATTTTTCTAGTACATCCAACAACCAAGCATGTGTTTGTGATTAGTGCAAGCATGTAAAATAGTCTGGTTGCATGATACCATGGTTGCTAGTATCACGCCTCTCGGCCTGATATCTCCATAACTTCATGATAACTTCAGCACGTCTTCTTGCTATGACAGGACTGTGTACTGCTCGTATTAGGTTGGCCCGATGAAGCTTAGTTTCCAGCCTCTGTTGGCTGGACTAAGCCCCATCTCCACTTCAAGGATTTGGCCTCAATGAGGGATGATTAGTTAGGAATACAATATTTCGGGTTTTTTACTTATTTGTTCGTCTGCTTGTTTTTGTATTTATGTGGATTAGTAATTTTAAAATATTTTTTTAATGTTTGTTCGGATTCACATAAATTACCTGCAATCGAGCTTTTTTATCATTTTTATTCATAGCGAGGATTTTTATCATAGCTTCATTATGTATTCAGAATGTTCCAATTATCATATGCTAGCAATGCTTTAATAACAAGCATCCTACTCATAGCGGGTAAAGAAAATAGTCTTGTTAAAATTAGTGATACGTCTCGTATATATACGTCCCGTTCGTTTAGTCATATAATGAATACTTTGGTTTATTACGGAATGATGTGTCCACATTGTTTACAAAACAAACCATGCAATATTTAACGAAACTAACTTCCGCTAAAGGCGCATACAGAGAAGCACCCATAGATCTGCGCGCAACTCACTGTGAGAACTCCCCTCCCGTTGTCTCATCTAGAAGACCTATAGAGAGCATAAGATAAATGCGCACTTAAGAAATAAGAGTTTAATACATTTTAACAAGAACCATTACTTTTAATAAGAAAGCGATGAAAACTGTCATGGTTTACATCTTTGACGAGATGTTTACGCCTTTCAGCCTGACACATTCGACTGCAGCATGACTTCTACTTCATTTTGACCATATATGTGATAGAAATTCTAACTGTACTCCATAACCTCCGTAGTCGCCTTTTACGATATGCATGGAAGGTAAATAGTATTGCTATTATGTGTTCCCCTTTCAGCATGTCAATACACGGGTGTCGTTTCTTTAGTTAGTAATAATTACATAATTTTTGCTTCTTTCTGTTGAAATTTTGGTTCATGTAATTGCCAGTGCCGAAGCTTTACTCGTGCTGAACAAAATTATTCTAAATTATAGATCGGTGGCGGATAATTAGAAGTCAAACAAATCAAATTCGCACAATATTCATTACGTATTATGGAAAGTTAACATTAGCAGTTAACAATGTATGGACGAGCAAAAGTTAACTTTGCTGGATAGCAAATGTTGGCAGAAATTGATAAGAGATTAGTAGAGACACGAACAGCTAGATATATAGAAGCAAGGTCTAGCTACGTATTACCACGTCACTGTGACAGGCGGTTGTAAACATAGGCCTACATTACCGAGATTTCGTTTACAGTAAATACATTTTCTAGTTATAGTCTTAATTGTTATAATTGGTAGCGAGAGAACTAAAAGCGATACCCAATTTGACAGAGAACTAGACTTGATACACAATTTGGCAGAGAACTAGACTTGATACACAATTTGGCAGAGAACTAGACTTGATACACAATTTGGCAGAGAACTCGAAGTGATACTCAATTTGACAGAGAACTAGAAGTGATACCCAATTTGACAGAGAACTAGAAATGATACCCAATTTGGCACTTTTTCTTCGGAAATGCTCACAAACTTATAAATAAAAAAGTTTTTATTTTCATTTTTATTCGTTGGAGTTTAAGGATGTGTAATGAAGTGTACATGCTATTGCTGTCGCCATGATATGTGCAGGGTAAATTATATTTTTAATTTACCTTCCGACAGATAAAAAAATGAGCCAAAAGTTCATGCCTGAAACTCCCTGAACAAAAATATGCAGTAATTGCAATTTGTTTGTTTCCTTGCTTCAATCCATAAAATTATCAGCGATGAACCTATCGTTCATTATGTGCACGCAAAAAAATGGTTGGGAGGGGGGGCCTCCATATCTACTTTCATGACCAGAAGACTCTACAATCGCACTAAACGATGTACAATACTTTGCGATGAAGCCTCGTACCTAGATGTGGTTTCTATGTGTATTTCTATAGGTCGTGTTCCACAATTGTACATGCAGACATCCAATCACAAGAAACAAACATACAAAACTTACAAACATTTGTGGTGTCAAAGGTGAACACGTTTTAATCACATGTTAAAAATAACTGTATTGCTTCAATGCGACTAAATAGTACTATATGAAACGCCCCCTCGATGTTTGTTCAGTGACAAATCCGGTGGTAAGACCTTGATTATACGTAGATGTCCATGGTAAAGTTTCCAATTCAAATACTCAATACAAACCTAAGCTGACACAGCAGGCACCAATGAACAAAGTGAGTTCAACTTTAGATTCGTTCCAGACATTTTCCCAAAAACACGAACTGATATAAATAAAATATACCCCGGCCTTAGGTTGAAAGTATTGTGCTTTGACAGATAGATAAATTGATTAAGAAACTAACTTACCATCATCAGATAGCATATCATGGACAGGCTGTGGCAATCATCACAGCCTTTCTTGCTGATCTTGAATCAAGCTACCTTTTCAGAAAGTGCCATGTACAGGTGGTCTGTCATATCTTTCGTCGATCTTATTTGTGACCTACTTATTTTCACAACTGATGGGTCTCTGCATAAAATTTAGATCTCTAGATAAAATTTAGATCTCTAGATACAATTTAAAACTCTAGATACAATGTAGATCTCTAGATAAAATGTACATCTCTAGGCAAAATGTACATCTCTAGATGCAATTAAGATATCTAGAAACAATTTAGAACTCCGGATAAAATGTAGATCTCTAGATACAATTTAGAACTCCAGATAAAATGTAGATCTCTAGATACAATTTAGAACTCCAGATAAAATGTAGATCTCTAGATACAATTTAGAACTCCAGATAAAATGTAGATCTCTAGATACAATTTAGAACTCCAGATAAAATGTAGATCTCTAGATACAATTTAGAACTCCAGATAAAATGTAGATCTCTAGATACAATTATCTCAATGATCTTTTAACCAGTGAGTTTGACAAGTTTGCGCTAAGTGTGGCGAGACAACTTAATTAGAAAATTCATACTAGAATGAATGAACTCCCATAAATGATAGTTTACATGCCGACTCTTACCGTGACGTGTGACACAGCCCGACTCACATAACTATATTTGGCAGAACGTTAATACAATTGTCAAAAAATGAGAAAAGGAGAACTGGGGTGTTTTTCACACAAAAGAGGGCGCTAGTAATGAAGGCAGTAAAAAATTCATTTCAAGATGAAGATGATGTCAATGAGGTTGAGAGCGTACACTTACAGAGAATGTTAGAAATGTGAGTATCTAGAGGTGAGGGTAGAAAAAGTAATTTTTTTGGAAAGCCCCGAAGATCGCACAATCAACACCTGACCGGGAATCTGAGTCTACATACATTGGGATGGCTGCTGGAGCGAAGGGCGGAGCACTTATGGGACAGTCTCGCATGCTGCGAAGCTAGTTTCTAATCACGAATCGAGAAGAAGTGGATGTCACAAGTACTGTTTTTTTTTTACACACCTATTAAAATGTTTGAATTTGACGTGTTTCTAAAAATGAAAAAGCATGCATGTTTTGTACTTTTCTGCTTTAAAAAAGTAAGTGTGTGTTTGGTTAGGGGTGGGATCTTTGCCATACTTAAACAAAGGAGTACCTGAATTCATGACAGTTGACAACCCCAAAAGAGGGGTTTGAACTTTCTAATTACCCCCCCCCCCCACCCACAAAAAAAAACACACACACAAACACACACACAAAAACACTCTACTTGCAGGCTTAGTATCAGAGATACGTTTCTCAACCCAATCCCTCGTCAATTAAACAGTCATGTTGATATTGGATTCGTCCTTCAGAGATATATATTTGACTATTTCAGTGATTTGCATTGACTGTCAACACAAACTATGTACGAAGTGGGAAATAAAAGTCAAATAGTGTCACTTTTTAAATATGTTCCTAACAAGTCAACATGACTGTAAACTTGACGACGAACTCGGCGCTAAAGTGTCACGTTCTATTTTACACACAAAAAGGAGGAGGGGGGAACTACCAAATCACTGCTGCATCCTTCTTTACGGCCTTGGTATCTAGAGTTATGTGGCTCAACACAGTTATTTGACCCATATTCAGCGTATCATTACAGATTTACTAGTCAATCAGGCATGATTACACTTTCGTTCCAAATGTTTCATATCGTGCCAGTTATATATTCTTCATTGCTTGAGGCTAGAGTTGCCAATAGAAAATGAAATGTGGGTAATTTTCACCCATTCTACGCGGGACGCCAACTGATTGGAAAATATTGCAACTTTAACGGTAAAAATGATATTTGAAAAGGTCATTTTCTAGTACTTGTTCGGTCTCATACTGAGCCAGTTATTTTGTAGTCGTAACTGTTACATCATGGGGCGCTTCCACGCAGAGAAGAGAGGTTATTCAATTTTTTGAAAGCAGGAGTAATCATTCAAAAAATATTTGGAAAGACGTTACATATTTTTTTCGATCCCGGGAATAATAAGCAATTAATTTGGTATATCCTTTTTTGCATGTGAGGTACCTCAATATCTTTATTTCATACACAGAAGTTGACAATTTTCAGCAGTACAGTACAAGTAGACGCCACCATAAAGTCGAGTTATTTCCCTAGTCTATGTTTGTATATTTCATGTTCATCATTTAATAATTTAAAATATTAATTTATATAAGGGTTTGAGTTAGGGTTAGAATAGTTGTGTTTTACATAACTCATCCTAACCCCAATCCTGAATAAATAAATATTTCAATTTTAAATGATGAACATGAAATTTACAAACATAGACAAAGATAATAATTAAATATGTGGTGGCGTCTACTTGTACTGTACCTTCTCAATGATGCAATGTTGTATGTATATACGGGGAAGGTGTTGAGCGCATTAACCCATCCTCCCCTGGCTGTAAAGCATGAAAGTTTATACAGGGAAACATTCCAGAAATATGCATCTCTGCTCTCTTGTGGGGTTTTCCCAGGAAAAGATAATTAAATATCTAGCACAAGTAAGATGATTAAACTTGTTTACGGTAAAACACATCCCCTTTATGAAAGTCTAATTTGCGGTCCTTCGGCGATGTGCGAAGAAAAGAAGCTTTGAGAAAAAGCTTTCTACTCAGGGGGGGGGGGGGGGGTTAGTTTGTGTATACTATGTGGTGACAGCCAATAAAAATCACGATAAAATGCAAATAACGTTATTTTCATCATATTGATGTGACATATTCTTTCAAAGAACATGGTCTTCCTTATAAATTCTCTGAACACTCCGCGACTCTGGGCGAGTTGACTTGCTGCAGCTAGAGACATATTTAAATAATCTGATTTATCACTGCACCATCGTCGTCTTTGCGCCCTGTTCCACTATTGCTGCTAACTCTGCCGTAAGTTCTTCTGTAGCATCTCATTTCGAAAGCAGCGATTCTCTTTAATACTGTTTTATTTAATATACATGCCTCACGACCGTATATTGTCTCTGGAAATACACATGTTCTGATCATACATAGATTGTGCTGGTACTTTGCCAAAAATGTTTCATTTCGGAATGTTTCAATGTCGCCATTTTAATAGTACAGTCTCCTGATCTATTTATTACCACTTTGGTTTCACTTTCACTCTATTCGTTGTCATCATTTTTGTTGTATTTATATTTAAGAACAGGTTTTGGGTTTCCCTGTATTTTTTGTTGTTGATAGTAACATTTGCTTTAGACCATCTTCGTTTGTTGTTAAAGAGAACTGTGTCGTCAGTAAATCTGATTTCTGTGAACTGTTGATCGCAGATCGTAAGAGGTTGGAAGTCAACATTTATCATCGCCCGTGTGTTGCCGTAGCCCGAAAGGGGAGCAAAGAATAGCAACACTGTTTGCCTTCCACGCATGTCGTAAAAGGCGACTAATGAGGTTATGGGATGGAGTTGGTTGTCCCATCCCATATAGGGTAGTGCCCCAAAGCCATGCTGAGGTCGGATGTGGCAGGCCGGAAGGCGCAGATATCGCATCAATGCTATAAAAAAAGGCCATAACGCATTCCGTTCTCCGGACTACATCCTGCTAATCTGCAGGAGTTTGAGAACGAACGCAGAAGAAGAAGAAGAACATTTGTCATATCGTCTTCTACATTTCTCATTATGTTTTCATCGTAGATTTTGAACAGGGACGGTGATAGTATGCATCTTGTCTAACACCTTTCTGTACATTAAATCATTGTGACATTGTTCCATCCATTTTCACCGCTGTCTCTTGTTCGTGATACAATTTCATGTCGACCATAATTTCCCATAATTGATGATGTTGTACACAATCGAACGCCTTAGTATAGTCGATAAAACATGAGTGTATGTTTATGTTGAATTCCCTGCATTTTTCCATAATGATTCTCATATTGAGCATATGATCTCTGTGCCTCTGCCTGATCTAAAACCTGCCTGTGCCTTCATGAACTTTTGTTTCTATATTATCTTACATTCTCTTCATTATGATACGTGCTAGTGTTTTACTAGCTTGACTATCAAAGCGTTACTTTAGAAAACGGATTTCCAATGACCAGCAGGGCTTATATTGTCGATGTTCACGGCGAAAGTATACAGGGCTGCGATACGGTTGTGAACCTGTTGGCTTGTTGGAAAACAGCCTTCTAAAATGATTCATTTGAATTTTCTCGTGATTTTAATTGATTGTCGATACAAACACAATCACAGTTCCTAATGAAAACCATGAGAAAAGTCAAATGTGTAATTTTAGAAGGAAGGTTTCCAATAAGCCAAGAGTTCTTCTACAGTCGAGTTTTCATAGGACATATACCTGAAATAGCATTATTGTTCGCAAGTTAATCATTTTAACGAGGGGGAGGGGTTGGGGTGTATTTACGGGTGAAGAGAACGGTGACAGCCTAGTATGTAAATAATGCATACCTCTCAATAGAAGTTGTGAGTTCCCTTTCGTTAGGGTGCATGATCAATCAAAGGCGGGTCAATGCCACGCAACCACATCGATCCTTTGTATTACACATTTTAATTCTACATCACCCATAACCCTTACCACCACAGTACGTTTCTATTCATATATGTAGATATAAAACTTTCTAAAATTCGGATGCCCCCTATGTAACATTAACATATTTTTTTATATTAAAAAATGTCATTATTCCCTAATGAAGCCTAATTACAATTGTTCGAATTGCCCCCCCCCCTGAATAATCAAATTGCCCACCTGTGGGGAATGGGTCCCACGTTGGGAAACACTGATCGAGACGTACGCTCGTATACTGATATATGAACACTTAGACAGAACATCCTGACATCAGACAAGCATTCATCATCTAGACGTACGCTCGTATACTGATATTTGAATACTTAGACAGAACATCCTGACATCAGACACGCATTCATCATCTAGACGTACGCTCGTATACTGATATTTGAATACTTAGACAGAACATCCTGACATCAGACACGCATTCATCATCTAGACGTACGCTCGTATGCTGATATATGAATACTTAGAACATCCTGACATTAGACAAGCATTCATCATCTAGACGTACGCTCGTATACTGATATATGAAAGACTACTATAAATGAAAGAGTGTCACACTATCTGAAACGATGAAATCAAGAATTCGGTCAAACATGTACTATCCATACACTATCCATGTAGATGTTCTATATGGATATTGTACGGTGTGAAAGTGTGATGCACCAAAACAAAATATTGATGTCAGTAAAATTGTTTGCATATATCAACAGACTACATCAGACAGCATACCACAGCAAGATATGCTACACAAATGCAGTCAAGGCAGACCTAGAGGTCGACCACGAAAACCATGAACCACCAAATTAAAGAAGCAGACAAACTCCACAATACACTCAGCACACACGAGGTACATCTTCAGAAAACTCTTCTACCTCTGACGCTAAAAGGCAACAAATGGTTTAGCGAATAGATAGATAATTGTTTTAGTCACAACCATGATTGACTGTTCATTGTAGAAAAAAACACTCATAGTAGTAGTGACACGGGAAATGCTCGTATACCCGAATTAATTTTGTTTAATGTGCTACGTCTGTAATTATCTCTCATTCGCTCTTGTGTTTCAAGGGCCTGAAATATTAACAAAATATACCATCATATATGTGGCTAGAGGCATCTAAGGACGTTTTTAGGATGGCGTTGATGATCCTTTCTCAAGAGTGTAAAATTAACCTAAATGTCACGATGTTGATAACATTACTATTCCCGTTATTGTAAATTAACTGCATGTTAGAAAACTCATTGACTTTTAAAGAAAGAGCTCAGTGAAATGCTCACTGACAATACACTCAACCCTGGACATTTTGATAGTAGGAAGTTACAGTGATGTCTTCTAATTTTTATAACAACACTCTGCTATCAATGTTGGTTGGTTGGTTGCTGATCCAGAGGTCCATGGGCTCATGCCCTTTGACCCATATTATATTGCTGGGAAGTCTGTGGATTTTCGGCCCACCCCGGGCCAGAGCCAGAGAATAACTATCACCACTAGGAAGGTAGGTTTCACCCTATGCACTGCTCCGAGCCACTGCAGCCAAGATAGGGTTCACTGTGGTCATTCCGCGCCACCAATTTACTACTGGTTAAGCCGAACTTATCTATTGCTTCAGGCATGCAACCAAATGTTCACGTCAAAAGGATCGTCACGTATTTAGTCACTGTGCCCCTATGATGGGCCTCACCCATAGGAAAAAACAGTGCTGTCAGTTTCCTCCTCCCAAATGCTGCGCAGTACACCTCCCAACCACATAGAGTGCATACATGTACAAAATCAAAAGGCACAAAATACATTGCAACAACAAACAAAAAAGCATGAGAAGCATAATTGTATAGATGATGTGCCATAAAGTTTCTATACGAAGATAATCTCAATAAAACGGCATGTCATCTACAAAAGTATTATGTTGCATGCATGGTTTGTCTAGTGGGTCATTGGTCAGACCCACAGACGCAACCACATGCGTTGCTATCAATGTCAGACATTGTTTTTAAGAATTTCACACTCGCAGCAGAGAATAATCGTTACATGTGAAATGAAGTGTCTGGGTAAAACTGCAATGGTTACTAATCTAGACAAAATAATAAATGAAGAAATGAGGAAAAGAGTAGATATAGTATCATTTATTGAGCTAGGGATCCAAAATATTTTAGATCAGAGCTCTATATTAATTTAGAGTCGTATATACGATAGAGTATCGCCAATTGAGTTATGCAGAAATTGACAATGACTGATACGTTATTGTGAAATAGAGGGGAAATAAAGTATATCAAGACTGTAACCTACCATGTATATTCCAGTAGCCAACGAAGAAAATTTGGGGCAGGGATGACTTTCCCGTCTCATAGCTCACAGTGAACTAAATATAATTTTGTATCAGATGTGTCAGGACAAATTTGGGGCAGGGATGATATTCCCGTCTCATAGCTCACAGTGAACTAAATGTTATTATATGTCAGATGTGCCGTGACAAATTTGGGGCAGGGATGACTTTCCCGTCTCATAGCTCACAGTGAACTAAATGTAATTTTTTGTCAGATGTGTCAGGACAAATGGCTCAAGTATTGCTGTTAACCATGGCACAGCACATTATGTTATTCTTACTACATTCTGCTAACCTTAGTTACATCTTTATTGGTTTGTTGGATTGCAATATCTGCACCTTACGGTATGTCCGCACTCTTCCTATTCGACCCTATTCTCGGGGTCACTTTGAATTTCTGTCTACCTACACCCCCCCCAATCCTTTAAGAATCTATCTGGCTTGCCATACGTGGGCTTACTCTTTACGGCCTTCCTAACCTGACGTGGTAGTGTCTTTATGTTCTGACTTTTGTCTTTGCCCGTTATTTACTTTATATTTTTTCATGTCCACTACGTGATGTTTTACACATCGCACTTTTTGTGGCCATAGTGTGTCCATTTATCGTCCATTTACTTTTTATCTCCAACCGGACTCACAGTGAGATAAGTAACCAATTTTATTCCATTTTATTGACTTACTAAAATCTTATCTACCACAACTCTCTTACCCACCATTTCCACTCGTCATTTCATGTCTTTTTTTTCTTCCATGTTGGACCCTTTCCACTTTGATCTTTCTCTTCCCCGGGACATGTTTCATATCATGTTTTAATCCCGTCTTCCTACCATCATCACACCATATGTCATGTTTCGTTTCTTGTTTTCTAATGAAGGCTTTTAGTCGAAATGTCGTATGTATCTTTACTGGTATATTTTACTTGCAAATATTGGTAACAAGTGTACCTATTTCCGTTCATTTTTACATTTGCCTTGTGTTGCCACAGACCTCGCATTTCCAGTATGAGGTTGCTTCCCGACACTGGAGTTTTAACTTTTTTCTACAGACTACCGCTACCAAATTCAGTGTCTACTCTTTCTGCAAATGATAATGCAAACTGGACTTGAGAATGACTTATTGAACGTATTACAATGATTTGGATTTAGCCAAACATGGCGACCAATTTAAGACGGTGCCACTCTTACTTATAACCCTAACTATTTCATTGCGCATGAGTTACAATAAAAGGAAGTAAAATCTATCAACAACCGGTTTGTACGTTGTTGGACACGACGTCGACTATGATTAGCTAGCTTGTTTCTTTGAGTTTAATTAACAATAATACTATTGCTTATAATTTTAGTTCAAACTCAGCATAATGCAAGCTAAAGATTTATTTGATAAGCTCCGGCGCTTTGATGCTTACCCGAAAACACTTGAGGACTTCAGGGTCAAAACTTTCGGTGGAGCTGCAGGTAGAACTTGGCTAGTTAATTTAAATTATTGGGGCCTTTTAAAGGTTAATAAAGATTAATTTTGTTTAACAACGTGTCCTCAGTTTCTTCCTCTACACTAGTGAAAGATGGGCCATCTAAGGCCTATGCATCAGGCGAGACAACTAAACAGCTTTCATATGTAGAGTTCTTGGAATTAGGTAGCATGACGAAGTCACTCAAACTTGTAAAAGTAGAAAACTTTTAGTTTTAGGTATGCAGGCTACTCAAAATTTTCGAAATGGGTTTAAAGTTTACAGCATTATAAATAGCACAGTTAGATAACCCTTGAAAATTGAAATTCAATTATACCTCAACCAAGTCTGTACTGGTACATCAATTCAGAAAAAAGATGATTTTTTGGGAATTAATTTTGCATCAAAAATAAAAACTTAAAAAACATACAAGAAAATATCAAATGACAGTGGTCAAAAAGTTGAGGCCAAAAATTAGAACTGAGCCAACAATTTATAAATATCTTAGTTATCTGTGATAAGATATGGCTGAAGTAAATTATAGTTTATAAGCTTACGAGTAAGTACTTAGAGTAAGGTTAGGATTAGAAATAATATTTCTAATGTGTGCGCGCACATTGCTCCGTGTATAGCGGGCAGAAATACTGATCGCTCACCACAAATAATAGGAAATTGTAAAAAATGTGTAAATTGGAAAACAAACAGATTATGCATAAGTTCCTCTGTGTCTAGATTTGAACTCAAGTGATTGTCGGATGTGACATCAGGGCAGCCATTATTTTGATTGGTGTTACACGGGAATCCATGATGTTGGATAGTTAAAATTGTCAACATTGTGCTATTTATAACACAGCAGAGAACTATTCTTTACTTTCACCATAAGATATCCTACAAACTATATAATTTTTTGTTTTGGAAGATGGTGATTACATTGTGCGAATTTTCCGATGCAACCAGAACTAATTAATATTCATAATGGTGTCTAATTTGCATACTTCAAAGTGTATAGCTTAACTATGGTATCAGCATTAGGTTAAATAGGCCTATTGCATAATTAGTTTAGTGCTGTTATCTGAATTGATTAATTTCTCCCAGGTTATATTGTAGCAGCCATATGGAAGATTCTTATGTATTCATTCTAAAACTCCAACAGATTAGCAGGACATAGTCCAGAGAACAGAATGCATTATGTTATAGTTTACATATTGGCTGTACTATGTGTGCCTTTTGCCATGATACATCTTACTTCAACATGGCTTGCTATCACTTTGACCTTCCATAGTATGTGACAGCTAACTTCATTTTCCACATACTCCTTAGTCACCTCTTGAAACATCTATGCCAGGTCATTGTTGCTTTTCTTTGCCCCCTTTGTGGCAACTCGCATGTGGCTGGCTATTTGTCATCTCAGTCCTCTTTGTATCTGAAATATAACGTTTGATTATTATTATTATTGATTTTTGGTAACACAGGTACACAAACAATTGTTTGTCAAATGTATGCATGAAATACTAGGTAGGTGTGTGCAACAAATTTTCAAAATGGTTTGACAGCATTGGAACAGCAGAAAACAAAATGGCAGCTAAGGAGTGAGTTACCGTTGGGCACTTCATTTTTTTAAAATTTGACATAAATTCTTAGATAATTCCAAAAATGTTAATCTTTCATATATGAAGAGATAAATAGATGATTAATTTGTGTTTCCACATAGATTTTACAATCATAAAAATTGGATAAACACAGTACACATGCAAAAGTGAAATTACTAAAAAAAACAGCTCGGCCTATTCAATTGCTTGCTGTAAAAATAAAACAAGGTATTTTCAACTAAAATATCCGGAATCCAATGTCGAAATGAATGACAAAACTAAAATTGTCCACTTTAATAGGCACTGATGTTTCTTCATGTATCTAAATAACAATGAGTTGGTCTATATGCACATGACAGCAAAATATTATGGTGGACTTAGAAAAACAAGGGAAGAAATATTTTCATGATGGTCTAAGCAAGTGGAGTTGTGATTCCCTAAAGCCTACTGTGGGGCCTAAGATAGGCCCTATAATAAAACTAAGATGGCCCTAACCATAGGTCAACCATTAACTTTAGTTATTAGTACTAGGCCTACTAGTAACCTGTTAGTGTAGGCCTTTACTGTATAAGTAGGATCTAACTCAGTTACTTGAAAGAACAGACAATCGAATACTACACAGTGTTTCTATGCTCAGTCTGCGCAGACTGAGAGCTGGGATACTAGGGGGATAGATCATCTTCAAGATGGCAGAATACTGAAGTTGGTCAACTTTGTGAAGAATTACAATCAGGTAAAGATCTCATGATCTCTTTGTGCAACATCCTACTTTGTACAAAGATGTATGCATAATGTTAATAATACAGACAGACATTGATACATATTCATGGGAACAGAATGCCATGGATCATGTTGCATGGACGGGAAAGAACAAGAATGGTATAAAGACAAGTTAGATTGTTCAAGGGCTGCATGTCTAAGATGACACACAACAGCACACGATGGTGTAAGTGGGCTTGTGATTCCTTATACATACTGGGCAAGACTCTTTGTGGCTCAGGTTGGTCTTGTGAGTCACATCCATCATCACCATGTATCATAGATATCTTTGTTCTTATAGTGCAACAATAATATTATCATCTAGAAAGACGGAAAGCTGCCTACTACTAATTATTAACAAACGCTACTCTTAATTACAAGTTAAGCAGCTTCTGTCTGCTGATCTGCAGCAATTTGTGAATGAACGCAGAAGGTGAGATTTCTTTTAAATTCAACTATTATTTATATAGTGGAATCCCGTTATAACAAATTGGTCAGAACTGATAAAATATGTATGTAATAATAGAAATTCATTATAAACAATATAGACTAAATATAATAGAGATTTTGAAAAGTGTTATTATATAGGGAAATTTGTTATAAAAGGATGAGCTAAGCAGGGATTCCACTGTATAATCTTTCAGTACTGTCTAAGTTTATATTTGAATATTGATATATAAATATTTATGTATTTGAAATTTTTTCAACAGTAACAGTAATCAGTGGATTCTTGATGTTGATTCTATTTGTGTCTGAATTCAATTACTACCTTACACTTGATGTTCATCCGGAGTTATTTGTTGACACATCTAGGGGACAGAAGCTACGGATCAACATCGATATTGTTTTCCCCAAAATGGCATGTGGCTGTAAGTATCTTTTCCTCTGCTGCAATCTTTCTCAAACTCCTGCTGGTTATAGGGATATACCTCAGAATGGAGTATGTTATTATCATCATCAGGTGCCTTGCTGGCTGACGTAGGCGATCATCGCTCTCCACAGTATTATGTATCATGATCATTTTTCTTTCCCTGTTGTGCCAGGTTGTTAACTGTCTATTTTCTCACATTGTCACCCTCTGTTGCCTTCAATCTTGCCTGTTGTGACTATGTTCTCCAAATCTCCATGTCTCATAAAGTGGCCAAAAAAGTGAAAGTTTGTCTTTTTTCCTATATTATGATTAAACTCTGTCTCGCATTTGACTCTTTTAACATCTCCATATTAATTTTCCTGGCTGTCCATGGTATTCTCAGCATTCTTCTGTAGTACCACATTTCTACTGCCTTTAATGTCCTTGTTTGTTTATTATCCATGACTTTAATTTCTGCCTCTAATTTCCTCTCACATTTGACTCTTTTAACATCTCCATATTAATTTTCTTGACTGTCCATGGTATTCTCGGTATTCTTCTGTAGTACCACATTTCTACTGCCTCTAGTTTCCATGTTTGTTTATTGTCCAAGACTTACATCCATAAGTTAGTATATGAGTTATATTGCACTGAAGAACTCTCTTTCTCACCTCAAATGACAAGGTACACAATGCACAATAAATTTTTCATTTTTCCCGATTTTTGTTTTGCCTGCCCTTCTTTTTTTTATTTCTGTTGAGCTTCTATCTGCTGTAATTGTTCTATCTAAAATGATGAATTGTTGGATCTGTTTTAATAATTTATCATTCACTTTGATCTTGCAAGCTGTGGTATTTTGTTTCTTTGAAATAACCATTACTTCTGCTTTCTTGATATTTAGGAAGAGGCCTTTCTCTTTACTTTCTGTCACTACTACATTAATTAATTCTTGAAGGAGCATGTTTTATCTTGGTTTATATCGACGCATTGAACATTAGCAATATTTTTGGAACACTTCAATGTATGAGATGTGATGGCAGACACCAGCCTCAGATCTTCTTCATCAGCATCGTGTGGTCTTCTTATTGAAGGATGACTGCAACAGACCCCCAGCATCATCTGTCTCTTGCCTTTTTGGTGTACTCAGCTTGACTGTATCCATTTTCCTTCAATTTGTATTTATGCCCACCTTCTACTCACAAAACCCTGGACTCTATCTTCAAGTAAGGTCTTCAACAATCTGACAAATGCTTTTTTTTTTGTGCTTTAATGTCAACGTACCATTTTCAACCTTGTTTGTAGTTCTATATCAATGTAAAGTTATGTTTGTCCAAGTATGGAGAACTTAGTGTGCTGGTAACATATTATATGAATACATATTTTAGTTGTTATTGTATTAATTAATATCTGTAACATTTTGTGGCCCAGTTTTGTTTATATGATTACCCATATATTACTATGCCAGTTGACACAGCAAGTAATTATAATTATCTATTTATCCGTGTGAATATAGTGCACGTCTGTTTGTATGAATTTCTCTGACAATTTGATAATTTTATTTCAGATTTGTCACTGGATGCCATGGATGTTAGTGGAGATTCACAGATTGACATTGATGCTAATTTATTCAAACAAAGGTTGGATTTAGATGGAAAACCAGTCGCTGAGTCTCCTGAGCAGCACAGTAAGACATCTTTTTTTGTATATGACTTTTTGAATATTTTTTATCAGTATGTTGTACATTTGTATCATCTTCTCGTTTGCAGTTTGACATGTCTACACAGCAAGTCTGGTTTTCGTAATAAATGCTGTTGTATTTGAAAGCTCCTCAGTGCTCCTTGCAGTTAAACATGTCTACACAGCAAGTCTGGTTTTGCAAAATTTAAGCAAAATTTATTGCTTAATAAATGCTGTTGTATTTGAATGCTCCTTAGCGGTCCCATACAGTTTATATGTGGATATCCATTTCTGTTGTCCAGTTTTCTTCCCTTAACTGGTTTAATGTATTGCAGCCTTGCAGGGTATGTCATTGGCCTGTGCTGCCTGCCCACATGGACACACAGTTGATGGAACCAGTTTTAGTCTATTTAAGTGGCTGTTGTGTCCTGTTCTGTCGTGGAAGATAATAACCTGCTCAATTCTGTCAAGATATTGATAGTTATCTTTTGGTTCATCAACTTTTCTGATAGCTTTGATGAGGGTCCTATTTTCTTGGTAGGTGATTTCTTGATCTTTTTGCTTATGTGTTGCTCCATTCTTTGCCAGCCTATCTGCCTCTTCATTTCCTGGTATACCACAGTGGGATGGTATCCACTGTAGTACTATCCTTCTTTGGATGCTCACTTCTTGTATGGCTTCCTTCAGGTCTGGGAGTTTGTTGCTGTCAAGGACTTGTAGGATAGACATTGCATCAGTAAGAAACACCACCTGTTGACATTAGTTTGTTGTGTTTTTAATTATTTATACAGCAATGTTTAGAGCCTGTACTTCTGTATTTGTATCTTCAAGACTATCATTTGATATTTTCTGTCATACTTAACAAGTAAATCTACTGGTCAGTTAATTTGTAACTATTATGGTGAAGAACACTTCTTTCAACTGCTGACGTGAGTTCAGTTTGGTTATATCAGAATATAACCTGTCTGGACATAATAGCTTGAGAATATACACATTGTAAGTCTTGACATAGTAGTTTGAGAATGTACACGTTGGAAGTCTGGACTAAAATCACATTTTTTAGGATGTGGTTTTGTAGAAGATAGTAAAATGTGTTGACTCAAGTTGCGAGGCGAGCGGATGCTATTTGTGTGGACCTGGTTCTAGTCCCGTTTCCAGCATTATGATTTTTCTAAAGAGTGATAAAGGGAAAGTAGTGATAGCCATGCATGTGTTCTTGTAGTTTGTGACTATAGCTGACAAGATTTGAACTAGATCCCTTCAGTTGACACCTATTCACCTTGAAACATGTGTCACCACATTTTTCTAATTTGGCCAGTCTGCATCCCTGAAAAAAAAAATGAGTTTAAACCAAACCGTCAAAAATATGTATTCTCTAAATACTATCAATATGGCATTGAATCTCTGCTTCTTTTGTAATACACAGTCCTCTCAATCAGGGAATCAGCAATCCAGTTAATATCTAAGGATTCTCGATGACGTAGCAAAGAAAACATTGGGGCCCAAAAGTCCTCTTAATCAGGGAAACAGCAACACTGGAATCAAAGCTCTATGGGACACTGTATGAGCTACAAAAGACAGTGAGTTTTATTAAGGAGACAGAATTACAGATATAGACATGTTTCAAGTGAACGAAAGAAGAAGAAGAAGGGAAACAGCAATCCAGTTAACATCTAAGGATTATCGACTACTTAGCAAATAAAACATTTTGTCCCAAAAATCTTCTCAATCAGGGAAGTAGCAATTTAGTTAACCTTTAGAGCCCTGAATTAAATTGAGAAATTTCTCCCCAGGGCCTGGATTCTTTTTGGAAAATTTTCGTTGTTGACGGTGAGTGTTTTGAAAATGCAATAACTTTTTTGTTTTAGAAGATATTTAAATAATTTTTGCACATGTAAATAAACAATTGAATAACGATTACATATGTGTAAAAAAAAATTGTGTGTGTGTCGTATGAAAGGTGTGAGGTCAAGGTCAAGACGGGTTTTCACTAAAATAACAACAAAAACAAACACACATGAATGACTTACCTAGGAATTGTGCAGTTTTGGAGAACAATCAACTTTATATTGGAGAACTGAATGGTATCTTGTGAAACAAGGGTAGGGACACAGAGCAACCTGACACACTGGGCACATGTATTGGGTCTGATGACGCTTCTTTTCCTGATTGGAACAGACCACGCAATCAGGTCTAGAAGGCGTACCATTGGCCAATCGTTTTGGATTGATAGCCATAGGGTGTCCACCAGCCAGTAGTCTATCTGGAGGATCAGTTGTTCTTCTTCCTGTCCTACTGATTGAAGTAGGCCTAGACTGGCAACTCCCCAAAAGCCCATGGACAAGCTGCAAGCTGAATTTGTCCGCCCTGACCGGACCATGTTTGGCCCTCCACAGGACTAGTGAATTTGTGAAGCAAGTTTCAAACAGGTAAAAGAAAATCTTCTTCCACCACTTGCAGCACCTGTGGCCTAACAAATAAAATGTTAGTTGCTTGTCTACATGATCTACACCTCCCATGTGATAGGTATAGGATTGTATAGCGCAGGGTTTATCCACGACCCAAACATGATTAGCATGTTTCTTCGATCGGACCCTCTTAGTGAACGTCTGCGCATCGTGTGCAGTTGTCATCAAATTTACAGGCCTCTTGTCATACCATGAGATGTAGAGGATATTGTCATCTATGGCAGTAATAGGTCTATCAGCCTTAGGCTTTGCAGACTTTATACATGGCGAGGAACCCATTTGCGATTGGTACGAAATGTGCCACATGCGCCTGTCTGGTTATTGGCAAGCTCCTTGAACGGGTCAGGAGAGGAAAAGAAATTGTCCATATAGACAACATGGCCCTTATCATACAGGGGCTCAACCAAATTAGCCACAACACAGTGAGCCAACCCCCTGGTACGTCCACATTGTGCTCCTTCCCTAGGTATAGCTTCCAATTCCAGAGATAACCAGTTTTCGAGTCAGCCAACGCCCACGCCTTCATACCCCACTTTGAAGGTTTCTTGGGCATGTACTGCATAAGACTCGTCCTACCCTTGAAAGCTATCATGCTTTCGTCCACACTTAGTTCTTTGGAGGGAACAAAATGTTGTTGAAAACGTGGAAGAAGTGCGTCAATAAATGATTTGATCTTGAACACCTTGCTGTGACTGGGTTGCCCTCAAGGAACAGCTGTTGTGTTGTCAACAAGGTGCAGGAATGTCAAAATAGATACAAATCTATCCCTACACATGATATTCTTGAACCCAGCCATCTCAAGGAGACAATCATTTGATCAATACAATTTATAAGAAGATCGTTTGGTCAGTCCCATCATGAGAATGACAGCAAGAAACGTTCTCATGTCATCAGTTGTTATTTCCTTCCACAACTTGACATAAGATGTTTGACCGGTGTTCTGGCCCTTCAAGTCGATAATCTGCTTAGCATAACGATTAGTTTCAATTGTCAACGTGTCGATCGTAGCATCTGTTATAAACAGACGAAACACGTCTATTTCACTAACGTTATCTGCTAGGCCTACAGGTCCCACAACTTCAGAAAAGTTGCGAAGCCATTCGTGATTATAACCAGAAGGTCCACGATCACTATCAACATTTTCGTCGTCAGACGACAGATCAGACAAAGAACTACTAGGACTACATTCATCCCCACTAGAACTAGGTAATGGAACACTATCTGCGTCCGTAAATCCTAAGAATTCCTCCTCATCGGAATCACTATCCATAAAATATTCTTGAATGAAGGAATCCATTTTGAAGAAAAATTTCCAACATGAACGGACGATCTAAAATGCACAGGACTGCTCTGTCTAACAGTTTAGCCGGGAAATGTGAGCTTTGGGCGGAAACTACGTATTCCTAGCTTCGTTTGGCGGGATTTATACGTCACGGGATCATTACTTCGTGAAGTTCCGTACTCGGGAATCGGGCGATATCGTATGGTGAGTGACCTCGCCCGCAGGCACAAGGGGGTGTGTCCTCCGGGTGTGTGACCTCGCCCTCAGAGTCGTAAAGGTTAATGATCTAAGGATTCTTGAAACTTAGCAAATGAGAGCTTCAGGGTAAAAAAAGTTTAGCTTGTTATAAGTATTCTACGTGTCAATTCTCACTGCAAAATAACTCATTTATTTGTCTTGTTTAACTAAGTAGGTTTATACAGTTTTAGTCCGTGCTGTTTATTTCTCTATTACTCTAATTTGTTTTTTTATGTTCAACATTATGGACCAAACATCATTACTCTTTTCTATGTGTGGTGTTATGTTGTGATAATTTTCATTTCATTTAATCAGTGCACTGCATTCTTTTATTTTCACAGTTAACCTATACTTTTATTATTTTGCAAATTAGATTTCTTTTCTCATAACATTTCACGACTTATCTTGAATAATAGTACTGTCCATTATGTTGAAGAATGACCTTCACCTTTTTGTCAGATATACTTGGACCTTTTGGTTATTAAATACTAATGCTTTCTATTTCTGTAAAAAAAATTGTATAGAGCCTGGAGAGGGGAATTCAGAGAATGCTTTGGTAAGTATATTTTGGAAGTAAATCGAGTGAGTTTCTTTGAATTTATTAAATAAAATGATAGGATGTTATGTTAAAGACATTATGGATTATAACAGTGGACTCAACAAAAACATTGAAAGTGAACTGCAGATGTGCTTTTTCAGAAGAATGATGAAAATAACAGGAACATCTAAGCAAACTGGTTTAAGATGCTGGAGTAAAGAGATGATTGTATGAAACATTAGAGGCAGACAAGATATGTATGCTGTGTGATGAACCAGGTTGGATGATGATGGATGAGGTTGAACATTTAGTAACCACTTGAAAGATCAAGAGGAAATCAAAGAGAGAGGTTGCTGGATGAGTTGTCATCGTGAAATGAGAGAATGTCATCAACTGAACTTATTAACACCACAGGAGACAGAGTTGTGGAATAGCATGATACCTACACAACTCTGCATGGCACTTGATTGCAAATTCCTTCAACATCTCATAATGTGGGCAAATAAATACAGATATTTCCATATTGATATTGGTAACTCTCACTTCTTATTTGACTTTCAGCACCTTCTCATTGTTCTCTCTGCATCCGTTCTCAAACTTCTGTTGATTACTAGAATGTAGTCTAGAGAATCTGTTGTGTCATAGTTTAGAGCTTAGCTGCGACGTATGTGTCTTTCAATTTGACACATCTGACTTCAGTATAGCTTCTGGGTCACTTTGACCCTGAAGGGAGATATTCCAGTGCAGCAGTTTCCCAGGATCATTACGTCCTGCCAGGAGTGCAGCCTATACTCTTGGGTCAACTAGTTCATCATTCTTCTGTTGGATCTGTTGACCCATCTGCAGTGATAGCACACTGCCACAAAAGGACAAAGGTGCAATTTCTCTGGCCTGTATCCCTTCAAAATCCATGGAAACCATTTGACAGAAGACAAAAGTACAAAATCAAGACAAGACACGCAGTGACAATGATGATGTTTTCACAAGTAACAGGTTGTCAGACTATTCTCCAACTTTCCATAGTTGCCAAACTTTCCTACGACATACCCGGAAAGAAAATAATACCCTATTCTTTGCACACTGAACTAGAAGTCCAGAACCCGGTTGCCACATGTGCAACAATCTGATGTTATCAGTCATAATAAATGCTTGAAGTGGTGAATCTTTTTTTTGACTTTGTCTATAATTTTTAGGGTTTTTTTTTTTTTTTTTTTACAAACAACCATTTGACTTACTATTTAAGATGACGTCTTTCTCTTTACTTTCTAATAGTCAAATCCTATTATAACAATTTGGTCAGGACTAAGGAAAAAAATTTGCTATATACAGTACAAACAATAAGGAACAAAATTAATTGGGGATTTTGAAAAGTGTTGTTATACATGGAAATTTGTTGTAAAAAGGATGCACTATGAGAGATTCCACAGTGTAACTATATTGATCAGCACTTGTAGATCTTCCTCACTTTCTGAAATTAGAATAGTATCATCTGTATATCTCAAGTTATTTATATTATGTTTATGCACTGATATTCTCATTAGATTATATATTGCTTACCTAAATGAAATAAAATATTCAGTTTTTTTAAGAGTATATGAAATGTGTTTTTTAACCAGTTATTGTCTGGTTCTTCAATCACATGTGGTTGTGAATGGGAGGGTCTTACATGTGGATATGATTTAAGAGTGTCTTACATTTGGAGGTCTTACGTGTGAATGTGATTGGAGATGGTCTTACATGTGGATGCAATTGGAGACGATCTTACATTTACATGTGGATGTGATTGGAGAGGCTCTTACATTATGCTAGTCAGTATCATGATTTGTGATATGAATTTCACTTTTCAGTAGTAGGTTTTCAGTTTTTGTTGGCATTTTCCTAGTACAATGTAATAGTTATTTTATGTTTCCATTTTCTGCAGGAAACAGTGACTCAGTTGGATCCTAATAGATGTGAAAGCTGCTACGGTGCAGAAACGTCTGACCATAAGTAAGCACACTAGAGTTTGTGATAAGTTTTCGGTTATATATATATATATATATATATATATATTTTTTTTAACATATATATATATCATCAGGTGCCATGCCAGCTGGCGTAGGCGATCATGGCTCTCCGCAGCTCTCTGTCTCCAGGATTATGTATCACTATCGTTGTTGTTTCCCTGCATGCCAGGTTGTCAAACTGTCTAATATTTTATCACGTTGTCGCCCGTAGTCTTTGTTGCCTTCAATCTTGCCTGTTGTGACTATGTTCTTCAAACCTCCCTATCTCATGAAGTGACAAAAAAATGAATTTTGTCTCTTTCTTATGTGATTCATTAAGGTCCATTTTACATTTGATTTTTTCAACACCTCCACATTAGTTTTTCTGGCAGTCCATGGTATTCTCAGCATTCTTCTATAGAACCACATCTCTATTGCCTCTAATTTCCCACTTTCCAGTTTGTTTATTATCCAAGACTTGCATCCATATGTTAGTATAGGATTGGAAGTTGTGTAGCGCAGTGGTTAGCGCACTGGCTTTGCATATGAATGGTCCTGGGTTCATTGTCCAGTTGAGGCGGAAATGTTTTTCAGATCGCAACGGCTCCCAGGTCGACCTAGCCTTAAATGGGTACCTTATTAATCCGGGAATTAAAGATTGCGAGGGAGAGGAATTGGCTACCGCCCTCATTTGCAGAGCCTCTGAAATGTGAGATCGCTAACATCTCACACCCCTATGGCATTAATAAATGCTATGGGTTACTTTATAGGAGTTATATAGCACTCCAGAACTCTCTTTCTCACCTCTAATGACAAGGTCATATTACACAGTATATTTTTCATTTTTCTGAATGTTGTTTTTGCCTGTCCTATTCTGCTTCTTATTTCTGATGAACTTTTTCCATCTGCTTTAATCGTTGTACCTAAATATTTGGATTGGTGGACCTATTTTAAAACTATCATTCCCTTTGATCTTGCAAGGTGTGGTGTTTTTGTTTATTTGAAATAATCATTACTTCTGCTTTCTTTATATTTAGGAAGAGGCCTTTCAATTTACTTTCTGTAACTGCTACATTACTTTAATCTTGAAGGTCTTCCTCACTTTTATATATATATTTATATTTGGTTGAGTCACATGGCAACTGGGTCCTGGACTTCAGGGTGCAAAAAATAGGGTCACTGGAAAGTTGGCAGATAGGCAGAAAACCTGTGGCCTATGAAAAAAATCATTGTCACTACATGTCTTGTTTCAATTTCATACTTTTATCAGATGGTTCTCATGAATGATGAAAAGATACAGGCCAGCAGACATTGCATCTTTGCCTTGTTGTGGCAGACTCCTAGGTGGTGAGGAATTCTAAGTGTACCATTACTGCAGATGGGTCAAAAGATCAGGCAGTGAATGATGAACTAGTTGGTCCAGAAGTGTATGCTACATTCATAGCAGGATATGATGATCCTGGGATAGTGCTGCACTAGAATAAAAGGGATAAAAACAGTCCACATTTTTGGCCACATCATGAGGAGAGAATGTTTGGAATAAGTTGAAACAAAAGGGAAAATTGAGAGACAAAAAAAGAGGTAGTGTGCATCAAAGGGAGAAAATACCAGATAGTTTGGCACGGTAGAGGTTCAGCAGTGAAACTTATACAGAGTACACCGGATAGAGTGATTTGGAGATAATCACCATTTATTTTATCCAGCATGGTACATGATGATGGTGGGGACATTTGGTGAAAAAGTTGTACAATAAGACAATTTCTGGGGGGGGGGACACACTATTAGCTGATCAGCAACCCAAATCGTACTTATCTCCCATTACTAAGGATGTTCACAAATTTTTGAGACATCGACAGCAACACATTAAAAAATTCTGTATCAACCATCAACTAGGGCATGACTATGGGTATCAACAATATCACATCTCTCAAACTGAACAGCGTTGGTTTCTGACCTATGCACCATATTAAGTGCTGAAAGAAAATAGATAGATAGATAGTCAAGCATTCTTCTGTAAAAACGCACGTCTATGATTTCCAAAGTTTTTATTGGTTTTTTATTGTTCTCGTGACTTGCTTCCAAGTAGTACTTGTTCTATGTTCTCACTCAATAAGTAGTTTCTATCCATAAATCCAATAGAGTTGTAGATATTATGGATTGGATACATCAACAGAGAGAGTCCTCTAATGATTGCTATCTGGGCGAGTGTAGAAAACTTGTGACTGGTCCATTTTTTTGTGTCTGTCCATATCTTTCTTTGTCTTCCTCTGTTCCTTCAACTTCCCTGCAGGATCTTTATTGACATGGGAATCATATTGTCTTACCTGCTAAAACCATGATACAGTGGTGTCCCTCTATAACATCCCTTTATAATAAATTTTGAAGTCTCCTGGGTATGAAAGAAAGTGCTTAAAAAAACCACTCCTTTGACAGACACAGAATGTAAGAACAAATCTCTCTTAATTTCTAAGGATGTACTGAAACAAACCAAACATAACACAATTCCCTATTTAACACTCTTAAAAATCCCCAATTATTATTATTCTTGATTGTACTGCATACAGCAAATATCTGTTATTACATAAATATATTTGTCAGTCTGTCTGAACCAAGATGTTATCATAGGATTTGACTGTAGTAATAATGGTTTGTCTGGCTCCGGAGTGGTACAGAGCGCATCTATAATGGCCAAGGTACAGAGTGTGATCCCCACCACAGGCAATTATGCATCAGGAGTGTTCAGAAAGCAATAGAAAAATACGGAACATATTTATATTGCCTAGAAAATCACTCCAGCCAAAAAATGCTGGGTTGATGGCTAAGTCCTGTATAGGATACACTACCACATAAGGGTTTAGTTAACATTTAACTGATAATATATTTTCTGGCCGTTTCTTGCAGGTGTTGTAACAATTGTGAAGAAGTAAGGGAGGCTTATAGGAAAAAAGGATGGGCGTTTCAGGATCCAAATTCCATAGAACAGTGTAAAAGAGAAGGATGGTCCCAGAAGCTTGATGCTCAGAAAAATGAAGGATGTAAATTGTTTGGATATTTGGAAGTGAATAAGGTTAGTCAAGTGTGTGAGATTTCTTTTACATTTAAAGTAAAGGTAGGCGTATGATAGCATCCTGCCACTAGTGGTAGGTTGATGGCAGCAACCTTCTGTCAGGGATGAAGATAACTCTTCATGTACTAAGCCGCAGCAACTATTAGGTGGGATGGTGAGTTCCTTTCCTTGCTCTTTTACGTTTACACCTATGCAAAAAGAAATTTTAGTGACAAGGGAAATAACTCAGCAAAAATAAAATAAGTGATTGTGCAAGAAAATGGATATAAAATACAATTTATAATAAATTATTATGAATCAAAGTCCAGTTTACATATATAAGGAGAGATGCTAATCTGTGAACATGTTTCTATGAATGTCATACCAGATAGTTTTACTTCTCATGTTCACCGCTAGAGGGCAGCAATGTGTATGTGAATTGCTATAGTGGCAACGAAGCTACAATTGTCGAACACGAGATCGACTGATGGAAGTGTTGTTCATGCTCAAGAACACACAGAAGCCACATGTCCCACCACAATAGACATCATTCAAAGTAGGAATCTTGACTTGGGTATTGGATACGCAAACTCAAACATGTACCCTTATGTACCCTTGGGTATGAAAGAAAGTTGTGAAGGCAGTTCCTAATTGCACACAGGAAAAGTATTGAACAAGTGTCATGGAGCACTTTGTTCGGTACTTCTGGCCAATGTAGACAGGAAGCAAGCCCCTGTTTTTAGACATTGCAACTTTAGCCCAACTCGACTTTTGAGCCATTGCCCAACATGGCTCATACATAGAGATTTGGGTTCAGTAACCAAAGTCAAACTGCGAAGTTCCTCATCCAGAAGTTCCTCATCCAAGATAGGCGTATCTACCTATATCTTTGGGTAATATAGGCAATGGTGAAGAGTCAAAATATACCGACCACACCTGGCGATGGAGTGGACGGGTATCACAAACAACAAGGCGAATTCATGAGAAATGCTGAGGACAAATCCCAGACCACCAACCTGTTTGGCAAAGCAGCACCTTGTCTAGGAAGGTGTATCAACCCCGAGTCTAATTCAACAGTCGCCGTTACCCAACAAGACTCATATGGAAGAAATTAGGTTGGGGACCTAGGGACACAAAGGGTAGTAATGGAATGGTCTTCCTACACAAGGAACAGCTCGCTGGATGTGAAGCGCATCATTGGAGGAAAGACAAACAATGGGTGACACAAGCAAATTATCAGCTTCTCTCGTAACATGTACCCACTCTGAGTAGAATTCTCCTCCAATAGGAATTGCGCCAAGCCAAAAGCTGAAGTATCCTAGGTATGAAATAAAGCTTGGAGAAACCTTCTCATTGCGCATAGGAAGCAAGAGTTAATTGCTCATAATTCCTTGGGTTCGAAAAGAAGTTTGTCATGGTAATAAGCATAAAGAAACAAAATATGCACCAGTGTCATATAAAAAATATCAAATATTTTAAATCACTATGTCGACGTCCACTAAAAATGGCCGGACTGGGTATAAATGAATAGCAACCGGGCCCTGCTGGTATGGGTATGAGAGGATTAAAATACCAGACAACCTGGAGAATTGGTTTGAACCAATACCCTTGCATCATAAGTGATTAAATTTTGCCCCATGTCTTGCTAGTGTCCATAGAATGGTAACATTGCCACCATGCATGGGGAGGTGGGTCTGATTCATGCTAAAGTCTATGTTTTATCTGGGGAGAAAACAGATATCACAGGCATGCTGTAAAGCATAATACAACATATTATGTTCTCCTGACTATATACAGTGGAATCCCTTCACTGTGCACTTGTTTGTAACAAAATTTTCTTTTCATCAATACATTTTAATGTCCCCAAATTGTTAATTCTTTAAATTTATATTACTGTATACATTGTTTGTGGGTATTACATAAGTAATAAGTCAATTTGAACCAATTTGTTATAAAGCAATTTCACTGTAACAATATCCAATGTTTTTTTTCAGTTGAATAAACTTTTATTTAATTGCTGTCTTACTTAATAGATAACAATTGATATGTTTATTTTTTTATTGTAGGTAGCAGGAAACTTCCACATTGCCCCTGGGAAAAGCTTCCAACAAAAACATGTACATGGTAAGTAGATCTTTCTGTGTTAGAATAAACTTTCATAGATTTCATCTTACATCAGATCTTACATGTAGTTGACTGCACATCAGATGTGTCATGTAATTTATTGCAGATTTGAAAGACCTATAAATGTTTTAATCCATAGGTTCACAAACTTTTTTCAGGCCAGTGCCCACTCTACAAGACATAAATGTTGTAACACTCCCCATTATAACAATTTTCTGCATTTAAGCCGTTTGATATTTTTGATGTAAATAGCAACTAATGATATATTACTGCTCATGCCGTTAAATTATTATTGGAAAAAGTAGTGGCCAATATGTGCTTCATCTTGAACACAGTTATTGCTATACTGATTTTGGTGAATGAAACATATCCCATATATCGAGCTGTCAATGTTTTCTGTTAAGAAGTTGCAGGAAGGAATTTTGTAGCTGTGTGATAAAGTCCGATCCCATAAAGATTGTAAAGTGTATGTTTGAATAGCATCAGCTGAAGATGGATGTGTCGGACCATTGGCGCAAATAAAATGACGACACAGTGCATTTCCATTCTCTAGATTATATTCTGCTAGAAATCTAGTAGGACCATGGTCCTGCTATAAGGAAGATCCAGCGGGAGTTTGAGAATGAATGTTGAAGAAGAATAACATTGTGCCCAGTTTCATACAATATTTTAAATATGAAAATTCAGAATACATATTAAGAGATTGCATTAGATTAGTAAGAATCCTATTGTAATAACAAAAAACACTGTCAAATAAATATATTACACAATGTATCACAAGATAATGAAAATAATTGATTCTTTAAATATATATTATTAATTTCGTCTTTGAGCAGCAACCAACCCCTAGATCCCACCCAATTGCAATTGCTTCTGAACCTACTATCCCCCCCCCCTTTCCCCAAGGAGACTTCAGAACCTGGGGAAGGGTGAGTACTGCACACTTTGGGTCTGTATATGTGTGCTGATAGTTCCTGTAGCTCCTGGTTATGTTTCCTTTAGCTGATAAGCACAAGATTACTCCTGACTTCTGTTCATGAGTAACTCATTTTTTTTCTATCCCCTCATTGCTAACAACAATTACATTCTGAAATCACCAAGTCTCAGTACATGTCAAACATCCCATCCATACAGTATATATTTTCTGGTGTCAATAGAAGGTCATTACTGTTATTTCTGCTGCATAGTTAGAACATATCTCCCCACAGGCATCAAACTCATCAGATGTTTTGTATGTGTCTATTGTTTTCTGTGTTGCTTTCATAAGGCTTACAGAGTCAGAACTTTTCATTGCATTATCTCTTAATTGTGTCTTGATTTCTGGCAATTTAAAACCTGTGATTGTAAACATTTTTCTAATCTTTGCAGTTCTTGTCTCTTGTCTGGGAGGTGATACCTGTCTTTTATTTCATTGACTTGTCTCAGGACTTACTTTTTTTTTAATTCTGTGGTTTAGTTTACAAGTTGTTTATTTGGGTGGTCTTTGTTCATTATTTTCCTTCTTTCATAATCCTCCATTGCAGCCATATCTCTCCGTATCTCAAGGGGTTCTACATTTGTATGAATTTCACATGCAGCCATTCATGTAGATTTCATTGCTCCACTAATAAGTTATAGGGCATTGTTTTGCACTCTGTCTAGAGATTCTACATTTGTCTTGTAACATGTTGTCAGGAGTGTATTGTTGTATTCTAAAGCAGAAAGTATGTAGCCATGATATAGTCCTCTGATGGTATCCTTGTCTGATCCCCAAGATGTGCCAGTGAGTCTTTTCAGTAGCTGTAACCATTTAAATGCTTTATTTTTGACATTTTCTACGTGTTTCTTGAGGGTGAATCTAAGATATGTGGGATGTTCTCTTGGCAATTTCTCTGTATCCAACCATAGACTGGTATTTTCTTTGGCTACTTTATGACTCTTGGTAAAAATGGTATAGACAGTTCTCTCACATTTTATTTTCAGCTTCCATGATTGACAGTATTCATGTAGTCTTCTTAAATCTCGATTTAGTCTTTTGGCTGCACTTTCAAAATTCTCATGGCTCTGCCATATTGATAGGTCATCAGCATAGAGGGCTTTTTCAGTTTTGACTTGTTGCAGACCTGCCCAACATAAGATGAAGAAAGGAGATGCACTAGGCTATGTCAGGTCACCTTTAATGAAAAACATTGCACTTCATGAAGAGCATGTCATTGACAGCAACCTTTGTCAAAATCATCAATGTGAAGTCTGAAAGAAAATAAAAATATAATCATTACATAGTTCTCCTAGAAACACAGAATATAAATGTTTACATATTTTTTTATCTCATTCTCAGTTCACGATATGCAAACATTTAGTGGACAAAAGGTAAGTAAAGAATCTTCATTTTATCAGTGTGGGTGTGTGAACTTTGTTGTGGGTAGAGTAACGTCATAATTTTTTGTATAGTTAAATAGTAAGTGGATACTATGATTACTGTTAGACATTAACATGCAGTATGATCATGGAATAATCCCTTTAGCTGTGAGCAGGTATTGCTTGACAACCCATAGTCTTTCTGACAAAAGCACAGGTTCTTGTCAGTTGTGTAACTGAGTAGCACCAGGATTCATATGTGGTCTACGGGCATGAATATGGGGAGGGGGGGGGGAGGTGTGTAAGAAATATGCTTTCTCCACAAAAGAGATTTTCAATTTTTAGGCCTACATTTTAGTGTACATATTTATTTGCAAGTTATTATATTCTTATATATAAGGAACAAATTTGTAGCGTATCCTATTCAGGACTTAGCCATCAACCCAGCATTTTTTAGCTGTAGTGATTTTCTAGGCAATGTAAATATGTTCAGTAGTTTGCCAATGCTTTCTGAATGGTCCGGATGCTCAAATGCCTGTGGCGGGGATCAAACTCGGCACCTTGGTCATCACAGACGCACTCTTTGTTTTGCTGTTCCTGTGATTTTTGTTTTGCTGTGGACACAAAGTGTGCACAGTGACACATTCAGTTCAGTTCCTGGTCAATACAGTCCTGTGGACTCATTGGGAATAGTTCTAAAGTTTTGCTGTTCCTGTGATTTTTTTTAAAACTGTGGACACAAAGCATACACAGTGGCCAATGAAAATCACAGGAAAAGTAAAACTATCATTTTCGAAGGATAAATCAGCATGACTGTATTGTCAAAAGACTAGATTCAGTGTATTGTAAGAGACAATGTTTGTCGGTGACAAGATTTGGAGGGGGGATCTATGTTAACTAATACCCATTATCATCATTTTCATTAAAAACCTGCTGCCTCAAAGGGAATCATCCTTCGAAAGTATCGCATTTACTTTTCACATGATTTTCATTGCTCACTTTGTGTTGACAGTCAATGAAGTTCACAGGAAAAGTCAAAAATGCTACTTTTGAAAGATGATTCCCAGATGAATCAGCAGGTCTTATATTGTCGTGATCTCTAGTAACTCATGAAAGTCAAATATCTATAACACAATTTTATTCCTATAATAAACCATATGTCAACACCTCCCTGTTCCATCATTGAAATAAGCCACAAGACAATAAAGACCTTCCAACAGAATTAATTAGGACTCCATTCATTACATCTTTCATTTATTGTTGCACTTTTGGTTGGTCACTATTTACATACTTGGAATCATATGCAAAAAATAGCCAAGATGACTACAAGCATATGACCAACCGAAAGCCTAACAATAATAAAAAACGTAACGAATGGGTCCTAATCAATTCTGTTGGAAAGTCTTCTATACCTCCGATTGTCTCCCACAAAGTCAGACAACAAAGCAATACCTCTCCACTGCCATCACTAAATAGTGTGAACCCTAGATTTCACTAAAAACTACTAGGAAGGTCAAAGAGTCTAAACAATGCCTTCCTCTTCCCACAAGTAACTGGTAGGTGTATCAAAACAAGGATGTGCTTCCCATTCATAAAATAGCAACCCTGTTGCTGACACCCAGTAATTACAGTAGAACCCCGATATATCGAACTCGCATATTTCGAACATTCGGTTATTGCGAATATTTTAAATAGTCCGCGCAATAGGTAACATTAATCCCTCTAATAAATTACGGATATAGCGAAGTCGGGTTTGCACCATTTCGCTTATAGCGAAGTTCCACGGTGGCCTTTTGGTAATGAATCGACGTGTATATCGAAGTCCGAAACAGACAAAGATTTGCTGACCTATCATGTCAAAGAATATTAGGTCCGCGGCCCACATGTTGGACATTGCCAAACTGTATTTACAAGCCGTACAACAAACCAAAATCTCGTCATTTGGCCAAATGATAATCTTTATGGGACTGCTACTATGACGCTGCTGTAAGGTCATGTAATTCAGTTCGGTAATGTGTTTGGCCACCTCGGCAAAGAAATCAGGCAGGAGTGTCAACCCAGTAAAGCCACGTTTTCAAACCTGTGATAGTGTGGTTCAGTCCTGGTTGTGATTCTACTGATTTTGTTTAAGATGTCTTCGCCAAAAGAGCTTAAACGTAAAAGTTTGTCTGTTGATGACAAAGTTGATGCTATTCTGTCAGTGGATAGAGGTGAAAAAAAAAGTGTAATCGCCAAGCGTCTGGGAATACCGTTAAACACGTTGTCAACATGGATTAAAAACAGGGACAAAATATTAGCAACACATGCCATCATCAACCCAAATCGAAAACGGAATAGAATGGCTACATATGCCGACGTGGAGGAAGCCTTGCTAAAGTGGTTCACAAACTGTCGTACTAATTCTGTGGCAGTCAGTGGTCCAATTCTAATTTCCAAAGCAAAGAATTTTGCTGATGCCTTGGGGTACCCAGAATTTATGTGTTCTTCTGGATGGCTGGATCGATTTAAAAAGCGACACGGAATTTCTGGAAGGTGCATCACGGGGGAAAGTGCAGCTGTTAGTAATGATCTTATGTCAAATTGGACTAAGTCAGCACTTCCCAAGATTCTCAGTCAGTTTAAACCGAGAGATATTTATAACATGGACGAGACAGGGATTTTCTTTCGCCTAATGCCTGACAAAACTTTGACTTTCAAAGGGGATCCTTGTCACGGAGGAAAGAAGTCCAAGGAGCGTATAACGGTAACAGTCTGTGCTAATATGGATGGGTCGGATAAGATGGAGCTTCTTGTTATTGGAAAATATCAGAATCCTCGATGCTTCAAAAATGTTAAGAAGCTCCCTGTACAGTATGTCCACAACAGAAAAGCTTGGATGACTTCGGAGATTTTTGAAAACTGGCTGCACAAGCTGGATGTAAGGCTTGAAAGAGAAGGGAGACAAATACTAATGCTGGTAGACAACTGTCCGGCACACTCTAAAATGACACACTTGAGGGCAATCACACTTAATTTTTTGCCTCCAAACACCACATAGTGTCTTCAGCCAATGGATCAAGGCATTATACACAATTTGAAGGCACTGTACCGTCGAATGGTTGTGGAACGTTTGCTGTGTGCTGTTGATAGAGGACAACCTGTAGACAATAACACTGTGACACTGCTAGATGGTGTTCGGATGCTGCACAGCGCTTGGAATCAAGTGAAGCCAGAGACTATTGCTAATTGTTTTAAACACTCAAGATTTGTGCAGTCAGATAGCGCTGGCCCATCTGCTGTTGTTTCTTCGATTGCAATTGCACCAGATGTAGGAAATTTATGGGATCGTCTACGTTCAGCTGGTTTCGACATTCCAACGTTTGAAGACTTTCGTGATGCTGATAACGACTTGGCAAGTAACGAAACCATGACTGACGAAGCCATAATTGAGTCGGTAACTTCACAACATGATGATGATGACGATGATATTGGTGACAGCATGGAACGTCCCCCACCCACAACAGCCGACGCCATGGAAGCTCTTGCTGTTTTGCGTAACTGGATGGAATGTAGCAACGCGGATACGAAAAATGGATTTAAAATGGTAGCAGACCTGGAGAACATTGTTATTAGCTCACGTCCGATGCAGCAGAAATCAATTACGGACTTCTTCAAAAAAGATACATACATGTATACTGGACTTAATTGAGACTGCTGCCAAAGTTGAATGTATCACCATATGACTACAGCTGTATATACATGTACTTACAGGTATGTAAATGTACTGCCAATTTTTATTATTTAACGTTAAAAACAACTTTTTATCTCGTGTTTAAAAAGAAATGTATAGTAGGCCTAGCTCACAGCTTCGTGAAGCGCGCTTCATAACTCGTGAAGTCGGCTTGACATTGCAAGTTCTTAGAGCATTGCATTTAATAAAAAACGGTTATATCGAACCTCGGATATATCAAATTAATTCAATTTCCCCGAGAACTTCGATATATCGGATATATACTACTGTAAGTCATTTAACTCATTCTGGAGTTAACTCATTAACATTTTGGAGGGCACAGGAGAATGATGGTCAACCATTATAGGACCGGTACTGTCAGCAGAAGTGTAATGGCGGATACACTCAAGGAGAGATCGGAGCAACTGTGTCCAGTTTGCAGTGATGATGATCAGACGACTAACTGACTAACTCATTCCGGATCAATCAAGAAAATAATGGCTCGATATTAAAGCTCTACAGGACCAATCACCAGATTATCGTTTTTTTATTTTAGATCTATCATATGTTTATCAGTTATATTTCATTTTGGCCACACAAGTTTTAATGTCAACATCAAAACATCCTAGAAATCTATCACTTCCGTTTTAATAACTTGGATAGTGAATCGGATACTGATGATTCAGGTAGTGATTATATGCTTAATGTGGACTTCCGAAAAATAAGAAATCAAAGCAATCTGGCTTAGGTTTTATTAAAAATTTAGCAACTGCTTGCATCAGATCAAGGAATGTCAGGTTCTCTGAAGAAGCATCCAATAGTAATGATGGATCTACTTATTCAGAGGATTTAGTTGGTACTTCTAGGCCTACTAATGTAGGCTTATGCATCAAACTGCTACAAATTAACAAGCTAGGCCTAGGATTTATGCTGTGTGGCATGAAGCCCTAGAAGGAGAGAGTATAAGAGTGTCTCACTTTAGACAGATACATTCTGGCAGCAAACTTGGCCTTCCTGACAATGCCTCCCCTCTCCAGTAGTTGCTATCCTTGATGACAGAATCAATAATTGATAATCTAATAGCCAATGCCAATTCTTATGCTCAGCAGAAATTGAAAATGAATACATCTGGATGAAAATGTTCTATCTATTCAAAATTGACTCCGCTTGACTGAAATATTTTTATGAAGTTTCTCACCACCCTGATAAACATGGGTGTGGACCCCAAACATTCTACAAGACTTTTAGTCCACAAAAACCACACTGAGGTAGCCCCTGGTTTAGATCAATTTTCAGCAGGACCAAATTTTTATTGTTTTAACAATCAATGCTTCATGCGACTGGAGCTGATGCACAGGGTAAATGTAAAATAGAGCCATTCATAAATGAATTAATTGTGAGCTTTCAGAATACATTCTATCCTGCTGAAAACATATGCATAGATGAGATGGTTATAGGTCACAAGGGAAGATTTAGACACAAGCAATATAATTCAAGCAAGCTAAAAAAAATACCATATATAGTCATTCAGACTGTTACCCTGCCGAAGACGGATGTGTCGGACCATTGGCACAAATAAAAGGTGACACAATGCATTTCCATCCTGCTGGAAATCTAGTAGGACCATGGTCATGCTACAAGGGAGATCCAGCAGGAGTTTGAGAATAAACTCTGAAGAAGAAGAAGACTGTTACTCCATCACCGGATATTTTCAACCTGCTGGTATATTTTGGTGCGGACATAACATACAGGCTGGAAACTAACACAAAGTCTACCCATGCTGTCAAAATGTTTGACAAACAACTGCAGAGTCAGTTGTGTCCTTTTTTTTAGATGTAAAATGATAACGTGATAGTCATGTGTTGGTGTTTTTCTGTTTGGTTTTAAGAAATCAGTCTCTATACAAAGATACATCTAGACACACAGGGGATTAACTAAATAAGTGTCTGCTTTGAGGACAAACACATTAATGATTTCTCATATTATTTCTTGATTTCAGTTCAATATCACTCATCAAATAAACCATCTGTCATTTGGAATTGACTATCCTGGCATTGTGAATCCATTGGATAATGTTTTTGAACAGGTTGAATCAAGTAAGTAATTGTATAATTTATTATCTATTTATTTAATCTCTTCTACATTTGTTGGTAGTGTGCTCTAGACAGTGGAAAAAAAGATTAAGCATGCGTGACAGTGATTAGCTTTGAACTTGGTGACCAGTATTTAACCAGTTCTCTCATACAGCTGGCCTACTATACTACTAATATTACATTAACGTTCACCAGAAGTGGTAAAAAACACTTTACATAATAGTTAACCAACACAAAGTCTGATATGCTGGGTCATTACCGCAATTAAAACTGCAGCACTATGCATTTCTGTTCTCTGGATGGACTACATCATACTGGAAACCTAGTCACATGTTGGATGGCTAAAACCATTGTCGTGCTATAAGAATCTGGTGGGAGTTTGAGAACAAATGCTCTTTTCAGGTGACATTCTATTTAGAACATACCCGGTAGTTTTTCATATGAAAGCTCTGAATCCCTTACAATTCTGGAGAAATTGACCTGTGACAGCCAATATATATTTAACACTTACTGATGTCACTAGTCCAATGCCATCTTGGTATGCACGTTTACCTGCAACCATACCTTCCATGGCCAGTTCTTCTATGATGTTATGTATTTTTTAAAATTATCACCGATCTGTAGATTTTACTTGTTCCTGTTGAACACTTTACTGATCAATTTCGACGATAGTTGAATTTGCTATGATGCATCAGAAAAATGGGAATACCCATTGCAATAATGTGCTAAAAATAGTGTTTCCGGGACATTATGTTTTCTGTAAAAATGGCGGCATGACGGGAATAACGATATATACCTAGTAAGTGAGTTTTTATCAAGAAATATCAGAGTTTTCGAAGGAAATATTGTATGATATAGAAATTAATGAAAATCTAGGTCTAGCATTATGATAAGTAGCATTTTGCACTTGAAATAACTCTGGAGATTTAAAATTTATTCAGAAAGTGCAAACAGTCGTTACAATGCATAGAAAGTTTCAAGGCTTTCTTGCGCTAGATCGATTTTATACGAATTTTTAAAGACAGCGATGTCAATGTATAAAATTGTGCTTGCACCCTCGGTAATGGCGGACAAGTACGCTCTGGATTGCTGGTCAGCAAAGTGTTAATCCTGGTTGTTCTCATATCCTGGAACTTTTTTTTCATTTTTTAATTCGTAAACCGTAATACTTAGCATGGTGGTATTAACCTCTAGAGCCCTGGCTTAAAATTACAAAACTTCCCCCAGGGCCTGACTTATTTTTTGGAAAATTTGCGTTATTGATGGTGGGTGTTTTGAAAACGTCATAACTTTTTTGTTTTAAAAGATATAAAAATAATTTTTGCACATCTAAATAAAGGAGTGAATAGTGAATATTATCGTGTTTTGTTGTTGTTGTATGTGTGATATGACAGTTGTGAGCAAGTTTTGAAGTTGAAAATTCTGGCGAAAAACGCAAAACGTCATTTTCAAAATCGCAAATATATCTTCGTGACGACCCTAATACATGAGAAATGTGTGACAACATTGATAAAATCCTCATAAATACCTATACTTATTGTATATATATATTGTTTTATATCAAAACTAATATAATATGAACTAAAAAACTAATAAAACGTGAAGAAATTGCATATAACGTCCGTCATGTCAACACTAGGTCTATGCCGACACGCAGCGTAATTATTGTCCATGCACACACGTGTCACCCCTGATACATATTATTTTTGTGCTTTTTAATGAATACACACACATTCTTATCAAATAACAACATATTAAACACAAAAAAACAACAATTAAAACATGTAGTTTATAAGAAATCGCATATAACGTCCGTCCAGTAAACACTAGGTCTATCCCGACACGCAGCGTAATTATTGTCTAAGCACACACGTGGCACTGCTGATACATATTATTTTTGTGTTTTTGAACGACTACACAAACATTCTTATCAAATAACAACATATTAAACACAAAAAACAACAATTAGAACATGTAGTCACGATCACTTACCCATGCCACGCGGTACTCAATTTGATAGTAAAATACGGCCGAAAATGGCTAAAGTCGCTCTAGAAATGCGTTGACAAATTCAACCGGCTTTCTCTCTCTTACAATCGTAATGAGTAAAGGAATTTGACCTTTAAACTGTGACATATTCCTAGCTTCGTGTTGCGGGAATTCTACGTCATATAAGCTTTAACTTCATGAAGTTCCGTACTCGGGAATGGAGCGATATCGTATGGCGTGTGATTGCGACCACAGGCAATACGGGATGCACACGCAAGGTGCATTGTTGCGACCATAGGGGCCTAAAGGTTAACCAAATTCACATAAGAAATTGGTCAATGTATGTGCCAAACCAGAAGTTTGTGATTTTGTTCATGTGCTGTGTGGAATTCTTTCGGTGAAGGTGACCTAGTAGTATTTGTTGCATTTTATTAATGGACATTAATAGAGTGTGCACATTGATTTTTGCTTTTTATCTTGAAGATTCTGGTTCTAAAACTTTCAAAATTCAACTTATAGAATAAATATAAATGGGAATTTTCAAAAGTATTATTAAATAGGAAAATTTGTTATAAAAGGATGTGCAATAGAAGGATTTCACTTTACTACTCCAAAAAGGGCTCAAATGGTGTAGAGGATACATGTCACTGTACTCGGATTCCAGATATGTACTCCATCCCTCTTAATGAAATGCCAACTGCTGAGAGTACCACTCATAAAGCATGTAACTAATAGCTTCAAGCAATAATCCCCAGAGATCTCTGAAACAATCCACTGTGTAAACAAGGCCATAATGTGGATCTGAACCCACAACCACTTGAGCTCACGGTGAACTGCTCAACCACTACTTTTCTGACATTCCCTACTGTACTTTTAATGAAAAGATAATAGAAATAATAAGATAAAGAATAAGGACAAAACAAATGTTATTGTGATCTAAGATCTTCTGTCTGATAGTTACATACCAAATTATGAACCAACATGATGAAACTGTTGCTGATAGGATTTTAACTTCAGTGACCAGTTTTGAGATGTGTTTGGCTTTTTTTCTGATTTTTATGACAAAACCATGGGATGGCAGTCACTAGCATTGATTGAAAATAATCTGCAGACCATTATTTCTGAAAATGTTTACGTTCTTAACCACATTTCATGTATCTTTGTTGACATTACCTGTGTCACTTCTGCATTTGTTTTCAAAACTCCTACAAATTAACAGGATGTTATCCAGAGAGTGGAATGTGTTGTGTCACGGTTTTACAGCTTTGCTACAATATGTGCGCCTTTTGGCCTGACACATCCGACTTCAGCATGACTTCTGTGTCAGGACACTAACTCCACCACATTAGTCACCTCTTATAACATGCATGGAAGGCAAACTGTTGCTATTTTTTTTACCCCCTCCCTTTGCTCCATAGCAACAAACAGGTGCCCATATCAGTAAATTGTGGCAACTCATCACCAATTTTTAATTTTGCATTCTTAAAATGTGACCATTCCCCATTGCAATAAATTCTTCAGACAAAGGATTACCCCATATATAAGCTACATCTCAAGTTAAGAAAAATTTGTTGCTGCCTCATTTAAAAGACAGTCTTCACATCTCAAAATGTTGGTCAAAATGCATGTTCAACTTGCAACATGAAAGATTAGATAAAATTACTTCCCCTTTATCACTATTAGTATCGCAATTCAGATGTCAGGCCATTGGTGAAATAAAATGACAGCACAGTCTATTTTCTGGACTACATCCTACCGGAAATCTAGAACAATTGTCCTGCTACAAGAGAGATTTTGGGAACAGACACTAAAAATATATTTATGTTCTATCAATTCTTATCTGGGAACAAACATGAAATTTACTGCATAGTGATGCCCGTTTTGTAGTCGTCTCCAAAGAGAACACATTGCGCCTGCACAGTCCTACTTTGATTTTCTAGCCTACATAGACCAAGAATTCCCTTAAGTAAAACATTACCAGGAGCAGATTGCGTCACACGGACCACGAATTGCTGATGTTCAAAGTAAAAATAAAGAAAATCAACAAAAACACTCATAACATTAGATATGACACATCAGACATACCAAGCGAATATAACATCGAGATAAGAAATAGATTTACCACACTTCTAGATATACAAGGAGAATTGACTGCAAACATTCTTTCCAATAAAATAAGCGAAGGTATTCCCAACACTGCAGAAAAGCTTCTACCCCCCAAAAAAAGACATAAAAATCAAGAATACATCTCAGAAGAAACAATGAACTTAAAGATAGATAAGGAAATAGCAACCTTTTTTTTCACACCCCACCTAAGTCTTTCTAAAATTCTGATCATCTCTTCTCCCCCCCCCCCCCAATCACCTCATGTAACATTTTTTTATATTCAAAAATTGAATTAGGCATATTTTCTAAATAAAGCCTAATTACAACTTGTTCCAATTACCCCCTGTGGGCCCCATGATGGGAAACAATGATCTAAAATATTACTGCAATCAGCAGACATTTATACTGCCCATTTTCTTATGGAATGTAGGCATGAATGTACAACCAAATCATAATGAGAATAGTATTGTTTATTATATATATTTCTCAACAAGGGATGTCACAATGAACATACAAAACTGGGGTGTGTGGGCTAATAATTTTACATTGAACTGCATAAGTATGATACAGTGGAATATCCCTTTATAGTGTATACAGTTATAACAAAGTTCCCTATTTAACAATGCTTTTCAAAATCCCCAATTAGTTTGTTTCTCGCCATTTGTTATATACACAGATTCCACTGCACAAAGTAGCATTTTACCTTCTGTGTTTACTCTAGCACAACCATTTAGATTTTTATCTAAATGGTGTATTTTAAGGGCCCCCACAAAGGGAGGAAATAGTAGAAACACTGTAACCTCCTATGCATGTCGTGAGAGGCAGCTATGGAGTTTTAGGGAGAGGGGGTATTATTCCACCCGGCTGAAAGGTGCAGATATTGCAACCTAGCTGTAAACCATGACACACACTATTTTTTTCTTTAGACTACATCGTAAAAATCAGAAGTTGGTTCATTACGGAATGATTGTCCACATCGCGTGTTTCATTCAACCTTTTTTAAATACTATGCACACTTTCAGTCTTTGCGACTCTGGGATGAAAAAGTCGCAACTTCTGCTGCGGATGAAACAATCTGCACACAACGCATTAAAAGTGTGCCCACCCCCCATCATCCAGTGGGGAGATCTCAGTGTGTAGCGTGCAGATCGTCGGATGTGGCAGTTTACGTATCTTTATCAAAGTTTTGTTAAATAATGTATGGTTTGTTTTGTTAAAAATGTGTACACATCATACCGCAATGAACGCAGAAGTTTCAGAAAAAAATGCAAGATTTTTATTGCATCTCAAAAGTGATGTGTAAGGGATTGTGCTGGTAATTTACAGGAGAGCTGCATTATTATCACATCTGTGGCTTGTCTCTCATAGTTTAAGAACTATGATGAGATGTTAGTGTACTTTCCAAGTACATGTTTACAAAGTTTAGCGTTTTAAAGTTATAGTTATTAGTTAGCTACTGCGCATAACTATTCTCCATCAGTATCAACAAACATTGGTTTATAATTTCAAATATATCTATTATGCCGCCGTACGCTACTTAACAACCATGATGTTAGTCCAATTCGGTTATATCAGAGCTTTACAACCATAAAAAAAATAGTGGAGGTCAAAGTTCTGGTAATCCAGTCACTGTGATTTCATTCATAACAACAAACATGGCGTTGCTGTAAATGATGTTGCACATGTTAGCAGTATGTCAGACTGTTGTAATGTCAAATGGAGGAATAAGAAACACTGTGACACATCTCAACAGTTATCAAGTATAATTTATGTGGAGATCATGTGTAATGCCAAAAGAGTTTGCATTTGACACTATTCTTAACTCTTTGTCTCCGTACGGTTTTCCTGCTATGCCTAACACCCGAACACGATAGTAAATTCATATTAAAATTTACATTAGAGCGGCTTTTCGGCATAGTGGGTCTTCAAAATGTAGATATTAGCGACTCAGTGCACATAGAGAGTTAAAGACATATTACTTGTCCAAAAAGTAAATATTTAGTAGTGATTATTTTCCTTGTGTATTAAGTATGTATATTGTGTTGTCTTGCTGATATCCTTGGTTACAGAATATTTAATTTCATTAAAAGTGTTACACATCTACTTGGAAAGTACCGATGTTAAGATGATATAGTAAGAAATACGTCTGTAACTAATGAAATAAATGATAGGAAATTAATCTGAAGTAATGAGAGATGTAATAGGACAATCCTTTATCAAGAGATTGAAAAGGCAAGAATCTATTACTGAGCAATATGATAAGACTATATATGTCATTTCTTATGTGCGAACAATGAGTTGCAACTTATGATTATGATAAAATTCAAAGAACTTTACACAAATAAAATTGTCATGTCAGTAGGATTTTGATTTCAGAGCTGCACATTGCTTGTGAGGCAACTGTGTACATTTCTGCATCTTTATTTGTAGTTCTTATTGCAAACATGTGGCACATTTATATTTCTACATATACATTGCATATCATATAGATAATATGACCACTGAATCCAAGTTTTTTGCATGTGGTGACATATAAGTAAAAATTGAAGACTAGTCCATATTTTCTGCCTCTCATTACATAAAACGTATACTGGAAATAAATTTTGGGAACATTTTTTCAGCAGGCTTTTTATTTACATCAGCACCGAATGCCTGTTCCAATGGCCATAAATGTACCAAATGTGCCTCCACCTTGAACCATTGTCTTGCCAACTGTAGAAAATAGTTCCCGGCCTCGGAGACCATACCTGTCAAGAAACATACAAATAATGTGATATCAAATATATCCAATAAAATAGTGATATGCTTATTCATATGGCATGACATGGAAGAAAACTATATACAGATTATTATTACTCTGAGCAGGCAGTGCTGAGCTGGAGTAGAATCGTAAAGGAGCAGAATGGAGCTTACATGGCAAAAACTCCCAGCATGATCGTGGAAAAGGAGGCAGTTTTGGTGTCAACAAAATGAATTGCAGGCACAAAAATATTGAGAGTTGTAATAATCAGTCAAATGTGTGGTTCCGAATGATAGGATGAAGTACATTGCATACTCTAATCTGTGAATAATTCTGCATTTATTCTTCTGGGTATGCAGGAGTCCACAATGAAAGAGCAGACACAGCGTCAATAACTACCAATACTGTGAGAATTAGTCATGGATAAGAATGGCATATTAAGATCTTTACATGAACATTTTCTAAATGCGGACACCAGACTGGAAGGAGATATGATAATGCAATTTACATAATTTGTAATTATCCTCAAATTGAGCATGGTGACTGGGGTGTATGTGTGTAATCAGTGAGCTACAGGAACCATTAGCATGTATACTCTATATCATGTACTGGAAAAGACAGCAGCACCAATGGGTTTGTCCAGAGTGCATCAACACATCAATTCAGAAAACTAAAACTAAGCTCAAAGATAGTCTGTCTCATTCCCCAAAAAATCTATTACAGCCAGTGATTCTCTTCAAGTCATGATGCAATCATTTTGAAGTGTTAAATAGAGAAACTTGTTATAAAATTATGTACTATAGAGGGATATAAAATGATACACGCTATAAAGGGATTCCTCCATGGAGTATCAAATTGATAATTAAACAGGTAAACGTAGGTTCCATGGCAGCAGCCTGCTATCGGGGATGAAGATAGCTCTTCATGTACTAAGCCGTAGCAATTCCAAAAATACTACTCATATTCCAGCTGTGTGACAGAGAAGTACACATCAGTGGTCACCGGTACCAGACAATTGTGCATCAGAACCATTTAGAAAGTAATGACATGACAACGTACTAAATTTGAATATTTCCTATAAAACCAAAGAGCCATAAAATTGTGGGTTTGTTGTTACATCCTGAATATGCTACAAACAACTTATCACAGAGTGTTTCAGTGCTATAGCCTATAAATCATTTTCAAAAGAAATGTGATATTGTGTTAATGCAGTTAAAAATAATAAATAACACAATTTATTATTAATAAGTGATTGGAGAAGTTGATATGAAATGTCCAACAACATGACACCTACAGAGCAGTATGAGAAGTATGCTAAACTGTAAGCTTATGGGAGTCTTTCTACATCTGCTAATGGAGACTGGAAATATAAACTGATGTGCAAAACACTCAATTACAACCAATACATTTTCAATTTTTACTTCATCGGATCATCATGATTGCACTCTGGACATGCCCATAGGTTACTCCCGATCTCCACTTGTGTGCCCACAATGACAGTTCCAGTTCTGTTTGTTGACAAATATTCTTCAAAGCTCATTCTTCCTGATAATTCAACACTCCAATGATTAGATTTCACAACTACTTTCACATCCCTCTACAGTGCATCCTTTTATACAAATGTTCATATTTAACATAACTACAACAGTCGTTGAATTTCCATTAAATACCCTTGGTGACCAATTTTGACGTACCAGTAGTTGTGGCAGTAGAAGCAGGAGAATCCCTTTATAGCGCATTATTTTATTATAAAAATCCTAAATGTAACAACTTTTCAAAATCTCAAATTAGCGTATTCCTGTAAATAACTATCATAGGTAATTTTGGTAGCTACATACATACTGGTATTTTGTCAGTTCTGACCAATTTGTTATAATGGGGTTCCACTGTACTACTGCTACAGTCAAATACCATTTTAATAACTTGGTCCGAACCGATTAAATATTTATGTAATAACAGAAATACACAGCACAAACAATATAGAACAAAAATATAATTGAAGATTTTGAAAAAAATGTGTATATACCAGTATTTTGTGGTAGTACAGAATAGTTCTCTGCTGTGCTATAAATAGCACACTGTTGACAATTTTAACAATCCAATGTCATGGATGCCCGTGTAACACCAATCAAAATAATGGCTGCCGTGACGTCACATCCGACAATCACTTGAGTTCAAATCTAGACACAGACGAACTTATGCATAATCTGTTTGTTTTCCAATTTACACATTTTTACAATTTCCTGTTATTTGTGGTGAGCGATCAGTATTTCTGCCCGCTATACACTGAGCGAGGTGCGCGCACACATTAGAAATATTATTTCTAATCCGAACTTTACTCTAAGTACTTACCCGTAAGCTTGCCAAATCACACAACAAAGGTCAGAAAACACATCGAAACTAGAGCAAAGGTCACAGCGGAGAACTATAATGTACTTCAGCCCCAGTAGGTAAATAAAAGGATGCGATATAAAGGGATTCCATTGCACTTCCAAATCTATGTGCTTCCGGCTGACGTTCTTTCGCAGTATTTGAACACTGTTTAATGGTTTCTGTATATGCTATATGCCTCTGATTATGATAGACACTATGTAATTATTTACAATATCGTGGATGCCTCGGAATGAATTGGAGATGGCAATAAAACGACATGGATGATACAGAATGAAGTAGTCATTCATAGTGCGTATATATTCTTTGCACACAGATGACATTTGTGCTGAATCATACAGGTAAACCAGCCCTAGTTGCCCAGTCTAAAGAAACTCTGTATACAGACACAGCATATATTTACCTGAGAGCAGAGAATCCTCCAAAGATTGCACCTGATGCCATCCCGACACAGAAACCCATCATAAATCCAACTTTGACTCTATCAAAACAACTTGGTGCACCATGGTGCCCATATGCAGTAGATGGGACAGGCATTATCAATCACAAATGTTTCTTGTAGCTATCCCAGAGTTAAGAGTGTATAACTTCACTTTGTGGAAGTTTAGTGAATTTCTGTTGGTAATTATCACCTCACAATCAAAATGTCAAATCAGGACCTGTAATATCATACAGAGAATCAATAAAGAAGTTCTAGAAGTTCCAACTGAGATGATATGGTCATATTTATAGATCAGCTTGCCTATACTATATAACTTTTGTAATATGTATTTACTGCACAAAACTGACATCCAATAGAGTAGCGTTTTGCTAATCCCTAAAGACACACATAATAACAGACAAATCGACATTTTGACCAACAGACGTTTATCAAGATAAAAGATACAACAAAACAGTAAGATTATGGTTGTTCACATTGGCATGTGTAATGTAGATTGACAGGAAGAGGTGAAACGGTTGAATCCTAGTTTAAGTCACAGTTGTGCTATAAATAGCTCACTGTTGTCACGGATTTCTGTGTAACACCAATGAAATTATCGAAAGTAATGGATGCCATGACGTCACATCTACCAACACAAACAACATCTCAAACACTTATAATTACAATTTTGATAACTACTTTATTATTTCATTTATAACTGATCCTAATCCTTACCCCCATCCCTAATGTAAATACTAATACGAAATTATGCCTTTTCAATTAAAATACCTTAATTTTAAATACAAATTCTACTAATCACGCTGCAAAGGTCAGGTAATACCTCGAAAGTAGAACAAAGGTCACAGTGGAGAATCAAACTAGGATTCAGCCGGTGAAACGACATCGGACATAGAATATATATAAAAAAATGACTACAAACATATGACATGAAACAAACAGACGACACTATGGAACAACTAGAATCATACATGAGGCAGGTGCTCATTGATGATGGAGGGTTTGAGAGTGCCTGGCACACAGAGTTTTTGCACTCTTATTACGCCATGAATGAGCACCGGTCTCGTATGATTCTACTCATCTAGTCCTAGTTGTTTGAGTTTGTTTCTTTCATACTGAATTGCAATTTTCAAGGGCTGTCTATCTATACTAATATGGTGTAGCACTATATAATAATATATTGAAAAGTATGCCAATGTCCAAGTACTAAAAAAAAAACAGATTAGGACTGGAGCAAAATTAGGCATTAGCACAAAATATATATGTGATTGATTCATTGATTACTCTTTAGTTAGTTTGCATGAGCATTGCGTCATAAATATGCCTAATATTTATAAAATATGTGTAATATAGGTCTATATTATTTGTTATACACTCGCCTTCACACAGCAATGTATATAACTTGATGTGTTATTCTACCATATACTTTTTATGTGATACTCATCTAATTTTATTTCATTCTATCGTACTATTTTATTTCTATCGAAAATAGGCTGCAACTTGTATTGAACATTTCATCGACAGTTTCTGGTATTCTTAGTCTAATGCGTTAATTATTACTATTCTAATAAATATTGGTATGCTATGCGTACAATAACAACATATATGCGTATAGCGTATTAATGAATTTTTGTGACAGATAATCCTACACTAGAATTATGAAAATATCTAGACAACACAGATGTCTTACTATTCTCATCATTACGACCTTTGTTTGACCCAAAGTTCGTTTCCGGCAGAAATTTTAGTTTACATGTAAAAATTACATGTTACGACTGTCGTCAGTACACTGGGCTACTGTCTTTAAATAAATTATATTCCAATTATAAACGTAAACATTTGTGAGGAACAACTAACGCAGGGAAAAATTTATATAGCTATTAATATTTTAGTAATGCTTTCTTAAACATGACCTGCTGCCGATATAGTCTAGGTTGTCGACGCTATCGTCAGAGGCCAAGTGGTCTAGGGGTATGATTTTCGCTTCGGGTGCGAGAGGTCCCGGGTTCAAATCCCGGCTTGGCCCTTACGTATTTTTTGCCAATTTATTTGGTATCAATTTTGCTGTTGTCTTGTACCGGGCACATACTGTTTCACATTGGCCATATGGATGAAAGTTTTACTTTCAATCAAGAAGTTTCACTAAGTTGTACTATAACAGATAAATATGTGTTTTGGAGATATGATATAAAGTGGTTACACGAAAATCTCTGATGAAACGTTACAACGATGACGCGTTTGGAGTGGGGGGGGGGAGAGGTGGAGGACAGGACGACACTTGAAAAGAGGTTGATTGTGAAATAACAACCACAATGAGCAGGGGAGACAAATATTCGATTATCTTAAAAATGTGAGAAGAGATGATTTGAAAACTAATGAATGAAGCAAGATAATGAGAATAGACCTAACAAGGAGAACAAATGAGCACATGAGATAAGGTTAAATAAATAAAAGGTTATTTGTCAGAATTTGATGAAAAATCATAGATTTTAAGATTATTTTTTTAAATAGTGAAATGTGAGATGAAATACTAGAGGAAAGCTGAAGGGGTCACCAAGCTTGACAGAATTAACAAAAATATGTAATAATGCTTAAAACCTAACTTTCCAACAGTTTATTTGTCTGAGTCGTTGATGCAGTCTGTGCAAACCCATAGGTGCTCAATATCTACAAGCACATTATGAAGATTATGCATGCTGCTATTTCCTGTAGCTCAGTGGTTAGGCTCACACACACCTTAGGCAAGCACCACATCAATTGTGCTATTCAGCTCCTTGCTGCAGTAATTCCAAATCTTATCTATCTATCAATATCGATGGGGTCTTTGTTACCTCTAATATTTTATGGTAGTGTGTCCTGATATAACCTAATTGGACTTTGTCCGCTGGTTGAAAGTAGCACGCCTCTCCAAAAGAGAAATTCCAAATCTTTAGGTTGCAATATCATATCTTCTTCTATTACGGTGTCAACATTTAGAAAATGTTCATGTAAAGATCTTAATATGTCATTCACGTCCATAATTAGTTCTCCTAGTAGTGGTGCTTTTGAAGCCAGTGTGTCAGCTCTTTAATTTCTGCAGACTCCACGTCCAGGATGATAAATCCACAGAACAATCAGAATATGCAATGTGCTCCGTCCACTCATGTCTGAGCTCACGTCCACTCATCATCCAAACTTGATCTTTCTAAACATGGACAGAAAGCCTATGACTGCTACAGCGCCTATTGTTTTGTGTCAGAAATTCACTTTAGTGCCTCAGTAAATGTTACAGTTTCCATTCTCATGCTGGAGGTTGTTGCCATGTAAACTCCATTCTGCTGTAACAAAAAAGGAACTCTCCCTGAATGCATGCCTACCAATATATTTTTATTTTTATTATTTCCCTTGGTTACATTTGTCAGACAACTGGTATTTATTCATTAATCCAAACCCCAACCACTCATACAGTCATACTAAATAGGGTTACCATTCGTCCGGGTTTCCCCGGACACGTCCTCTGTTTATGCCAATGTCCGGGCGGCTTACCAGAAAAATAGCTTTTGTCCGGGTTTTTCTCCGTCCCCAACCGTCCGTCCCCGATCAATCGATACTTTCTTACTTACTTTTCTGTGCTATATACTTTAATCTATTATGTATAGTGAAATAAACATGCACGCCAGCTATATTTAGCTCAATATTAACATTAGCCATCAGAACTTCTGGTTCCGTTAACCATTTTTAATTTTTCGTAAACATAACACATTTCGCATAGCAGACAGTAATGCGAATTCGTTAGTGATAATTATTAATTAATTAATTTTTGAATTGAAGATTGAACTTAAATATACAAAATAAGATTTAAAAAATGCTGAAACTCAGTTAACACTCAGTTAATACAAGTTTATAATTAAATAAGAACAATATTTTATTAGTTTAGCTTTAATTTTATTTGTACAACACTTAATATTGGCCATATTTGATGAAAATTTTGCGTGTCCTCTTTTTCCATCTGACAATTATTGTAACCCTAATCCTAAATAAATAAATATTTAAGTTTAAACAACTTAAACAAATTTATAAAGATTACCAAAGGAAATAATCAAAATAAAATTATATTGGTAGGCACACATTCAGGGAAAGATTAAAAAAATAATATAGTCACGTATCCTAATTCTTGTATCTTCAAAAATATTTTTTCAGTGCAAGTGATGTGCCAATATTTCATAAAAATTGTGCCAACTACCTATATTAAAGTGAATGGAGAGGTGAGTATGATGTGGTCATGGCACTATTTCTCTTCTTCTTTATAATGTATGCTAATGATGTAAACCAGCAGCATAACATAATTTATACTTCCCGGTAGAAACCACACAATTTCATACTGGTTATTAGAACACGAATGCAGAAGAATATATTCTAGTTTAACATGCAATTCCACTTATGTTCATTCAGCGTCAAATAAGGTGCATCAGGAGGCAGCATAGCGCAGTGGTTAGCGCACTGGCTTCGCATATGAGTGGTGCTGGGTTCATTCGCCAGTTGAGGCGGAAATGTTTTTCAGATCGTAACGGCTCCCAGGTTGACCTAGCTTTTAAATGGTGCCGGATTAATGCAGAAGTAAAGACTGTGAGGGAGAGGAGATGGCTCCCACCCTCATTTGCAGATCCTCTGAAATGTTAGATCGCTAACATCTAACACCCCTACAGCATTAAAAAAAATTATATGGGTTACTTAAGGTGCATAGTGCAGAACTAGTCATTTCCAGTGTGATCTATGTGATGCTTCTGTGTGTAGATCTTGCATGTTGTTCAGCAACATAGTCATACCTTATTTGATGATTGTTCTATCCAGTGGAGTCCCTTTATTTCCTTGTTATATCCCTGTTCTTAACACAAAGAATATTACAATGGTTTGCCATTACACTGGTAAAAATCAAAATTGTTAAATCTAATTCATTTGAAAGCAAAATTCAGGAGCAAAAGAAGTCCTGTAAAATAGGCTATGCACACATGCACAAATTTAACTTTATACAATGGCGTTCCTGTATAGCGCATCCTTTCCAAAATCCCCCATTAGGCCTATATTTATTATGTATTGCTTATAATGTAATAACAAAATATTTCATCAATCCAGACCAAGATTTTATAATGTGATTTGATTGTACCCTCATTAACAAGTTTACGATTATTACATAAGAATTATGACTATGGGGGTCTCTATAACATGCAAGATTACACACAGTAGCATCACATTGCTTGAAATTAATTCCCTGTTCCACTGGAGAGCTCTGGTTTTTTACCTATGCACTGTATTTGGCGCTGAAGGAACACAGATAGATATTGAGTTTACTTTCAGTGCACATAAAAACTACCGTAAAGTCTGGTTGGACTTGAGTAAGACTATTTACTAATGGGTATTAACAAAATACATAGCAATGCTTAAACCTAACTGACATAAAAAACATATAATTAACAGTATAAAAAAAGACTAAATCGATGTTTCTACTATAAGGTCTTTATAAAAAGATATATCATCTTCAGACTGCACACACAACATGTATAGCCTAACAATAACCTGAACAGAATACAACCACAACACATTCCAGGGTGCTGTATGTGCACTCATCTCTATGAAACTGTTGACCACCACCTTTTTGAATGCCCAACACTGGATAACATCAGGAAAATGCTTCTCCCTCCAGGGCCAGATAAATGGAACATATTATATGGAACAAAAAACAGCTCATAAACACATGCATATATCACGTCAAAGGGCATGAGCCCATGGATCAGCAACCAACCAACCATAAAAAGAGATACAGGATAAACAGAGAACAAATAATAAAGTAATAGTAAAATTCCAATATAACAGTAAAATAATTGTCAAATCCCATTATAATAATTTGGTCGGACTGACTAAATATTTATGTAATATCCACATCACAGAAATTCACTGTATACAGTATAAGTTATAAAGAATAAACACAGTTATTTTTAGTAATGTTAAATAGGAAATGTTTTATAAAAAGATGCGCTATAAATGGATTTCACTGTAATGTAAAGGTTGACTGCAGACATTTAATAGCAGAAATAACAAAAGATACAATGATGTCCAATACATACATTGCGTATTAATAAGACTAGCATAATAAAAACTTGAGGAATGAGAAGCAAAAACTAAAATACATTATTCAAATGAGCATATAAAATATTTTTGTATATTACAGTTTTGTTTCTTGTACTTTTACAGACATTATACACTAACCAGTACTCTGTAACGAAACATTCCAAGACAACAGGAAGTATGCTGGGAGAGATAGGATTACCAGGAGTATTTTTTACTTATGAGCTGTCACCGATGATGGTTAAATATACAGAAAAACAGCGGTAAGTCAATGTTTACAACTTCAAAGATGTAGATCAAAAATACATTTTTTTTAAATTGTTACTAGGACCCTTAATTAATTTTTAAATAAAACTATGAAAAGGTTAATCTACATAGTCAAACTGTAAACCATGGCACAATGTATGATTTTCTCTGAACTACATCCTGTTAATCTGCAGGAGTTTGATAATAAATTCAGAAGAAAAAAATTTTATCAAATGAAAGTGGCTTATGATGGGGATGGCCTTTAGAAATAAATATCATCATGAGACTTGAATTCCCTGACAGCCATTGGTACAATCTTGATGAAATAAATCACAATTCAATGCTAGTCACTATGAGATATCAAAAATCATTGCTGTTCACTCATTTATGTTGTCTTCCTATTTTCTTTATATCTTATGTATGTTGTGCAATGTATATTTTTATTTTCAATTTCAGGTCTTTTATGCATTTTTTAACTGGTGTGTGTGCTATTATTGGTGGCATATTTACAGGTAAGGTTGGATTATTTTATTTGTTTTATCACATACCAAAGTCAGATTGCCACCGAAGTCTAATGTGTCAGGCCATTGGTGTAAATAAAACAACAATAAAATGAATCTGGACTATCTAGTAGAACCATTGTCCTGCTACATAAGATATCTGGTGGGAGTTTATAAAAATAAAAAAATTACAGATCAGGAAACAATAGTTCATCAACATTAACACACACCAAAAATGACCAGATATTATAACTCTTGCATCATGAATAGAAACTATTTTAGACTGTGCAGTTAGTGCTACCTCCAAGCAAGCCTGTATTACACATTCCACTGTACGTGTCAAACAGGCACCCAGAATATGTACTTCAATCCTGCCCACTTTTTTTATGTCTGAAGATGACTTCAGCGAAGTGCTTCACTGAAAAACAAACTCTGGTACATGAAACATTATCTTTAATGGAAAGCGTGTACGGAATAATGTACTGCTACAAGAGAGATCCAGTGGGAATTTGAAAACAAACACTAACAAACACAAGATTAATTCATCCATGTTTAATTTTGCTTCTATTTTTTTAAATAGTTTCTGGTCATGTATGGCTAAGGTTCACATTGCACTGTTTGTATAGGACAGTCATAACTATAACATTGTGACATGCTGACTGGCAGAAATAACCACTATAACATTGTAACATGCTGATTGGTAGAAATAACCACTAATGGCTGGAAGAAATAACCATTATGACATGCTGGCTGGCAGAAATAATCACTATAACATTATGACATGCTGGTTGGCAAAAATAACCATGAAATAACCCCAACCTTGTATCTATATTGATTTTAAGAGTGCTATTTTTTTTTACGTCACATATACGTGAACTCAAATTCTTAACTAAAGGAGTTAAGCACTGATGGAGTGGGTAGTGGGCAGGATATTTGGTTAAAACTATGGTTTAAATTCATTGGTAACCAAAGAATGACATCGAAAAGCAAAACAAGTTGATGGATCCAATATTGTGAATACTACAACAACCAATCAGGCATAATATGTTATGTGGGTGATAATTAGTTACTTTGTGTGTGAGATTTTCTTCAACAAGAAAGACTAATTTTATGTGCAACAACTCCCATTAATGGCCGACAAGTTAGATTATATTTTTTAAAGTTTGTAAGTAGAATAATTAAAAGGCTTCAAGCCTGCACTAGCATAAAATCACAGCTGTTGAACAGGATTGTTGAACATACGTTCAGTACCAACACAATACCAGATATATCTACTAGACATTATCTGAACAATAAATATGGCCTTATTTGTCTTGATGGATGGTCTGTAGCGAAGCTGTTCCAAATTGAGTTAATCAGCCAAATATGTTTTTTTCATGTCTAAATCCATTAGAAATCTATTTTGTTGCAGAATAAGCATGAGACAATGTTATTACTGTACTTTTGCACCTTAAATAAACTCAGGGCTGTTCTCCATGTGATGTGATCTTCTTCCAGCTGTCAAAAGCGTATACTTCTTCTTCGGCGTTCATTCTCAAACTCCCACTGGATATCTCTTGTATCAGGACCATGGTCCCATTAGATTTCCAGAAGGATGTAGTCCAGAGAATGGAAATGCGTTGTGTCGCCGTTTTATTTGCGCCAATGGCCCGACATACAAAAACATTCATTTATGATTTACATACAATCTTTGTATTGCAAATTTGGTCTAATTTGGCCTAATTAATATTCTAGTGCCCTGTGATTGTTCCCTGTAGTGTATTTGTTTTGGGATATCATTGTTCATCCTTTGGATATTCCCTAGTCACATGAAAAACATTTGGATCAAATGTCACTCTTCTACTGCATTTGTACTATACTGATCTGCATTGTGTACTATACTGATCTGCATTGTGTATTATACTGATCTGCATTGTGTGCAATGAATGTCATTCTGTTCATGAATAACCAACTCAAAACTAAATCTATTGTTGAAGTCAAATCCCAATATAAAAGCTTGGTCCAGACCGACAAAATATTTATGTAATAACACAGATTCATTATACAGTACACAGTACACACAATAAAGAATAAATGTAATTAGAAATTATGAAAAGTGTTGTTAAATAGGGAAATTGTGAAAGTTTTGTGCTATACTGGGATTCTACTGTATATTTCTTCATAATCATAGTTAGTGAATAACCAACCCAATACTATACCTATTGAATAATCAACCCAATACTATACCTATTGAATAATCAACCCAATACTATACATATTGAATAATCAACCCAATACTATACCTATTGAATAATCCATGCAATACTATACCTATTGAATAATCAACCCAATACTATACCTATTGAATAATCAACCAAATACTATACCTATTGAATAATCAACTAAATACTAAATCTGTTGGTATATTTCTTCATAACCATAGTTAGTGAATAATCAACCCAATACTATATCTATTAGTATATTTCTTCATAACCATAGTTAGTGAATAATCAACCAAATACTATACCTATTGAGTAATCAACCCAATACTATACCTATTGAATAATCAACCCAATAATATACCTATTGGTATATTTCTTCATAACCATAGTTAGTGAATAATCAACCAAATACTATATTTTGTTGCAAAACAATGGAACACATTATCAGTCTTAGGATGCAGTGGTACCTTGAAAGTGAAAACCTTCTGGTATCACAGCAAGCAGGTTTCAGACAGTGCTACTCTACTGAACATCAGGCAACTTACCTCTCCCAAGAGATTGAGGATGCCTTCCAAGATAAGAAACTGGTACTAGCAGCATGGATAGACCTCAGAAAAGCATTTGATAAGGTCTGGAAAGAAGGGCTCCTAAAGAAATTTCGAAATTGCTGAGTTAGCTCAAGAATGTACAAGTGGGTAAAAGAATACCTGTATAATAGAAGAGCCAGGGTACAATTAGATGGTCGCAAGAGCAAGAAAGTTCTACTGCGTCATGGAGTCCCCCCAGGGAGGAGTCCTGTCACCCACACTTTTCTTGGTTTACATCAATGACCTAGTTGCTGAACTACCACATGGGATCAAAGTGGCAATGTATGCTGACGACCTGGTGATATGGTGCACGGAAGAACATGCGACAGTGGCCACTAAACAAATACAAAGAACTATCGATGCTCTAACCTTATGGGCTAATAGATGGTGCGTCAGCATTAACACAGATAAGTGCAGCACTACACTCTTTACCCTCTCACCAAAACAAAAAGCCGGTCATATCAAAATAGATAGAGAACTCTTGAAAGAAGACAAACAACCCACATACCTCGGAGTTACTTTTGATGATAAACTGATATGGAAGCAGCACATAAACAAAGCAACAACAAAAGCCAGGGGAAGTTAGCTATTCTGAGAAAACTAAGTGGAACCACATGGGGAGCCAGTGGGAATATACTCAGTAAAGTTTACCAGCAAGGCATAAGACCACACCTGGAATATGGTTCAGCTGCATTGTGTTCTGCATCAAACACCACATTACAAGATCTAGATAAAGTGCAAAACCAGGCACTTAGAATAATGTTGGGAGCAATGGAATCAACACCCATAGCAGAGATGCAGAAAATGGGAAGAATGCAAACACTTGGCAAACGCAGAGACACAAAAGTACTAATTCAGGTAGATTAGTTTCAGTGTATGCCAAGTTATCCAATGAAGGAAAGATTCCAAAATCTAGCAATGGGGTGACTGAAAAGAAGCAGCTTTATCCATCAAGCTAAACGACTCCGCAGACAACTTACAGACCTACCTGAAGTTGACAGCCCCTGAAGGCCTGTACCAGAACAAACCCCATGGAGTGAAAGCCATGGAATGCCAATATACATTCAGACCCATGTGAAAGGAATACTAAGCGAGGACGAACAGAACAGTGTGCAGCGAAGGACAGTCACCCTCAGTTTCCTGGATGAGGAATATCCACAAGATATATGGGTCAGAGTATACACAGATGGGTCAGCACAGAATGCAGTGAGGAATGGAGGTGCAGGTGTATATATAGAATATCCACACAAGCCTAGAGATACCATCAGAACACCAACAGGAAAATTCTGCAATAATTATGATGCAGAAATCCAGGCAATTAGTGTGGCAGCTAAAAAACTGCTGAACTCCAACTCTGACCTACAGCATGTGGTATTCCTGACAGATGCAAGGTCAGTGCTTCAAGCTCTCCAGTCTGGAAAGCTAACAGACTTGAAAAAACTACTTAGCGAATTGTCTTACCAGTATAGGGTAACCATGCAGTGGATACCCTCTCACTGTCTAATACCAGGAAATGAAAAAGCAGACCAACTGGCTAAGGAAGGTGCTGCCGAAGACCAACCAGATATACCAATCACGTCTCAGAACAGGACACAACCGACTCCGCAGTCACATGTATAAAAAGTTCAAGATTGACAACATGGCCATGTGTACATGTGGACAGGCAGCACAGAGTGCCAAACATATACTTCAAGAGTGTTCTGAGCATGAAACGCTGAGGCAGACATATTGGCCAGAGGAAACAACACTGGAATCAAAACTCTATGGGACACTGTATGAACTACAAAAGACAGTGAGTTTTATTAAGGAGACAGAATTACAGATATAGACATGTTTCAAGTGAACGAAAGAAGAAGAAGGTATATTTTGTCATAAATATAATTGTACAGTATTTGCAGTTGTATCCTTTAATGTCTAATTTTGATTATATCCACAGTTGCAAGCTTGATAGATTCATTCATCTACCACTCATCCAAAGCAATAGCCAAGAAAATAGAGCTCGGCAAAGCGTCTTGATGCTACATCTACATTTTAATTTGCTCAATTGTTAATTAATATCACTTCAATTAATCATCCACTGGTGCCGAAGTTATTTAGTTGCAATCGTACAGATTACAGTGGTTCTAAAGTTGTGTATGTAATATAATCCTGCCTTAATATGAACGTTTTTCCCCTGACTCTCATTGCATATGTTTTACTTTTTGCACTTCATGGATGACTAGGTTTACAAAATAAATTGCTGGAATTGGTAGCAGTTGTGAAAACAAAATATCTATATTAATAAACCCAATTTTCACATCCACATTATAAATGCAATCTCTGATGAACGGACTCTCTTCTCTTACAATACTGTGTTATTATTTTCTATCTTTGGCATTAGAAAGTATACATTAGAAAGTATACATTAGAAAGTATACATTAGAAAGTATACATTAGAAAGTATACATATCAAACTGATTTTCCTGTTTATTCAACTTTGAAATCACCATCTTCTTTTGGTGATGGTAACTATTAATTGTTGATATATATGTCCAGGACTACTACAACCAGTGTATTATTTTGTAGTCTCATTTTTGTGCATCACTTTACTGAACAAATTCAGCAGACGTCAAACTTCCGTTATATCCCTTGGTAACCAACTTCGACGATTGTCGAAGCCATTATGATATTTCAGGAATATGGCAAACATAGCCATTAGTATTACTAAGAATATCTCATCCGGAATAGTATATCATTTAAAAATGGCAGCACCCATGAAATACCATCTGTCGACATGGGTTATGAGTGTTATACTTGAAAAATTGGAAATTCTTGAAGTTAAGTAGAAAGGATACATAGAAAGTAATGTAAATCTACACCCAGCATTAGTATAAGTATGATTTCAATCTTCCAAATTTATTCGGAAAATGTAAACATTCATTACGACACATAGAAAATGTCATAGCTCTGTGAGTTCAATTTTATACTTATTTTTACAGACTCCATGTCTCTAAAATTTGTGAACATCCTTGGTAATGGGAAATAGTATATTATATAGTATATGGACTACTTGGTCGGTAAAGTGTTAAATTACTATCTCTTTCTTTTTGCTTTATGCATTGCAGCGTCAAGGGTAGAGGAGTTCTCTGGAGATGGCTTTTTAATGTGCTTCATATATGTTTGTTTTTATTGACTCTTTTATTTCTGTAATCCATTGTTTGCAAGGTCTGACCCTGGTTTGTATCCATTGTGTCTGTATAGTAATACTTTCTTAGGGAAACTGATGGTAGTCTGGAAGCATGAGAAAACCACTTAATCTGTTGTTTTCTGATGTAATCCAGGATTGGCACTGTGTCTGTTAGTCTTCTGATGTTTTTGTTCCTGGTTCTGTCTTTTATTGTTACTCCGAGGATTCTACATAAACAAGTCATTTCTGTTGTAACAATTTTTTTTGTAGATTCTATTGTTAGTGTCCACGTTTGACTTTGGTAGCATAGTGATGGTATGATGGTAATTTTATGTAGTGCAGTTTTGGTGTTCATGCTCACATATTTGTTTTTGAAAATAGGAGACATCTGCTCCAAGATCTGGTATTTTATGTTGCATCTCTGTTAGATTTCTTTGGTTTTTTACCCATGTGATGATATGATGCTTCCATGGTTCGTAACGGACATCTATCTAAATGACAGTGTGTCAGTTGGGTGCCAACGGCTTATTTGGGAATGAAAATATTGTGAACTATCATGGATTGAATGGGTTAATGTTTCCTTCAGCTTCTTATCAAGTTTTTAACATTGTTGCTCTTAGTTTTACGTTGTCACAACTTTTCATGAGTTTCCTAATACCAACTAGTTTGGACGACTGTACATGTGAACCAGATGCTTGTTCATTCATGCTTTGTAGACTCCATGTAATGTGTGTCCCCCTCGAATCGTTGCTACTTGCTTATGAAAACTTGGTGAAGCCAGAAAGATTACAACATGTGAGATGAAATGCTTGAGAAAGGCTATAAATGTCACCAGAAGAGCCCAAATGAGAAATGAAGTTATCAGAAAGATAGTGATGGCCATATCATGCAAACAATGTATAGACAAGAGATCAACTGATTCTGACTCCTTATGCGAATGGAACTATGATAACCAGCTATCCTTGCATACAACAACAGAAATAACAGCTACAAAGCAAGAGGAAGACAAAGAACAAAATGGAAAGATTCAATCAGAGATTGTTAAAAAATAACGACCTAACCATGGCAAGTGCACCAGAGACAAAAAACTTCAACTCTCCACAGCGCATAACAGCATTTGTGGAAAAGACAAAGTTTTGGAAAAGTTTTAAAATGATATTTTGTGAACACAAATCTTGTGTGTGTACTATGGATGCATTTTTAGGTTTTCTGATTGAATTTGAAAGCCCCAGTTTTAAGGGCTATTTAAAGAACAAAATCCTAATTATTATAAATGCTGGATGTGGATTTACATTACTTTTTATGCATCTCATCATCCAGAATTTCAGATTCTTCAAGAATAACATTCACATACAGTGGAATCCGTTATAGCATATACAGTGGAATCCTGTTATAGCATATACAGTGGAATCCTGTTATAGCATATACAATGGAATCCTGTTATAGCATATACAGTGGAATCCTGTTATAGCATATACAGTGGAATCCTGTTATAGCATATACAGTGGAATCCTGTTATAGCATATACAGTGGAATCCTGTTATAGCACATACGTTTATAACAAATTTCCCAACAGTCTTCAAAATCCCCAAATATATTTATTCTTTATTTCATATATTGTATATGATGATGTTCGTCCGTCGTGATCGACGATGACCAAAAACTCAACCATAATAATAATAACAATAAATAATAAAAATAATAAAAGTTAATAGTGCGTTTTTAAGTGACTAGCAAGTCCAATGCGCGCACAAAATGTTCTTTTACAGTATTGACAACAATAGAAGGTATCTGTGTGAGGTTGAGATGTATATAACTCATTTCTGTTATTACATACATATTTCATTATACCGGTAGTTATATAACAACCAAGTTATTATAATTGGATTACACTGTACCAGGCAGTGAGACTATATTTCATGAATGCTGCCACCTACAGTAGTAACCCAGATGAGCTATTCTGAATAATACTATCCCGCCGAAGACGGATGTGTCGGGCCATTGGCGCAAATTATACGGTGACACAACGCATTTCCATTCTCTGGACTACATCCTGCTGGAAATCTAGTAGGACCATTGTCATGCTACAAGGGAGATCCAGCAGGAGTTTGAGAATGAACGCTGAAGAAGAAGAAGAATAATACTATCACTATGGTTGCTGTATTTCTCAAGTAGCATAATGATTTTGACGATAGTCTGAGTTGGTAACCACGAGTGTGTAACAGAAATACAACAGCGTTGAATTTGGTCAGTAAAGCATTAAATGTCTCAGAACCAGGATTCTTCAAACTGAATAAATATGCTAAGCTTTCTTCATCCCTTCCCCCTCTCCCTCTTATCTGCAATTATTATGAATTTTGGTGCAAGAATCATGATGCCCTGGTCCACATGGACTTGACCAATCCTAGGGATGATGGAAATCTAAGTCCTAAAAAGTTCAACCTTTAAGCCTTGTTCATCCTTTAAAACCATTATCCTTGTAAAGGATAAACTGCCCTTTAGGATACCTGTCACCCTTTCCCTAGGAATGGTCGTCCACATGGACCGGGAGATTGTGATGATAGCACCTGAATCTAATGTGGTAAATTCTTGCTTGTAGTTTTAACCTTTTATAATTAGGTCATTTATAGTTATTTTCAATGGAACTAGTTTATTGTTACTATAAACATAGTAGTTCTCATTTACAAGTAATCATGTGGAAGTATATATGTTAATGTGCTATATTGTAAGTTTCTAGCTTTTAGCCAATGATAGTTTATTATTCTAGCTATATAATGTGTAGAATAGTTTATAACTACATTTATAGCTGTTTAAAATACAGCTGTTTATAGTTCTAGCCATATGATACTCTACAAGTTAATACTTACAGTATTTTATTGTGGCAATTTTTTATAAAAACTTTTTGTTGCTTCATATTTCCTTGTTAAGGGTTGAAAATAAGGTAATTGTGGTTATGCAATGGAGGGCATGTCTTATTGCATGGACATTTAGAAATACAAAAGGACTAACTACAGTGTCATGATAAGAGGCGACGGTCAGCAATCATTGCCGGAATTTCCCGTAAATTATTTACCACGTCCTTCTCTAGAATAGTTCTGCGCGCTGATCTCACACAATGGCATTCATCTTGGCTGATTCAACTGATCATTTGTCACTTTGCATATACTTTGTGTGATTAGTCAATGAAAAAAAGTTGGATATACCAAGATTAGTGACGCTACATGAGATCAGAGTGTAGAGCTATCTAGAAGAAGGACTTATTCTCTAGCTGTATTGGGGAGAATTTGTTCTAGATAGGCAATCCAGAAAGAAATAAAGTAATGTTTGTAGGTAACCTTAACTGTGATGTAGCTGCTAGTCCACGCTAATATGGCAAGATGTCCATGCTTGTCATTACGATATACACAGGGTAATTGTGCAAATGTGATAGGCAATGCTAGTTAGACAGTCTCTAGGCAGCTAAGAACTTATGTAAAAACCTTTAGCTTTATTTATAAAGCAATGGCAAACAACTGGGTGTAAATTTGTACAATGTTGTTATTCTTTGCTTCCATTTCAGGCTCATCTTATTCTGTTACTGGACAAGTATCTTATTCTGTTACTGTACAAGTATCTTATTCTGTTACTGGACAAGTATCTTATTCTGTTACTGGACAAGTATCTTATTCTGTTACTGGACAGGTATCTTATTCTGTTAATGTACAGGTATCTTATTCTGTTACTGGACAAGTATCTTATTCTTCTACTGGAGAAGTATCTTATTCTGTTACTGTACAAGTATCTTATTCTGTTACTGGACAAGTATCTTATTCTGTTACTGGACAAGTATCTTATTCTGTTACTGGACAAGTATCTTATTCTGTTACTGTACAAGTATCTTATTCTGTTACTGTACAAGTATCTTATTCTGTTACTGTACAAGTATCTTATTCTGTTACTGGACAAGTATCTTATTCTGTTACTGGACAAGTATCTTATTCTGTTACTGGACAAGTATCTTATTCTGTTACTGGACAAGTATCTTATTCTGTTACTGTACAAGTATCTTATTCTGTTACTGGACAAGTATCTTATTCTGTTACTGTACAAGTATCTTATTCTGTTACTGTACAAGTATCTTATTCTGTTACTGGACAAGTATCTTATTCTTCTACTGGAGAAGTATCTTATTCTTCTACTGGACAAGTATCTTATTCTGTTACTGGACAAGTATCTTATTCTGTTACTGGACAGGTATCTTATTCTGTTAATGTACAGGTATCTTATTCTGTTACTGGACAAGTATCTTATTCTTCTACTGGAGAAGTATCTTATTCTGTTACTGTACAAGTATCTTATTCTGTTACTGGACAAGTATCTTATTCTGTTACTGGACAAGTATCTTATTCTGTTACTGGACAAGTATCTTATTCTGTTACTGTACAAGTATCTTATTCTGTTACTGTACAAGTATCTTATTCTGTTACTGTACAAGTATCTTATTCTGTTACTGGACAAGTATCTTATTCTGTTACTGGACAAGTATCTTATTCTGTTACTGGACAAGTATCTTATTCTGTTACTGGACAAGTATCTTATTCTGTTACTGTACAAGTATCTTATTCTGTTACTGGACAAGTATCTTATTCTGTTACTGTACAAGTATCTTATTCTGTTACTGTACAAGTATCTTATTCTGTTACTGTACAAGTATCTTATTCTGTTACTGGACAAGTATCTTATTCTGTTACTGGACAGGTATCTTATTCTGTTACTGGACAAGTATCTTATTCTGTTACTGGACAGGTATCTTATCCTGTTACTGGACAAGTATCTTATTCTGTTACTGTACAAGTATCTTATTCTGTTACTGGACAAGTATCTTATTCTGTTACTGGACAAGTATCTTATTCTGTTACTGGACAAGTATCTTATTCTGTTACTGGACAAGTATCTTATTCTGTTACTGTACAAGTATCTTATTCTGTTACTGTACAAGTATCTTATTCTGTTACTGGACAAGTATCTTATTCTTCTACTGGAGAAGTATCTTATTCTTCTACTGGACAAGTATCTTATTCTGTTACTGGACAAGTATCTTATTCTGTTACTGGACAAGTATCTTATTCTGTTACTGTACAAGTATCTTATTCTGTTACTGGACAAGTATCTTATTCTTCTACTGGAGAAGTATCTTATTCTTCTACTGGACAAGTATCTTATTCTGTTACTGGACAAGTATCTTATTCTGTTACTGTACAAGTATCTTATTCTGTTACTGTACAAGTATCTTATTCTGTTACTGGACAAGTATCTTATTCTTCTACTGGAGAAGTATCTTATTCTTCTACTGGACAAGTATCTTATTCTGTTACTGTACAAGTATCTTATTCTTCTACTGGACAAGTATCTTATTCTGTTACTGGACAAGTATCTTATTCTGTTACTGGACAAGTATCTTATTCTGTTACTGGACAAGTATCTTATTCTGTTACTGTACAAGTATCTTATTCTGTTACTGGACAAGTATCTTATTCTTCTACTGAACAAGTATCTTATTCTGTTACTGTACAAGTATCTTATTCTTCTACTGGACAAGTATCTTATTCTGTTACTGGAGAAGTATCTTATTCTGTTACTGGACAAGTATCGTATTCTGACCACATATAATCCAAAATACTTGTTTCTTCATTAACACAACAGTTGGTTTGACTACTTACTTTTATATAACCCTTACATTCAGAGTTTCTAATACAAAAATCGTATATTGTAATCATAATATAATAATCACATAATTCAATCAATAATACACACACATTTTCCCCTGTTGTCAACCTGTTTTCTAATGTCAGCAACTAAAAGACAAGAATATCAAAACTTCATTTACTTTGTAATCAATGTTCCCACTAAGGTATCCAAGAAAGTCAGAGGGTACCATGTACCAAATCCAAAATGTTATGCAGAAATCTTATCTACCTGCAAATTACTTGCATACTGCTTGCTGTAGTATATCACAAGAAGAAGATTGTAGGACATCTGAAACAGCTCTGACAGATAAGCTCTACAACTGTGTCTCGGGGTAGTTGACAACAGCACAGTTCAAGATATAATTCCGATAGAACCAGAGCTAACATCAAAGCTTTTGTACCTCCCATTTCACTCACTAAAAGATGCTGATGGCCTATCAATGACACTTTTTAAAAATTAAGAAAACATATTTAACTTGCAACATAAAAATTTGATATAATCATTTTCTCTTTTTTTTAACCACTGTTTAGCATCAGGGTTTACAGCTTTGATATAATAGCTTATGATTTTAGATTTGTTAGCTAAGAGATCAGTGTAAATATTAGTTTAAAGGATCTTCGTGGACCATTAAAATGGCTTGGAGGGTCATATTTGACCCACAAGCAATATTTTTCCCACTCTTAGTGAAGATATGTTGTGTACATTGAAATAACCACACCTGTTGAAATCAATATACAAATCACTAATGTTAAAGTTTTGCTAATTGCTCTGAACATTCTAAGAACATGCTTGTATTTCTTTCTCTTGGCACAATAATTTGTATTTGTTCATCAATAAGAACAATATTTTTTAAAGTTTATTATTTACAGTACAGCTGAAATGTTTGTTTACCATTTTTAGACCAGATTTTTACTCATCATTATTGTCTATTATTACCTTGAAATATCCTCTGCTGCATTGTCTCAATTTAATACCATATGGAAGAACAGAATAAGTAAAGCAGTGAATATCAACTTATTGATAGGTTTTTAAGTGCCTATTTTTTTTTTCCTATCTATATAATTCTCGAATATACCTATATAAATCTCTAATAATACCTATTATTTTGTACAAATATGAGCATTGGACAATTACAATGGAAAGAAGATACGGTGGAAATAGAAAGGAGAATAATTTTTTTTTTTAAAACATGTTACAGAGGAATATTCATTACATAGAACATAAAACAAACATATACATGAGAAACATAATAAATTGTCATTGGGGAAAACAGTTTCACACAGCTGGGATTGGTTACTGAGAACAGTTTCACACAGCTGGGATTGGTTACTGAGAACAGTTTCACACAGCTGGGATTGGTTACTGAGAACAGTTTCACACATCTGGGATTGATTACTGAGAACAGTTTCACACAGCTGGGATTGGTTACTGAGAACAGTTTCACACAGCTGGGATTCATTACTGAGAACAGTTTCACACAGCTGGGATTGGTTACTGAGAACAGTTTCACACAGCTGGGATTGGTTACTGAGAACAGTTTCACACAGCTGGGATTGATTAGTGAGAACAATTTAGCTGCTAAGGTGTTAAGATTCTCCACACGTAAACAAGGAACTGAGAACAGAGAGGTGTGGTGGGATTTTTGTTTTGTTCCCAGATTGATACCCTTCAACTCTGGGTGGTTATGGGTTTAATGTAATGTGACCATTATAAGTTTATTAACAATGGTACAGTGGAATCCCATTATAACAGCTTGGTCTGGACTGATAAACTATGTATCCGGCCACCCATTTCATAAGTAATGTTGTTACCCGGCATAAGAACACTGAACCCTTGATTTTCCACGTGGCTGCTACCTATCCCTGTTGTCATTTTTTTCGTTCCCCTTATTTCTTTATTGTAGACTGGTGTTCATTTATTGTGCCTATTGTAACATTCTCACTCTTTCTCTCCAGCACCTTCACTTCTTATTACTTCCTTTCCCACTTACTGTTACTTTGTCCTAGCATTTCTATCTTGATTCTTGATTAGAAACTGGTTTCACAGCCCGCGGGACATTCCCATAAGTGCTCCGCCCTCTGCTCCAGCAGCCATCCCAGTGTATGTAGACTCATAGTTCCGGTCAGGTGTTGATTGTGTGATCTTCAGGACTTTCCAACAAATTTACTTTTCCTCCCTCACCTCTGAATACTCCCATTTCTAACATTCTCTGTATGTGTACATTCTCAACCTCATTGACATCATCTGCATCGTGAAATGAATTTATTACTGCCTTTATTAAATCTGCTTTATCTCTTCTCAGCAATGTGCCGTCTATCGCCGCATTGCCTGCCAGTAAGTCGGCTCTCTCGTTTCCTCTGACCCCAGCATGACCAGGACAGTATATCCATGTAATGCTCTGGACAACTGAGTTGTTCAATAAGTCCCACCATTCTTTTCTTAGCATGAACTTTTCTATCTTGCGCAATATGCTTTGAGAGTCTGTGAGTATTACCTCGTGTGTTGATGTATCAGTTATCAACCAATTAAGAGCTGCTGTAACTCCCTCTATCTCCATCCTCATGCTCGATGTGACAGTAGAATGTGCTGAAGATTTCTCAACCAACTTCACGCCATTTCTGTAGGCAACAAAACCCCAACCGCTTTTATTTGTGTTTCTGCTAACAGAGCCATCTGTGTATATAATTATGTCTTGTGGTTTCGAGTGTAGTTGGACGAGTTCTTGCACTGTATCCTGAGCCCTGACTGCCGTCCATTTTCGACACACTTTATCTAGTTGTATTATTACTTTAGTCAGTGATTTCTTCTCAGTGTCTACCTCCACCCATTCATTGCCCTTTCCTATTTCTTCCAATTCACATACTATTCGCAGTTAGCATTTCTATCTCCCCACCCCTACGCTTAACGGCAAGTGTAAATGCGATCAACAATCATTCACCTGGGAATAGACAATTCTCCTTCCATATCCCTCTTCCTGGTCTCTGTATGTATAGCCTCCTCCATCTAACCCCCTACATACATCCACGCCCTTGGTTCACTGCATAGCTTCAAACCTCCCTCTCTCTGCCAGCGATATTTCGGTTCTCAGTAAAGGACTTATATTTGTTTCCCTCCTACTTTCCTCTGTTTCGAGACTAGATTTCATTGCATTCTCTGCCTCCAGCTCCATTTCTCCCTCAACTAATCCTTGTCTGACTGGCGCTCCAGATGACAATAACTGTTTCTTATCCTTCTACCACCATAAACATGACTGGACACTTCCCTTACTCGCACTGTAGACCTTTACATCCAGAACACAGGTTGTGCCATTTCCCCTCTCCGCCCTCCCATGTTACGTCATTCCAATTTTATCTTCCTTTCTGAAACTGGAGCTCTCTCAAACCTGCAAGCATGCCAAGATATTGTTATCAAACACACTGATGATGGTGGCGCTGTCATTGTGTGGCATCATGATCTATATGCTCAGGAAGCTTCTCATCAAATTGAGGGTACTATTTTCTATGAGCCTTTCCCAGTGGACCCTATTCCTGATCACATTCTTACAGTAGGCTGCATTATCAAGCGACTCATCCGGGAGAACCTCCTCCCATCTTCTGCTGTCTCCCTTCTTATCTCTAAGGCCAATGTTGGCAACCCTGCCCTCTACCTTTTGCCTAAATTCACAATGACCGTAACCCTGACAGACTATGCAACTGTATGGTGGACTGTGACCTCTGCAGTGAAACAGGCGATCTGCTACACACAACTAAGATGGCTCGGAGGCAGTTTGCCCTCCTATGTCTTTCTACGGAGCCAGCATGCAGTATGAGCAACACTTACTAACGGGTTGTATGTACAGTTGGTTTCACACATACATGAACCTCGTTTCATCTGACATTTTGTTCCCCGTAGTACATGGCACACACTAAGGGATCATGTATTAGTGTTTAGCGGTTCTGTCCATTGATCATTGTTCCTTATAGATAAGCTATTGTACAGTCTGAGCAATACCCACAAAGGGGCTGCGACGCATGGCTGGGTCATCCTTGCTATATTATCTTCGGTTTATACGGCCGGTCACATATCCCAACACACAGCCTAAAAAAGATACTTGGCGTTGCTGTTGTGTCCTTAGTCCATCTTCCGTTATATCACATCAGGACTTCTGTCACATCGACCACGACATGTAGGTCCCATAAGACTAACCAGCCACCTACCCTTGCATCATACATTTCACATGGCTTGGTTGTAGTTCCTGGTCTGCCACCTTCATCATGGTCTTAGTTTCTTGTCTCCTGATTCTACACCTACATTGGTGCCCTTTTCTTCGGCACCGTCTTCCCGCATCTCTCTGTATCATCCTCTTTTTTATACTTTCCTATGACACACTTTTCCATGATGTCTCCCCCTCCCCCTTTTCTAGCTGTGCCTTCTCTGCGGTCCCTCCCAACTCCACTTTCCTTCCTTTTGTGACATATCTGTTTTAGTTTGTTATAGGGAAAATTTGATACAATACAGGAAGTGATGCCAACATTATTTATCAGAGCACGAAATAATATATTATTAAAAAGTTGAAATGTTACGAAAAATGAAATTGGGGCAAATAAGCAGTGTTAGCATAAATATCACTAAAGATGCAGTGCACATTTCAGTCATCTGCTGCTAGATGCATCAATCTGTGTGCTGTCCACTGAGAACACACTCCCCCCATTGAATGGTCCTTTTCATTTTGTTTTCATTCCTTTTCTTCTCCACGAGTTTGTAACATACTTATCTGTAGCCGGCATGCTCTGTAAACAGACATCTCCAATACAATTAGCCATTTTGTTTTTGTGGCAACAAGGTTTGGTAGTGACGTGATTTCATTGCTGCAATAAAAGCTGCGCATACTATAAACAAAGTTGGAATGAAACTGCACATTATATATTAAAAAGTTGGAATGTAGGCACCTCTTCCGTATTGAACTGAAAATTTTTATAAAGGAATACGCTATAGAACTATTCCACTGTATAAGCTGCGTCCCAACACAAAGACAGCAGAACAATGAATATTTTTCATATAATATTGTTTTAAGAAAGTCTTGTATGTAAAACATTAACCATAAGCAGGTAGTGACTTGCAAATTTCTTCTGTTCTGTTGCTCGTGTTATCACAATGAGCTCTTTTATAATGGCGGTGACCTGTCTCAGACTTGTTGGGTCACCATTCAACTTTTTTTTCTTGAAGGTTGCAGAGAGCCACATCTAAGTCCTGCTCTTTTCACAAAGATAAAAGTCCTTTGAGAACATGGTTATTTTCTGCTTGTCTTCCACACATAGGGAAATATCTGTCTACTTGTCTTCCACACATAGGGAAATATCTGTCTGCTTGTCTTCCACACATAGGGAAATATCTGTCTACTTGTCTTCCACACATAGGGAAATATCTGTCTACTTGTCTTCCATACATAGGGAAATATCTGTCTACTTGTCTTCCATACATAGGGAAATATCTGTCTACTTGTCTTCCATACATAGGGAAATATCTGTCTACTTGTCTTCCACACATAGGGAAATATCTGTCTACTTGTCTTCCACACATAGGGAAATATCTGTCTACTTGTCTTCCACACATAGGGAAATATCTGTCTGCTTGTCTTCCACACATAGGGAAATATCTGTCTACTTGTCTTCCACACATAGGGAAATATCTGTCTACTTGTCTTCCACACATAGGGAAATATCTGTCTACTTGTCTTCCACACATAGGGAAATATCTGTCTACTTGTCTTCCACACATAGGGAAATATCTGTCTGCTTGTCTTCCACACATAGGGAAATATCTGTCTACTTGTCTTCCACACATAGGGAAATATCTGTCTGCTTGTCTTCCACACATAGGAAAGTATCTGTCAGACCAACCCATATTTTACATATAGTATTTTATTTTAGATGGCAAGAAAAGCAGCAAATAAAACATGAAAAGATTATGTGAGGAGTTAAGAGATAAGAACTGTTAGAACAACATCTGGTCAAATATATTGGAAAAACCACGACTAAAACAGTTCAGCCACTTCATGAGAATTAATCCATATTGGCCAACAGTAAGAGCATACGAAGGCCAGAGAAGACGAAGGTGGATTGAAGGTGTTATAAACATCTTTGAGACATTACAATATTACTGCATATCAAACAACCAAATGTACCATAGCTCAAAAACCTGTCATCATTCAATCCTGGAACAGCTAACAGCAGAAGCATTGCAAAGACAATAGACATATAATTGTTGAGATTCTTACTAGCATCTTTATTTCTCCTATGTGTAGAATCAACGGAAACTATTTATACAATATATATAATTTTTTTCCCATTATGAAATGAAAACTATTGTATTCAGGTTTCTCAATATGTACTCCGTCCCTCAGATGTATGAAGTTATGCATAATGATGGTTCCTGTGGCTTGCTGGTTGAACACTTTCCTTTGCCCAGCAGGTTTCCAGTTTCTAATTCTATTAGTAACACATCAAATCCTGAATTCTCTAAATTTCATCCTAGATGTGGCATCAATCATGATGTCCACATCCAGCAGGTGCTCATAGCATGTTCCAGAGAGTAGACCAATGTGATTTCATACAGGTAGAGATACTGCCATCCACTCAAATCAACACTTGCCACTTTGGATTTTTCAAAACATGAACTAGGTTCGAATTGAGAGGAAAAACATTTAGTAAAATTGAACCAAACAAAGAAAGATCTTTTAAAAAATGTACAAAAATTCACATTTATATCAACATTATGTCACTAATGTTCAAATTTATATAGGAAGTCTGTCACTAATATTCTTATTTATATTAGAAGTCTGTCACTAATTTTCATATTTAAATGAGTCTGTCAATGATGTTTATATTTATTTAGGAGTATGTCACAAATGTTCATATTTATATTAGGAGCTCATTAATGTTTATATTTGTATTAGTAGTTTGTCACCGCTTGTGGAAGGTATGACTATTGGCATATCATTAAGCAACAGTAATCTTTAAGTACCGGTAGGCATGTCAATATAGTGAGGCTTTCCTCTAGTGGAAGCCCAACTGCATTTCGTTTGTGTAATTTCAGCTCCCTTTGTGATGAAATATTAGAGAACCGAACATTGCACTTATGCTGGGGGAATCAAATGAAGAACTCCATCCCTGACCATGGTCCTAGCTGCCAACATGTACATAGGACGTGACACTTCCCAGGAGAGTCCAGAATGAAGTGAACATATTAGCCCTGCATAATTGGAGAGCTCCCTTGGATGACAGGGAATTCATAACCGGTTGCTTCACTCATCTACGTGACGATGACACAGAACTGGGTTGCTCTTGACACCTCTGACAAAAAAGGATTTTTTGCAGGAGATCTAAAGCTCATGACACCTTCTGTGCATGTTGAGGAAAGAAAGAAGCCACAAAACCCCTAAAATTTGTCCCCTCTGAGTAAGACTTCTTGTCTTGCACAATACTGAGTCTTATGGGTATGAAATAAAACTATGTAGAAACTAATTACTCATAATTCCCGGAGATGGAAACAATAATAATCATCTGTCACTGCTGTTTGGATTTGACATAGATGACAATGGATGAGGGGAACATTTTGGGCTCTGTGTGTCTTTTAGATCATAACAATCAATACAAAGTAACTGCTTGAAACGTAACAACAATTAGACTTACGTAAAACACAGGTTTATATTTCGTTTCAATGAGACACGACATACTATAGCTAAAACTAAAAGAATAAAGACCACACCAACCCAGTACTAGACATAAGAGTGGTCGGAATTGAGTCCAAAAGGCTTGAGTGTACCCAATTCAAAAATTAGACGATTGGGTACACTCAAGCCTTTTGGACTCAATTCTAACCACTCTTATGTCTAGTACTGGGTTGGTGTGGTCTTTATTCTTTTTGTTCCATCATTTACTCATCTTTTTGTTCGTTTCGTTTCCACATATATTTACGTTTTTATGTACTTTCTGACCTTCCGGCATATCATTTGCATATTTCCTTTGGATGTTGTGATAATTTTTCTATTCGTCGTCTTTTGATGTTTTGTTTGTGTCTTGATAAGACCTTTTGGTTGAAACGTTGAATGTGATTTGTGTATTGTAATTTTTATGATTTCTTGTGTGCTCATCATTACCTACTAGTTTTAGCTATAGTATGTCGTGTCTCATTGAAACGAAATATAAACCTATGTTTTACATGTCTAATTTTAGATCATGACATAGATTTAGATGATACTGTGGTGGATGAGATTGACATTAAGAGATTGAATGAGGTCACCATGGTGGATGAGATTGACATTAAGAGATTGAATAAAGGACACCATGGTGGATGAGATTGACATTAAGAGATTGAATGAAGGACACCATGGTGGATGAGATTGACATTAAGAGATTGAATGAGGACACCATGGTGTATGAGATTGACATTAAGAGATTGAATGAAGGACACCAAGGTGGATGAGATTGTTATTAAGAGATTGAATGAGGACACCATGGTGTATGAGATTGACATTAAGAGATTGAATGAGGACACCATGGTGGATGAGATTGTTATTAAGAGATTGAATGGGGACACCATGGTGGTAAGATTGTTATTAAGAGATTGAATGAGGACACCATGGTGGATGAGATTGACATTAAGAAATTTAATGAGGACACCATGGTGGATGAGATTGTTATTAAGAGATTGAATGAGGACACCATGGTGGTGAGTTTGTTATTAAGAGATTGGATAAGGACACTGTGGTGGACGAGATTGAATGAGGACACCATGATTTTCAAAATTGTCATTAAGAGATTGAAGGAGTTTGGAACAACTCTGGGAGATAGTAGAGAGGAATGATTAATGGTCAGGATCAGGAATATCTACAATTAGCAATCTTCACTATCTGCTGAATCAGATGGAACCCCTAGGGATGCCTCCTAATGTACAACAGTCGTTTAGATAATTACTGATCACTATTCATATAATCAAGCCTAGCTATCTGTATTGTTTCTAATAAGCACATGTTACAGTCATTCTTGCACATCACATTCTAATATGGAAAAATGTTTGTTTATTTATTTAAATTTTTGGTGATTTGGTGCATTTTTTTCAAATTATTAACACACAATAAGGAAATATTTAGTTGCAATGTAACAAATTTAATCTATCACTACCTTAAAAAAGAATCAAATTGTATACTGTGTAGGATTACTACTTTAAAAAAGAACCACAGCAATAGCTATCAACAACAAAAACTGTAATCCACACAAATTAATACCCTGAATCAAAAGACGTCAAAATTATTGCTTTTATTAGCCACATGAATTATAGTTTGATTTGTTAGGTATATTTCAGGGAAAATAAAATATGCTCATCATTTTATTAATGCATTTTATTATGTTTTATGTGTGTGTTATCTGCCATTAGTGTTGTGCCTTATAACTATTATTTAAGCAGTTGTTGGGGAACTGTGGTAAGCTACCCCAACTCAGTTGTTGGGGAACTGTGGTAAGCTACCCCAAACTCAGTTGTTGGGAAACTGTGGTAAGCTACCCCAAACTCAGTTGTTGGGAAACTGTGGTAAGCTACCCCAAACTCAGTTGTTGGGGAACTGTGGTAAACTACCCCAAACTTAGTTGTTGGGGAATTGTGGTAAGCTACCCCAAACTCAGTTGTTGGGGCGCTGTGGTAAACTACGCTAAACTGGGTCAAAATGAAAATTTTGGCTGTAATAAAGATGAAAAAAGTTGATATACTATTTTATATCAATAAATATCTTAAGTATTATTTTTTTCAGTGTTTTATTCTGCCAATAAGTTTACTTTGGGCAGAGATATGTCAAAGGTGAGGTCAAATAGATTGAATTCAAGCGGACAGAAATCTTTTTTTCCCTTTTAATTCAATGGGGTAATATCAGAGAAAACATAATTGGGGCAAAAGTTTAAAAAGATCACAACCCTTGGTTTAGAGAAACAGTGGAGCAAGCTAGTGGAGTGTACACTTTGATAGCCCCCCACCCTCTTCTGATGTGCCCTCCCTCCCACTTCCATATTCCTTCCTTGCGTGACATATCTCATCTCGAGGCCCACATCTATCCACCCCTTTCTCTTCTTCTTTTTCTCCTCTGCATTTCTCATATCCTCTGTCCCTATGGCCATTTGGTTTGAGTCATGGTTTAAACTTAACCTCCCACCTCATTTTTTTGCTCTACTCCCCTGCCTCTCACTTTGGTTCGTCTTTCGGCGAACTATACTATTGCATACACAATAAAGTAGAGATGTGTGCAGGTGTCCAGGAGCCATTGCTTTCAATAGTGAAACGACGAAAACTAGCATGGTTCGGACATGTATGCAGGCACGATTCCTTGTCAAAAACAATACTGCAGGGAACTGTCGAGGGTGGAAGAAGCAGAGGAGGACAAATAAAGACATGGACAGACAACATCAAGGAATGGACAGGGCTAGATATTTCCACACTCATCCGCATCGCTGAGGATAGAATTCGCTGGAGGACTCTGTGTGCTGAAGCTTCCAATGTGGTACCCCTACGACCCTGAAGGGTTATGGGTTTTATTGATTGATTGATTGACTATTGCATAATCTTTATTGCTCTTTCTTATCTGCAGGTGTTTTCCTTGCCTCCTTGCCCCATTTATTGTGGTAATCTGGCTATATCTGTGTTTCTTTTACGTGGTGAGACTGCCTCACTGGCTTCCATTGTCCACTTTTTGACTACAAATCCCTACATGTGTAACCATTCATTTCAAGCAAGCTCGTACTAGATGTATCTCAGATAAGTTACCCGTTTTTACTTATTATCACTAATATTTTTCTACCTAACTTGCATATATCATTACTGTATTTTCTTTCCACCATTATCTGCTCCAATAGTTTCTCTCCACTACTCATATATGCTCTGTGGCTTCATCTTTTTTTTTCTCATCTGTTTTTGTCGTATTGGCCTCTTTCTCTCTCCCATCTTATTTCTCGTACCCTCCTCTTTTGCTCTCCCATTACGATTGTATGCTAATACTTATTGCCTGTGATCACTTTTGAAGTAAGTATCTTAATTTATCTTATTTAATTTGCTACCACACCATATCAATTTTCAGTCCTCACCTTCTGTGCACTTTTCCCTCCTCACACCCCCTTCCTTCCTGCTATGCTGCTCCATCTTTGCTTCCTCCGATGTCTATCCTTTTCTTTCCTCCGTATCATAACCATGTTTGTCTCCATGTAAGATTTGTTGTACTGTTGTCTTTTGTATGTCACTGATGACTGCTTTTTTAGTCGAAATATCTGTATCTTGTTAGCTTTATTTTTGTAACATATCTACCTATTTTTGTTTATCTTGATATTTGCCCTGTGTTACTCCAGCCACCTACTTCCTAGAGTTGTTACCCTACACTGGAACACTTATCACTTGTAGATCACAGCCCTTAATTTAGAAAACAGTGCAGGAAGGTAGTGAAGATCACAACCCTTGATTTGGAGGAGCAGTGCAGGAAGCTAGTGGGTTTTCACCACATATACAAGAGTTCTTTTTCTGCATTTATTCTCAAGTTCAAGGGAGACCAAGAACTAGATTGGTGGAGACAATCAAAGAAACCTTAAGAGACACAGACTGGCCAATGACAAGCATATCCAACTTCCCTTCCCCCCCCCCACCCATGACGCTTAATGATAAATATATGGTACAGATAATGGAATGTGTTGTGCCAGTGTTTACAGTTTAGCTGCAATATCTGCACCTCTCAACCTTGCTCATCCTACTTCAGCATGACATATAGGTCACTTTGACACAATATGGGATGGGACAACCTTCACCCCAAAACCCACCTCCTACAACATGTGTAGTAAGTAACAGTGTTTCTATTCTTTGCTCTCTGGCGACGAGTGGTAGGTAGGTAACAGTTTTGCTATTCTTTGCACCAACTTATGGACCACAACAAAATACGGGTGTCTAACCTTGGAGGTGCACCTTCTTATGGACCACAACAAAATACTGATGAATACAAGAGGGAGATCTAACACCTTGGAGGTGCACCTTCTTATGGACCACAACAAAATACTGATGAATACAAGAGGGAGATCTAACACCTTGGAGGTGCACCAACTTATGGACCATAACAAAATACTGATGAATACAAGAGGGAGATCTAACACCTTGGAGGTGCACCAACTTATGGACCATAACAAAATACTGGTGTGGTACTGGAGGTCTAACCTTGGCAGTGCACCTTCTTATGGACCACAACAAAATGCTGGTGATATACAGGTATAACCTTGGAGGTGCACCAACTTATGAACCACAACAAAATACGGGTGATTATATATATATCTAACCGTGGATGTGTTTTCAGTAATGCAGGTTAGATGCAGTAATGCAGTAACCTGATTAGAATACAGATATGTACTGTGTATATACTTAGTGTATATGATTCATATAGCCAAAACTAGTGATGTGCACAAATGGTGGGGGTCACTAGAGATTTTTTTAACTGGCTTCAAGGAACTAGTTACATCTTATAACAATTGGCCCGGACCGACAAAATATTTACGTACTAACAGACGTTTCCTATATACAGTATAAACAATAACGAATAAATATAAATGGGGATTTTGGCATGGTAGTGTGAAACATGGCCAGGAGGTTAGAGTATGGTCTCACAACCGTCAGGTTCAGAGTTTGATGCTCGGTAAGGACTGTATTTTTCTGTCGGAGTGTAAATTAAAACACTCGTATTGAACATATTGTGACCACAGCAAGGGCATGCTGCCTTTATTAGACAAGACACTCGAAACCTCCCTGCAGGGAAAAATGCAGTATTGACAGTTAAATATGGAAATGTGCTAAAAACAATTACTCTAAAGAGGGATTCCATTGTCTCATCATTGAGCCCTGACATGCAGGGTGGAAGGAAATTAACAAGCTGACTGGTTCTACAATCTTTGCAGAAGATAAACCTATGGATAGAATAGGCATACTCAAGACTCTTCTGTTATCAAAGAGACAGCAATGTGGAACTGGCACTACCCAAAGAGAATACCTATCTTATGAAAATGTCATAGAAAATAAAGTCACACAATATCATCAACTGCCAGGTAGACATGCTGGTAGACATGCCAGTAGACATGCTGTGGTGGATGTCTGTACACCTATGGACTGCCTGGAATGCAAAGACAACATTTAGCATTCCTTAAATCCAATTAATTTTCTTGGTACATGTATAGAGATTGATATCAAAGTGGCATAGGAATAAATCATTTGCATTGTGTACATGAGATTACAGATTTGATTCTGAGAAGTAACATCTTCCTTACAGGTGTATTTGTTTGATGTACGTGTGAATCATTGCTTGAAGCTATATGCTGAATGAGTGGTAGGCAGCATGCTGCTCTGTTGAGAGTGATGGACATATTGGGAAACTGAATACAATAAAGTCAATCCTGTACACATTTGTGGTGTTAGTGAACTTCAGTTTGTATGTAGGTGACTTACACCTTGTGTTGTATTCACAATCATGAATCTCAGAAACAGGTCTACCAATGGAAAGAATGACATGATATCCAATGTTGTGAAATCTGTTGGAGGCAATTAATCACTGTCAGCACACCTTTGAGATAGTAATAGTCACATTGAAGCCATTTTTGTAATAGAAGACTACCAAACTAATAACACTACATAATCAAATTCTGAAATTGTAAACCTTGAGTGTCATCTGGTTACAAAACATATCCCTTCTAGTAAAAATCTATTCGTCTGAATATAGCGCTGAATCCAGTGCACACCAACAATCTGCAGTCTGAGCATCGTGATGCTGCTGTGTGTAATTCTTGTGTGTTGATATTCATAATCATACCTTCTTTCAAGGTTTTCTTACAGTTTCTTTGGATTTTCTCTTTTACCATCCGGTATGAGGAGGGGGGAGCCGCAGCAAGTAGCGCAGTGGTTAGTACACAGGCTTTCTCATATGAGTGGTCCTGGGTTCATTCCCCAGTTGAGGCAGAAATGTTTTTTCAGAGCGCAATGGCTCCCGGGTCAACCCAGCCTTAATTTGGGTAATTGATTAATCTGGGAAGCAAAAACTGCGAGGGAGAGGAGATGGCTACCAACCTCATATAGCAGAGCCACTGAAATGTGAGATTGCTAACATTTCACATCCCTACGGCATTAATAAATGCTATGGGTTAACTTTACTTTATCTGTCCCCATTTTAATGCTTGTAGTGGTAGTTTGTTTTCAGTCATTCTAAGTACATATCCAATAAAAGTCCACTGCTTTCTTCTTATTGTTATAGAAATATATTGCTGTTTTCTCATATTTGCTTATTCAACTTGAATTCCTCCCAGCCAATATTTCTTAAGTTTTCTAAGACATTTATTTTAAAATGAATTAAATTTCTTGTCCGGTTCATTTGTTAATTTCCAGCTTTTACAACCATATGTTAATACAGATATTACATTTGAGTTGAACAGTCACAGTTTGGTATAATTACTTAGTGTTTGTTAGTTGATTGAATAAACCAGAGACCAAAGCAATTTGAGTACAGTAGAATCCCTCTATAGCACATTCTGTTATAACAAATTTCTCTAAATAACATTATTAAAAATCCCCAATTATATTTAATTCTTTTAATTCTTCATTGGTTATACTGTATATAGAGAATTTATGTTATTACATACATATTTTGTCAGTCCGAACCAATGTATTTATTGAGATTGGCTATAAAATTTGTGCTGTATTCTAGTCCAGGAGTATAATTTCTGACTTTTGAATCTACGAGCACATGGACTAAGTAACGCATGGGAAAACAAAGAAATTAACGACATATAACATCATGATTATCACAAAGTTTATTGAGTTTGATGAACATAAAATTATCAGTAAATGCAATAAAATAATAATACATGCATTTATACGTGGAAATAACTATAGCCAGCTAAGAGAATGAATGTACAGGTTCTCAGAGTTGCTGGAGAAAAGTGACAAATTATAGTAAAAATTAGTCAAGATTTATATGACGTGATGAGAAAAGCAACACTTGAACATTTAGTGACCACAGAAAAAATGAAGGGAAGAAAAAAAATACAGAGAGGTTGTTGGATGGATGGTCATCATGGCATGGGAGAGTGTCACCAACAGAATTTATTAATAGTATAATAATCGGTTGTGGAGGAACATGATCACATATGCCACTCTGCATGGCTCTTGGTTCTTCTTTTTCTTCAGCATGCATTCTCAAACTCCCACTAGGTCTCTCTTGTAGCAGGACAATGGTCCTACTAGATTTCCAGCAGGGTGTAGTCCAGAGAATGGGAATGTGTTGTGTCACTGTTTTATTTGCATCAATGTCCTGACACACCCATCATCGGCGGTGGCTATTCATTGAATATATAGTATATGTGTTATTTCTGGTAGCGTTAATTCACAATTTTACTTAATTTTTACATGCAAAAAATGAATGTGCCCATCCAAATCACAAGTAAACTGTATCACAATGAATTTACTGGAACCAAATAAAAATTCACCATGGTTATGAGTGTGAAAAAAAACAAGGAATACTTGTGGCTATTCTGGGGCAGCTTTAATATAACATCTGCCTACTTGACTCACATGTAAATTCAACACTTTACAGAGCAATTTTCATCTTCTTCTTTCTGTCCTCATGTACCTTTCGGTGTTATGGGGAGAGTGAGTGTATGGTCTTTTGCCCTTCTATTTGCCTCCTCTGCTGTTATATTTCCGAGTGTCTCTAATACACTATCTATCCACCTTTTACGAGGGCGTCCAATAGGTCTCCTATTTTCGTATTGTTTGTTAAGTGTTTTTTGGATAATACTTGGCTCTTTCTGTCTGGTTATGTGGCCGTACCATTTAACTTGTTGTTTCTGTATGTATTCTATTGTTGGTTTGATCCCTAATTGTTTCCTTAGTGCTTCATTCCTGATTTTGTCTCTCAAGCTAACTCCAATCATACATCTCACACATTTCATTTCAGTGGTGTTAATCTTATGTATTGTTCTAGAATCTAATGTCCAAGTTTGACACTGATAACACAATGTTGGTAAGAAAATGGTGTTGAAAAGCGCTTTCTTTGTTTCTAGTGTAATATCTTTGTTTCTTAATAAAGGTGTTAATTGACCATTGATCTGAAAGGCCTTATTACATCTTGCATTTATTTCTGCTTCTTGTTTGTTGTCATATCTCAATGTGCTGCCCAGATATTTGAATTCATCTACTTGTTTTAGTTGTTTATTATTCATCTGTATGTTGATGTTCTCTTTTTCTCTTGCAATATTCATTACTTCTGTTTTGTCTATGTTGATTTTCATCTCAAATTGCTTGCCTGCTGTGTCTATTGTGTTTAGGTGGTCTTGCAGGTTTTTAATGCTGTAGTGGAATAAAACCTGGTCATCTGCAAAAAGCAGTTCATTTGCTTCATTAGAATTTGCTGTTTTGTTTATATGGTCCATGTATGTAATAAAAAGTAGTGGGGATAATACACATCCCTGCTTTACTCCTGTGCTAATCACAAAGTCCTCTGTGTAGCCTGCAGCTGTTCTTATGCAATTTTCATCGAATTTCCATTACAGAAACCTTGGTGACCATTTTGACGGTTGTCAAAACTTTTATAATACTTCAGAAATACAGCAACCGCTGTGATACTGTTACTAAAAATAGCTCATCCAGGAAAGTGCATTGTTACAAAATGCGGCACCCATGAAATACAGACTATAGATTTCATTCATGAGTATTAACCATGAATAAATCAAGAGTTTTCAAAGGTGAGATTGTATGATATAGAAAGTAATGTAAATCTAGGCCTAGCATTACAATTAGAATTTGGCACTTTAAATAACTCTGGGGATTTCAAATTCATTCAGAAAGTGCAAACATTCATTACAATATAGAAGTCGTGACAATGTCTGCTGGATTCAGCAATCTTCGTGTAACACACATGAATTCCCCCCCCCCCCCCCCATCTGCTCACCATTCACTAAGCGACCCACCCGTAGAATCCTGCTAAAATAAATATCTCAACCACGAACCACTGAGCAGTAATTATAGACCGATTAGACAATTGTAATCATTTGCAGGAATTTTTTTCTTCATATTTTGCATAAGTAGGCCCTGGATACGTAATCGAACTGATAAAACTGTCTGATTTTATGAATACATGTATACAATTTATTCTCCATACATCTCTCTAATATTTGCAGGTTACAGTAATTAGACATGCATGATATTTCTAATATTTAAATATTTGCAATAAATAATGTTAGAATATGGTTAAATTTGCATGGTATCACTGATAAAGTACAAACTCAAAGCTATTCAAAAATAGAGTGGACTGCAGCAATACTGGACATTAATGTAAAAAAATTTTAATAAAAAAAGTGGGGTAGCTTCACAGATTTACAGTAACAAACAAACAAAAAGTCTAAAATTTAATATGTAACAACAAATAAAGAAGTTGGTAGAACTTTCTATTCAGAATATAGCCTTCTACCCAGAATTTGTATGCTGTATTAATTTTTTAGACCAGGCATTCTCAGCCTGGTTCTTACAAGCACCTTGTGCTCTTTTAATGACATGCACTCATGTCATGCGAAATAAAAAGTGCTTGCAAGCACTAACAATTACAATTGGGCAGTGCTCGCCATCTGAAAATGTTAAGAACCTATGATCTAGACAATATTTACATTCAGTAAGCTGCCATTGTTTTATGTTCCTATTGGATGTTCAATTTACTTCTGTTTAAATAAAACTAGGTGCTGAGTTAGCTATCACATCACATTGGTCAGGTGACCGAAATTCCATGATGTAGTCGGACATTTCAAGCCAAAAAGATGCATATATCACAGCAGAAAAATGACAAATGCGTTACTGTCTCCAAGACTACTTCCTGCTAACAAGAAGATGAGAGTGAACACAGTAGATCTGTTTGTTACTAAATATTTGTACAACTGAGAGAACAAACAAGGTAGATCTGTTTGTTACTAAATATTTGTACAACTGAGAGAACAAACACAGAAGATCTGTTTGTTACTAAATATTTGTAAAGCTGAGAGAACAAACACAGAAGATCTGTTTGTTACTAAATATTTGTAAAGCTACCCAATTTCATAGCCAAAGCCTATTCTATTAACTTCGAGATACACTAACTTTTACCCAAGCTAGTATATTCTGTGTTGTGTAGCCGATCTATCCAGTAACTTGTTGACCAGTACATCACTGCATAGAATCATGCCGGTAGCCCAGTCCAGGAGCTACACATCCTCCACTACAATAGTATGAGCAACAATGTCATATGCTGTACGGTTATGACTGAAGAAAAACAGTGTCAAGCAGGCAGGTAAAAAAAATGCGATGGTAAAATTTTTTATCACTGACCTCAAGAAGGCGCTGTTGGAAAAAAAATTAACAAAACAGTCATCAATTTTCAACAGCAATCCTCAGATTATCTACTCTAATGATAATGCTTCTTCTTCTGTTCACAAGTGCATGATGTGGCACAGGGAACGGAATGTGCTATGTTTTAATTACAGCTTGAATGTGATCTCCTGTGTTCATTCTCAAACTCCTGCAGGTTAGCAGGATGAAGTCTGGAGAATTAAATAATGTGATAGTATTTGCATCTTTTGGCTTGACACACCCATTAACAAAATGACTTTTGGGTTAACTATTATCTATAAGATAATAGTTATCTAACTCCGCCCTCAAGCCTCCTTAGTTGCCTATTATGACATATAAGTCAGGTCAGAGTGTTAGGTGCCAGCAATACACAGACAATGATTATACTTGTTTTCACATGTTTATATTGACCATACTGGAAGCCATGCAGTCATTAGAACTGTTTGGTCAAAAGTGGCCAATCACTAATATACTGAAATATTATATGGAAAAGCAGATTAAGTACAGCAGTGAAAATAAACCTAGTCTCTAATAATACCTATTCTTTTGTACGTATGTGAGAGTTGAAGAATTACAGCAGAAATGAAGAGGAGATTACAGATTTTAAAAAACAAATGTTACAGATGAATATTGCGCATCTATTATATATAAAACTAACATACATGAGGAGCAAAATAAATACTCATGCAGGTCAACATGAACATCTCATGGCAGTGGTGAAGCATCGCAAAATTTGTGCATTTGGCTACGTGATGAGGCACAAATCCTTTTCCAAAACCATCTTGCCAGGAAAAGTTGAGGGTAGAAGAAGTCGGAGTAAAGTATAGTTTGATAATATTAAAGAATGGTATAAATAACTAGAATGTCAGACAAAGTGAAGAGTGCTGCATAAATAAAACAAATTAGTGATAATTACTATATTGAGTTATAATGTTATGGTAGGCCTTTTCAAAATAACAAATGGAAAAATGAATAAATAACAATAAACGTCTTCTTCTTCTTCTGCTTCGTTCTCAAACTCCTGCAGATTAGCAGTATGTGTCATGGTTTATAGCATTGCTGCGATATCTGCACCTTTCAGCCTGACACATCAGACTTCAGCATGGCTGGTGGGTCACTGACCATATATGGGGTGGGACGGGACAGCCAACTCCATCCCATAACCTCCTTAGTGGAACATGACATGCGTGGAAGGTAAACCGGCTTGCTATTCTTTTTCCCCTTTCGAGCCCCTGCAACACACGGGTGTAACAATAAACAAAAGAACAAGGGTGTTTTCTTCACGTACGGCCCAACTGGGACCTTTTTCAAGAAACATTTAAACAAACAATACAGAAAATTGAAATATTTAACTCTGATCACTTGGAGATGTTCTTTTCACTGCAGAACTAAGTGATGATGTGACATTGCATGTTTAATGCATGTTGAACTTGGTGCAGAAATGTTTATGCATTATTTATATAGCGTGATCAACAAGACAGATTACAAAGATGATGAATTAATAGGTCAGATCAAGTGAAAGCCGGACGTAAAAGATACAAATGTGAACGCAGACCACACACAAACAAAATAAGCATTGCGTATGTGGAAAGTGAAAGCAACGCAAGGACAAAAATAGAGTAGGAGGCCACCGTCAAGCACAGTTGAGAATGGGAGAGGGGTGGGGGTGGGGAAAAAGTGGAAGGAGAGAGGAACATATTTGAAAACAATTATCAAGTTTGAAAAATATGATGCATAAAATTTGTATCAGGGAGTTATCAACAGAAAATGTGAGGAGAAGAGGGGAATAAAATGGATTGGGGAGGGGGGGGGGACTAAATAGATAGTTGAGATGCTGCTTTACACAAACAAGGACCTAAAAATAGAAATGTTGAGATATATATATATATATATATATATATATATATATATATATATATATATCTATATATATAAATACTTATACATACATACACACAAGCACATATGACCACAGAAATTAATACATATACATACATGCACAAATAAACATATATTAACATACACATATATACACACACACATTATATACATACATATATATCGTCATTCAAAAATATACTTACAATAGACGCACAAATATCCATAAAATATATGTCTATTCATGTCAACATATATATATGTATGAGAAGTACCCATACAAATATGTACAAGCATGTAAATGCATCCACACACAAGTATGGGCTTACATAAGAGTGTGTGTCTATAAACAAAAAAAGTAGTTAATGCCTTTACATAAACAAGCACCCACATAAAGGTATATACTTGCATTCACATTAACATTTGCTCACATAAATATAAATAAATGCATTAACATGAACATTCGTCCACATTATTAACATAAACATTCATTCACATGGAGATATTAACATGCATTATTATAAAACATGCATATGTACACACACAAATGTGCGACCCAAAGTTGATGTATGCATACACTGAACCATATGACAACAGATGCCCATACCAATACATATAAATGTGAGGGGCCCTCATCTGATAAATAGAGGAAACGAGATGATAACAAATGTAGAGATATGTAAAATAAGGTATTGCAATGCATAATAGATGGATAGATGAGAAAACAAAATAATATGTTGACACCTATAAACACCAAAGGAACAACACAAATACACAAAAATAGATTAAACGCATAAACAGTTGCTAAAAAAAAAGTGCACAGATACAAACATTAGCAAGGACCAATGAAATACAGGAGTTGAGGCTATTACGGGGAAGTAGGTAAATCAAACAAATCGATGATTAATGTTCATTCTGTGTGGTTGGAAGACTCTCATACGACAAATCAACCAATACTCCAAAGACTGACGTTGCCGATCACCAGAGTAGCAACGTAACAAACCAGTTACTGAAATATCAGCACTACCATGATGTGAGGGGCTGTTGAAATGAATGGCCACAGGGATATTACGATGATATCTTTTAAATGTTTGGTGAATCTGACAGCTAAATATTTGCCAGTTTTACCAATATAATTCATAGAACAACGTTTACAAATGATAGAGTATATTAAATTACGGGACACTCATGAAAAAGAGTCTTGAATGTCAAATTGGGACTTTGAGAACTGAAACTTGGGAGTCAGAATTAACAAAAGTGCAAGTCAAACAATGCCAGGGACAAGGAACAGTTACAGGTATATGCATATACACCTGAAGAGGTGAGAAAACTAGAATGAACCAAGAGATCATGAAGGTTCCTACCCCTCTGGAAAATGACAGGGGGGGGGAGAAGGAAGAAAAATACAGGACTAGAGATAGGATCTAGTTGGAGGATAGAGAAAATGTCATAAAAGGATACAAAGTGCAGGAATATTATGAGGATTGACAGTAATAGCCAGTTTAGGGTGGTCAGATGGCAAAGCTGCTGACAAAACATCCTCAGGATACAAGCGACCGCGGAAAAATCTAGCATCTGTCAGGACATGGGAAATCTGTTTCGTCTTGGCAAAGATGATGAAGACGGAGTAGCTGAGAGAAAGGAGGGAATGGTGGCAAGACCTAGGGTGAGATGAGGTATCAAGAAGAAAACTCTGAGAAGCGGTAGGCTTATAATGTACTGACCTACAGGATATGCTGGTGTTCGCTGTACAGAGAGAGTAGACAGGCTTACATCCAAGGCACAAACAGATGGGGAGTTGATAATGGATATGGGGAGTGTGTTGAAACTGCGTCATGAGCACCTGTTGAAGACGGACACTGTGATTGATGACACATCGAGGTTGATATTTTGAGAATTCTGTATTAAATGTGATACTAGTAAAACTGGACATCTGTGTGGCAAAATGAGAAGTGCGGTCAACCAGCGAGTTACAAGAACCATTAGTATGCATAATCTTTATCATTTGTCAGGGGAGACATAGCACCAATGGGTTTGCCTGGAGTGCAATGTATGTTCATAATTCATAACCAATACCACAAAGAAAATAAAGTCAAAAACTTCATTTCTGTAATAGGACAGTTTCTTCTTCTTTTACATCGTTCACTCTCAAACTCCCACTGCTTCCCTCTTGTAGCAGGACAATGGTCCTAATAGACTTTCAGTAGGATGTAGTCCAGACAATAGAAATGTGTTGTGTCACTGGTTTATTTTACGCCAATGGCTCAACACATCCATCTTCAGCAGATCTAGACAGTTTAATATAATTCATTAGCACTCACTTTTTAAGACTGATGTTTCCTGCTGGGGATACAAGAACTTGACCATGACCTAGACCCTGCACACTGTCGCATGACACTACTTTTAACCCCATCAATCTTTTGCCAGGTGTGGCACCAACAACCCCTCTTGCTCCAAGAGTCCTGTACAAGCACAGTGTCTGACCAACAAAAAAAATGCAAACTAAAACATTCTAGTTCTACACATTATAAATTGATTGAACTAAGACATTCTAGTTCTACATTATAGTATACATTTATTCTGTTAAGACTTTCATAGTCATGCCCTGTAGTGGAGTGGTACAATGTGTGCCTTGATCGGCCAAGATACCTGGTTCAAATCCTGTCACAAGCACCTGCGCAGCCTGGCCATTCAGAAAGTAATTTCAACCTAATGTACATATTTATATCAATCAAGAATTTCAGGGCATATGATGAAAAATGTATAGCTTTAACATTTAGTAACCACTGTAAAGATCAAGGGGAGAAGAGACACAGGAAGACAATGAGAGAAATTTCTGGATTGGTTGTCACATTGGAACAAAATGAAATCACAAACTGAACTTATTAACAACACAAGAGACACAGAGGGTTGTAGAGAAACATGATCGCCTATGCCACTCGGCTTGGCACTTGATTGATTTATTTATTGATTGAACATATTTATTTTGTCTAGAAAATCAGCCAAAACATGCTGAGTTGATTGCTATGTCCTGAACAGGATACACTACCAACAAAGACATTTATAGAGGCTTTCAAGTTCTACACCAGGGGTAGAGAACTTCTTTCCTGCCTAGAACCATGAAAATATTTGTATACCATCATTTGTGGGCCACACAAGATTACCAACTTAAACACAAGACTGTTTTCTCAGATCTCAAAGGGAAGTAAATCAAATCAACACTCTGATCTATGATGCATGTTGCAAGAGATGATTAAGCAAGTGCAGGGTTGAAGCTAGCAGTCCATCTAATAAATCAAAGTGATCCAAACGTTAGCCAATAGTATTTAACTGCAGTAGGGGTGTGAGATGTTAGCGACTCACATTTCAGTGGCTCTGCTATATGAGGGCAGTAGCCATCTCCTCTCCCTCACTGTCTTTACTTTCCGGACTGATCCGGTATCCAATTCAGGCTAGGTTGACCCGGGAGCCATGCGGTCAAAAAAAAAAATTTCACCTCAACTGGGGAATGAACCCAGGACCACTCATATTCGAAGCCAGTGCACTAAACACTGTGCTAAGCTGCCCCAAACTGATCCAAAAGTCATACTGAAGTCTGATGTGACAGACCAAATGGTGCAGATATCACAGTCCAGCTGTAAAACACAGCATAATGCATTCCATTCTCTGGAATACATCCTGCCAACCAGCAGGATTTTGAGAACAAGCAGAAGGGGATCAACTTGAAAATTAGTCTGCAATATTTAATGAACTAATAATGTACGTCATGCTCCTAGACAGAAACCACACTATTTGTACTGGTTATCAGAGAGCGAACGCAGAAGAAGTAGATGAATTCTCACATTGTCTTTATAGGAAGTCTGAAATTGCTTCTACTTGGTCAGGCATGTGATGTTATTCATGATGTTGCTGTTGAAAGCTGCAATTCCAGGTCAGTTTAGGGTACATTGGTAAGTTTTAAAAAGAAATGCTGGCAGAAATAGGCTGTTTCATTGATGAAACAAGTCTCTTAAACAATCCCTCATCTCTTGTAATGACGTGCATGGCTCAGTGACAGCAGTTCCTCTCATGTCAAACTCTGCTGTTATCCCATGAATGAAAACAACCACATGGTCAGTAGTTATGTCTAATGTTTCACCACAATCCCAAGAGAAAATTTGTTTTTCCTTCCAGTCAAAATGGTGCACAATAACAGTTGTGTTTTTTGTGCTTGCGAATAAGTCAAGTTTCTGAGAGAATTTTGGCACCATTGAATAGAACAATTGATAATGTTCTACTTTAGTATCTCTCCGTGTGTTTTTATGTGTAACATCTGTTTTTCATACTTTTCTTCAAATTGTACATTAAATGATGACTGAACCACATCCTTATCTTCCTGAGATGCACATCCTGATGTACCTGGGATGTTTTGATGATGTTCCTCCTTTACAAGTGTGGATATGCATGATTTAGAAAAAAAAGGGCTCACTGACGCCTACACAAACCATGTGGAGTAATCAGGAATGAAGTCTGTCTTTAGATGAGAAATACATGTAAGCGTCATTTTTAATGATAAGTTTTACATGTGCAATAGCCTTACAGAACCTATCAGTTTGATACATGAAAGACAAGATCATTAGATCTTCGTAAAAATATGGCAGTAAAATTTAACCAGTGAAACATAACTAGTATGAATGAGTGAAATATAACAAACATAACCAGCCTACCTCAAAAATTGTTATAAGTACACGATTTATAATTTCCAGTGCAATGACTTCAAATGTAATGGCAAATGCACGATCGTAATCCAACTCACTAAAGGTCTCAAAGATGTCATTACTACCAATTAAAGAGCTGATGATCAAGATAAAAACATGATTTGTAAGTTTATACTATATTTTGTCATGTTCACATTCTACTACTTATCTCTATGTGGGACAAATGACGATACATGTACCAATATTAATTTGTTCACTCGGAATGTGTCTATATTAGTAATTTTGTTTCTTCATTAAGCTTCGTTGTATTTTATAGCTCATTCTGGTCCATATAGCTGTGATTCTAGTATTGTTTCATTGGATCAATATGTCTATCTCAGCATCTCATATTCATGAGATACACGGTTATTAAATTATACATTCTGTTCTGCTGTCTGTGGTACCGTACGCAGCTGCATTGCTAATCTTCAATTTTGTTGTACATGTGACTGCAGAGTCAGTTGTGTCCTGCTCCTGAGGATCAGAATGGCAACTTGTTCTGGTCTATTTATAATTTGAGTCATCTTGGTGTTTATAGTTTTCTGATACTGATTGATATATCTGGTTGGTCACCAGGACTCTCCTTATCCAATTGACCTGCTCTCTCACATCCTGGTGTTTCACAGTGAGATTTTATCTACTACATGGCTGCCTTAAGTTGATTCAATCAAGATATTAAACAATAAAGGGAGTTTGAAGGATTGTTGTTTTTTTTAGATCCCCAGGAAATAGGAGTGATTTTCTCTTGCTTTCAATGTGCAGTGGAGTGGTTTCTCCAGATATTTCCTTCATACCCATGTACTTCAGCTAAATGCCTTGTGAAGAAATCTTCTACTCAGAAGTGAATGGGAGTATCCTCATCGACTAAATCCTCTTATACCTGTTTATTTGTTCGAGCTATCTATATTCTTTCTGCACCGAATACGGATACAGTGCAAAAGGCAGAAATAGTGCTCTCCAGTCCAAGCAATGCAATGCTGCTGTGAGCAATTCTTGTATCTTGTTGAGACCGTAGTCTACTAAGAACAATACACAGGATCAACATTTCGACCTAAAGGTCTTTATCAATATGGGGACAAACAAACACACAATGGAATCATAAAATCAAACTGAGACTACAATGCAAGCAATTTAAGTATAAAACTGACATGTCTAGAAAAAAAAGAAAAGAAAAAAGTTGAAGAGCAGTTCTCGCCTCGCCTAATCTTTTTTTTCCCCCTATGAGATTCCACTGTACCACTATTCGGTACTGATCAGAAATCAATGCTGGATTCTTGATGAATAAATCACTTATAACACTTCTCAACACTTACATATGATCCAGGCTAAGCTCTGTCACCAGGAAAAGTGATACTATCATTTTGATATAAAACAGGAATGTGAAGTCTATCAGTTCTGCTGCTACTCGTTTCCAAAAAGTGGGGATCTTCAGGATTACACCTATTTAAAAGTACATAAATATACATATATTTTTTAGAATTTTTTTTCTCATTCTTTATAATTTCAACATTGTACATATGAAAATAAACACCAAAACTGCACCGTATAAAACTATCATACCATCACTATGCTACCAATGTCAAATGTGGACACTAACAACAAAAGCCACACAAAAACTTGTGACAACAGAAATTAATTGTTTATGTAGAATTCTCAGAGTAACAATAAGAGACAGAACCAGAAATGAATGCATCAGAAAACTAACAAACCCAATGTCAATCTTGGATTACATTAGAAGACAAGATTAGGTGATTAATTTTAATCCGAAGATTAAGTGGTTTTCACATCCTTCTAGACTACCATCAGATACTGTAGTGTCCCTCAAAAAAGCATTGCTATACAGACACAATGAATACAAAGCCAGTGGAAGACCACACAAAAGATGGATTACAGAAATAAAAAAGTCAACGAAAACAAACATATATGAGGCGCTCATAAAGGCCGCCTTCAGAGAATTCTTCTACCACTACACTGCAAAGAAAAGGGGTATAAAGTGAAAAGAAACTACTGGTAACTCTATGTCAGAAGCTACTTGAACCACCACAGAACCATCTACTGCATGGATAAGCTAATAAATCCTCATTATTTATCAGATCCTTTGATATCTTCACAACAATGCTTGGCCGCAATATGACTCCAGCTTTGATGACATTCTGGTAGAAATGCCGTTACGTCCACCACAGTACTATAAATAGCACACTGTTTACATTTTGAACTATTTGACGTCATGGATTTCTGCGCACTGCCAATTAAATTAATGGATGCCGCGACGTCACACCGCGGAAGCAAAAAGGAGAGTTTTTGCGCGTGACGTGACTTTGTGCTTCCAGATTCATCAATTGCATTCGTTTTGCACGGAAAACGCAATTCACAGCCAGTTTGTTAAAAATGCAAACAGTGTTACATTGCAATATAAAATAAAACACAGTACACTTACCTTATTCACCGTTGCTTGGAGGATACACTTTTTTTATCGAGTCCAGAAAATCCAGGAAAAGCTGTGGCGATTTCTGGTGTTCTTTCCGCCACATGTACTCAGAAAGGTAGGCGGGAAATTGTCCTTTGCACCGCCTACCCTGATTCCGGAATTGTCTTTTAACAAGGCTCCACAAACCCTCGATCGTATTTGTGTGGGCCCCGGTTACTGGATTTTTGAACTCGATGCTATGGTTCACAGTCATGGGCTGGTAACCTTCATCGCCCAAGCAGGTGTAAGCTCGCCAGCAGTCCGATATGATGGTGGTTCCTGGCAGCACGTGTTGTTTAATAATTGCCAATAATACATCTTTTGTCCTTTCGGACACCACCTTCAATACACATTTATTAGTCCCCCTCTCAACTATGCCGAAAACCTATGTCCCTAGTACTCTTTTACCTCTGTTGTATTTCCATTTGCCGAAGAGACTTTCATCAATTTCGACTACTACTCCTTCTCCTCCAAGTTTTACTGTGTCATCAACATACATTTCAACACAGATTTCCCGACAGATGCTTTTCCAATCAGCTACAGCGTGCATCCCAACCTTCACCTCCCTTTTTATAAATCCGCTCCTCGCCTCCATGACCCACAGATAAGTAAGAAGCAGGATGTCACCCATACTCATGTGACTTTCACTAAACCATGAATTATTTTTAACACTTCTACTTACATCATGACGATTGTTCCCGAAACGTCGACAACTCCAAATATAACCTTCACTTTTCTTGGAATTTTTAACCAATTTCATATATTGGCCACAAGACACACATAATAGTTACATATTAACCCTGTGTTCATGCACCAATCAAGCACACACTTATCACCGCTTGCACGCAAATTAATAAAAAAAAAACATAAATCTTGTGCGACCATCTTCATTGAATTTTATTGAAATAATGGGAGTAATAGCTGTTTTCCCGCTATCAACTGCGCATGCGCGAAATGACCTGACGCCAACTCCAACTGACAGGACGCCAACTGACCAGATCAAATCTCGGGCCGTTGACTGTTTTGCCTCCTTTTTAATTTTCACTCAAATCAATCATTTTGAAATCTCTGAAAAATGTTGTACTCAAAATTTTTTTATCTTATATTGTTACAAAATTGCCAGAAACTGCTCCCCCCCCCCATCCCCTTTCGGTTTAGTCACGCAACCGATAACACATGCGAACCCAGAACATTCTTTCAGGGAAAGGTTAGGAAACATCTCAAAAGTAGGGCAAAGGTCACACAGTGGTGGACGAAACAGCAGATGCGCCGAAACGCTGACAAATTATAATTTGTTCATCTAACCCTGATGTGCACTCTACTAAATGTATTAATTTGTCCATTTCATGACATATCCTTCCACTTGTATCTCGCCACCCCTCAACTCTACCCTCAAGTAAGGTCTTCAACAAAGAATGTCTTTTTAAAAATATATATGAATACCGGGTACTTATAATTTGTTTGATTTGTATTTCCATCAACAGTTTTTATTTTAATATGTAATGTTGCCAAAATCTATTTACCGATACATTTTTTTTTACATAAACTTCATATTCTTTGATATATCCACATCTCATAGGCAAAAATTTTGTCTTCTATTTATTCATTGTTATTTATTTCATTCTTCTTTGTATATGTTGTGTGGCATTTGTTATCATATCTTTTTATAGTCTTCTGTTTTGCATGTTTTCAATCATATCTGTTACATGCCAGGTTGTCTAGCATCTAGATTTCATCCAGTATGTTCAATCATAAGCATCTAGTGGTCACTAGATTTATTAATTTCTTTAACCATTTGTCTTTTGATATATGTAACTTTTAAGAATTTTAGTTTTTAGACATGGGCTGGAAACGACTACTGATATTTAAAAACATTGACACTCATTTTACTTAATAATAATAAACTAATTATTCACAATTTTTAATATTAATTAGCTATGTATGCATTTGAAAATTACAGTAATATGATCAATATATTATTAATATTGTCCTGAAGAAAACAACAATGTATAGATTGTGTCTCGCTTACTTTACTGAAAATAAGAGAACTCAGAAATTATTAGCTCAGCTCTATCATCTATACTAAATATAGTATACTATTAGTATCTATCTAGTATCTATAATGATTATAAATAATAATCTATGTTGTTTGTTTAGCCTACCTTGCAATTCCTGCCCATTCGTATGTTGTCCCTGAAACTGTTGTTGCTGTGGTTGTGTGTTTTGCACATTTCCGTTCTGTGAAGCATGAGATCTCTGACCAGCATGTGCATCAACCCTCTGCCGTAAGTACGTGGTATGTAATGGCGAATAATTATTATTGACAGGACTGATTGATGACAACAATGACAAGGATTGCACCTGCATTGCAAAGTTGGCTGCCATCGAGCTCATCACCACATGATTTTGATATTGCCATAGCCATGGACGAAGAGCTTGTGCGTATTCTCTAGAGTTCCTATAAACAATAGGTGGTTGATGAATATCATTACTGTTTTGGGTGGTTGTATTAGATGTTTGCTGCGATTGATTCCTTGTAGTTTTGACTTCAATCGCCATTTTGAAATGAATTCGGAAGTTATGATTTTCGATAAAAACTATGATTAATTTAATGTTGAAGTTAAGGAACAAACATTGAGAATTGTTAATTTCTGATTCCAATCCGTGTTCGTGGTGACACTAGTTATTTAGTCAGTCAATAATTCGATCAGTTAGTCAAACGATAGAACATTATCACGGTGTACCTATTATCACTGCACATTGTTATTAGGTCTACGCCTACTTAGAATTTAGCCAAAAAGTAGGAAAATTCCCTCTTCCTCTTTCAAAAAAAGGTCATCAATTTTCTCATGGAAAAATTGATTGTGCAGATACGCGAACGATCTTTTTTAGGTAATTCCTTATATGAAGTCGTTTATATGATCCTGGTGTTCACTTCAGCAGCACTGACATAAAAACAGGCGAAAGTTGGAACAGGATAATAACAGTTTTTAATCACTATTTGTGTGTGTTCCATGTTTGTTTCTAGTTCTCAGCAAAAGCGTAACAACTCCCCTCAAATACACTTTGTTGATTTACCAGTCTTCTCAGGTTGTCGCGTAACAATTGTGTTTAACTACACCCTCCTTGACATAATGTAGTCTGCTCAATGTTGCAGATTCATAAGCATTAATTACATCAGTAATTCATTCCATCTCACCAATGGTATTCAGAATGTCAGTGCAGTTCATTGCTTGCCATGTCTTTGTGCGTTTTCTCTTCCCTAAACTAATAACTTAATTTTTTCAGGGATTTTTTTGTAGGGTTGGGAGAGTGAGGAAAAGTAAGGAGAGTAGGCCTAAGTTTTACTCTCTGAATTGCTAGTTTGCAATAACTAAATATCTTTATCAATTTCCCTAAGTAATGAGTTTGAAGCCAACCTTTTATAAACGGCATTGAACAGGAACATTACAAACCCAACTGAAGCGCTTCTTGATTCTTGATTAGAAACTGGCCTCACAGCACGTGGGGCATTCCCATAAGTGCTCCGCCCTCTGTTCCAGCAGCCGTCCGACTCGATGGTGTTTCGAGTCTAATGTGGCCTAAACAGACGTCGACATCAGTGCACAAATCTTGCCCTTGCGACAGGTTTCTTTGTTGTTCCGCCCACTCACGCCGTTCCCGCAACTAGTTCAAGCACAACGTAGGCCTGTCGGAACAACATTTAAAAAAATGTCAATACTGCATTTTACCAGTTCAGGCGTTGCAGGGAGGGGATTGAATAGCTGTGTGATAAAGGCCGCATGCTCTTGCTGTCGCCACGTCATGCACAGGGTGAGTTTTTTAATTTACCCTCCGACAGAAAAAAAACCCACTCCTTACCGGGGATCGAACTCTAGACCTCACTCGTGTGAGACTAGCGTTCTAACCTCTCGGAACAACATGGTAACTGGTATCGAAGGTTACGACTACGGGAACCTGGAAACTAAGACTACGGAAACTGAAGCGCTAGTAGCATGGTTCTCTCTGAACAGTGTTATTGACAATACGAAAAAAAAAGTTTCTGTTAATAATTGTATTGTAGCACGTCATCAATAAGTGGTTTTCTCTGAACAGCCCTAATGTCACCATACAATCAATAAGTCTGAGGCGTGTAAATGGTACCGCATTGCTCTTGTGCGACACCCAGGGTTAGCAGATAACCAAGATCCTAAGAGTACTTCCTCGGGGACGCATCCTGAAAAAAGAAATACAGTGGTTCGTGCTGTGTTACTGGCAAACAATTTTAGGGATCATGTCCGAGGATGTGACGGCTGCAGATGGGATGAGAATTTGCTGCAAAGAGACAAGCAATATCTCCAACACCTCTGCGTCAATACATATAGCGACAGCGTTGACGCACAGTGACGCTTGACATTCCGGCTTGGTCAGCCAAAATTAAGATGCATTGGAGGGGTGGCTAATGTTAATGCCCTAACATGGGCGGCTGTCGTCACGAATATCAATAACCGTGCGCAAGTCCCCTTACATATAACATTAACACATTGAGTTACAATGAGAGTGCAGCAAAGCGCCAGAGGGCAGCGCCACGTACATACAGAATGAAGAAAACATACCTATCTATGTATACGCTGTGGTCCTTGTTTGCCTTGCGGCGTCAGGGGTAGAAGAGTTCTCGGTAGATTGCCTTCTTGTGTAGGCCTACTGTTTGCAAGCGTGTTCCTGTGGCTTCTTTTACTTCTGTTATTTATCTTTTATGTGGCCTGCCTCTGACTTTATAGCCGTTACGTATATGTGTCATGACCGTATGTGGCATGTTGTTTGTTGGTAGTCTGGAAGCGTGTGAAAACAACTTGATCTGTTGCCTTTTGATGTTCCAATACTGGTATTGTTGTGACTGTCTTACTGATGTTATCGTTTCTAATTCTATCTCTTAATAACACTCCGAGTATTCTTCCCAGACATGTTATTTCTGCTGTCACTATTTTTCTTTTGTCTTGTGCTGTTTGATATTTACAGACTTCTTCTGAAAACTCTCCATTGTTTCCTACGAGCGGTATTACTCAGTACTAGTTTCTAAACTGTTGGTTCGCTAAGCCAGTGTCGTGTTGGTGACTCCAAATGGTTAAACAGTGTTCTAATCTATTCTATTAAGAAAAGAAATCACAGAGTCCATCTAGAAAACATGGACAAAACGCCACATGAAAATCCGAAATAATTTTATCTTCATCTCGAGAACAAGCTTCTAGTCCACGGTTCTCCAAAATATGTGTGGAGTTTTAGACAAGAAGTTCACGATATCGGTAAATGATACGTCGGCTAAGAAAGCTAACGAAGCAAAGTTGGTGATCGGTACGGCGTAGAGTCAATACACACCGTCGCCTGACGACAGATAGGAAGGCTGTTACAGGCTAGAGAAGCCTACCTGAATTAAAGAACACCGAAATCATATTTGCTGAAGCGGAAGGTCCCAAAATAACGCATACGTTTTTTTCCCCGCCATTCGTTCTACACATCCATTTTCAGCGAAGAAAATGGATTTAAAAAAGTTGGAAAAAATATGGAATATGGGGCTTTTCTAGCTTTGCTTATCGGAAGAGCAGTGGATGGGTTATTTTATTCAAAAAAGGTCATTTCCTCCTATGTGCAAGTTCCCTAAATAAATTGTGGAGACATTGATGTAGCTTTGTGAATATTTATTGTATCACAATACTTCGATACAGACATGATAGAATATTGATAATTGTACAGAGCCATAGATTATGAGGTTCCTCCTTCGCAAACGAAGATGAACATGGTATTTAAAAACGGTCAAATTAGGTTTGGTATTTGTGAGTCATCACATGACTGAGGAGTCCAATCTGTGCCTTGAAACCTGCTGCTTTTTGAGCAGGAATAAATAACATCTTCAGATGAAGGAAACAGTCTGACCTCGTCTGTCTGTATATCTTGTGATATATCTTAGTGGTCCTGGGTTCACTCCCCAGTTGAGGCGGAAATGTTTTTCACATCGCAACGGCTCCCTGGTCGACCCAGTCTTAAATGAGTATCGGATTAATCCGGGAAGTAAAGACTGCGAGGGAGAGGAGATGGCTACCGTCCTCATAGTACCTTGGGACTCTATAATAATAATAATAATAATAATAATAGTAGTAGTAGTAGTAGTAGTAGTAGTAGTAGTAGTAGTAGTAGTAGTAGTAGTAGTAGTAGTAGTAGTAGTAGTAGTAACCAGTGCTTCTTTTTTGGGGATACCAGGGGATATGTCTTTTTTCTTTAGTTTTTCGGTTGCATCAAACTAAACAAAATTTCCTGTCCATGAAAACAGAAATTCTAACATGAATTCTACATATGAGGAATAATAGATCTTTCCTGGGAATTGATGCCTTTGAGATGTGGATATATAGAAGAATATATATATATATATATATATATATATATATATATATATATATATATATATATATATATATATATATATATATATATATATATATATATATATATATACGTACGGATATATAGTATATTCGCTAAACAAACAAAGGTTGGAGGAGGTATCTATATTTACTTATCTGGGAGCTCAGATTAGTGACGATGGTGAATGAACAGTTGAAGTTATGAAACGACAGGTAATGGTCATGGTCGCCATGACAAGATTAACCACCATGTGGAAAAGCAGGATCACCATCTGTGTTAAGATCATTTCATATAAATCTTTGGTTTTGCCAATATTTCTATATGGTTGTGATACCTGGACTTTAACAGCAGATTTAGAGAGAAGTATCCAGCGTTTGAAAACAAACTTTATAGTCGTATGTTGGGCATCTCTTATCGAGGACATAAGACCAATGTTTTTGTACATTATAAAATTATTTCTTTAGCTGGGCAACAACAACAACTGTTGACAAGTGTGAAACATCGTAAACTCTGATGGTACGGGCACGTGATGAGACATTCATCGGATGACAAAGGATGTTCTTGAAGGTACAGTGGAGGGTATGAGAAGACGAGGTGGCCAGAAGAGGACATGGCTGGAAACTATTAAGAAATGGACATGGTGTGAGGTTTCCAAACTCAAGAGGGGCCGTAGAGGATATTGATGCGTGGAGATCTTTCTGCACCAAATGTCTCATTGTGACCCCATACGACCCTGACTGGTAATGGGTTTATATTTATTATATATTCTTGAGACTAACGGGAATTGAACCAGTCCGTTCTACGGCACCAAATCGCCTAGCAATAATTGCACACGCTTTTTTCCGTACTTGACTAACTGCATCTCCAAAAAAAAGATGCGATTTCATCAAGCCATTCAAATCGTGCACACAAAGTCACCCGAACGGACCAATCGAGACAAGGACTATTACAACAACAACAAACATCCCGCACAGGTATTGAAATATCCTCAGTAACAACAAACACATAACATAATATCCGTATTAGTTTTACTTAATTTTATATAGCTTAATTTTATATTTTATAAGCTACTTAATTTTATATAGAAGAATAAGGAGAACATTGTGGAAATAGAAGAAAACAAACAAAGAGGTTCTAACAACACTTAATTAGAAGAGCGAATTGTTAAAGAAAATAAAGATCAAGTAAATAAAATATTTTGGACACATTAAAAGACATGACACATTGTTGAAGACCTTACTTGAGGGTAAAATTGATGGGATTCGAGCAAGAGATAGACAGATATACACGTGAGAGAGAAACATATCAAGATGGACAGGTTACAGTTTAGCAGAGTGCATCACCAAAATAAGAGACACGGGGTGTTGGGGATCTGTTGCAGCCAACCTTCGTTGCGGAAACGGCACTTGATGATGATGAGATCTTTCCCGGTGATACCATTTATTGTGTCTTTTAGTGTTTCATAAAATACGTCTATTTCCTCTTCTTCATAGTCGACAGTTGAGTTGAAAGATTTTGGTGCCTATCTGCTGTACATATGCTGCCTATGTGGGCGCAGCTAATGATTGAGTTTACTTTCTCTTTGTGTACAATGCTTCCTAATGCGTGTTGGTGTTTTGATTAGTCTCCACTATATAACACTGTGCTGTGTTGTCACAGTCTTCCTCTTGCTTGGTTCACATGGAACGTACTTATATCTGAAGTTTTGTCTCTGCTATAACATTTACTGTGTCGTGCAACTCGTATAGACAGGGCCGTGGGGTAGATTTTCTCAGTATGATGCAAGTCTTTAAAATGTCGCCCACCTTAAATTGTTTTTCTTTCAAAATTTCACCCCCGACAATATATTTTGATTGGTGCCGCTTGATGCGGCCACATCTCCGCAGCATAGCACGGCATGGTTCTGTGTACAGATGTCGGTAGAGTTTCTCTTCCAATGTTTGTTCTCTGGGGCAGTGTATTTGCCTTCGATATTCATTTTCCATTCACTCCTGAAGAGTATGCTTTGCCGTCTGAGGTGTCTTTCCACATGTAAACATGGACGTGATGCCTGCCAAACATGAACTTTGTATACATGTCGCTGCGGAGTCGGCTGTGTCTTGTTCTGAGACTCATAATGACAAATTAATCTGGTCTGTTCATAGCTTAGTAGTCTTTGAAGTAGGATTTCTAATTGTCTTGTTCATCTGTTTCTTTTGATGAATTTACACATCTGGTTGATCATCAGTAACTCCGTCCTTAACCAGTCGATCTGCTTTCTCGTTTCCATGTATTTCACATTGCGATGGTACCCATTGCAGTGCTAATCTCCATGGGGAGCGATAAGTCCTGAGAAAAGCTCGCCGGCGAGAGTCTCAGTCTCTTTGGCGGCTGTCAACCCTGAGAATGGCTCGGCGCCAGCAGACATAATTTTTAAAAACTTGTATTTATATATATATGATCTGTGAACACACACAATCAAAAATTATTCACTAAAAATGCATAATCTCATCTGGGACCATCAGCCGTGAGAAGGTCTCGCCAGCAGCAGTTCCTGTCTCCTTTGGGACGGTCAACTTTGAGAAGGACTCGCCAGCAGCATTCCCAGTCTCCTCGTGGAAAGTTAGCCCTGAGAAGGGATAGCTAGCAGTATCTTCTGTCTCCATGGACTCGGTCAATCCTGAGAAGTGCACGTCGGTAGCACCCTCCGTCTTCTCTGGGATCGTCATCTCCAAGAAGAGCTCACCAGCAACAGCTACCGTGTCCTTTGGAACAGTAAGCAATTAGAAGGGTCTGCCGAAGCAGAGCAAGTCTCCTCTGTGGCTGTCAGCCCAGAGAAGTTCTTGCCGGCAGCAGCCCCTGTCTCCATGGGGGCAGCCCTGAGAAGGGATCACAGTAGCAGTCCGAGTCTACTCGGGTACGGCCAGCCCTAAAATTGCCAAGCCGATTGCATCTCCTAGCCTCTGGGCTAGCGGTCAACGATGAGAAGAGCTCACCAGCAGCAGTCATTATCTTCACGGGAATGGTCAGCCATGGAAGGGCTTGCCGAATCAGTCCCTGTCTTTCGGGGGGCAGTCAGCACAGAGAAGATCTCTAAGCAGAAGTCCTTGTCTCCACCATGCCCGCCAGCCTGAGAAGGGCACGCCTGCAGAAGCCTCTGTGGGGGAGGTCAGCCTCAAGAAATGCACACCGGCAACAGTCCTTAGCCACTGCGGGAGCAGTCAACCTTGCGATGGGCTCACCAGCAGCAGCCCTGTCTTCTTAGGGGCGATTAGCGCTGAGAATTGCTGTGTGATATCAGCCCCTGACTGAGTGGGGCGGTCAGCCCTGTGAAGGACTTTCTGCAGCAGCAATCCCTGTCTTCTCGGAGGCCGTCAGCCCAGAGAAGGGCTTCCGACAGAAGTCCTTGTCTCCTCTGGGTCTGTCGGCCATAAGAATGGCTCAACGGTAGCAGCCCCCGCCTCCACGGGGGCCGTCAACCTGAAAAGGGCTCACAGCCAGCAGCCTGTATCTCCTCGGAGGCATCCAGCTCCGAGAATTGTTCACCGGCAGCAGCCCCTGTTTTTGGGGGCCGTCAGCCCTGGAAAGGGCTTACCGACAACATTCACTTTCCCCGTGAGGCGATAAGTTCTGAGAAAGGCTCACCGGGAGAAGCCCCAATCTCCTAGGAGGCCATCAGCCCTGGGAAGGGCTTGCCGGCAATTCCCCCAATCTCCATTGTTGGAGAGAGGGGTGTCATCCCTGAGAAGGGCTCGCAGTCTGTAGCCCCTAACCTCTGCCAGGTGGTCAGTTCGGTGAAGGGCTCATCAGCAATCAGCCCTGTCCCTGTGGCAGCTAGCCCTGAAAAGGGCTCAAAAGCGCGCGCGATTTCATCTTAGTATATCCTTTAGCGCGGACGTACAAGATGACTACTAACAGCTGCTGCATAATTCATAGAAGTCGACATATTATTGTTTTGTAGTTTAATATTATGACATCAATGTGAGTTATTATTTTCGGTTTATCCCGTATTAGTTGTGCGTATACCAATTAGGTAATGTTTTGTATCACATACACCTTGTTGGTACAGGAGATGTTTGAATAATGCAGTCTGTACATTAAGCCATATGAGCTACCGGTACATGGACTTCTAGTTCAGTGTAGAGCCTACAAAGAATATGGCTATTGTAGACTTTCAAGTCTCCGTGGTAGGCGACTAAGGAAAGTTATGGAGCGTATATATATATATATATATAACCAATGTTTTTTTTTTTAAATACGCAGAGATACGCCGTATCCGCTTCTTGTTTTCTTTGGTTATTTCGGTTCTGAGTATAAAGCTAAATAAAATTTCCTGTCAATGAAAACAATAATTCTACCGTAAAACACTAGAAAGGTTATGTCATATATTTTTGGTTTTTGCTAAATTGCTAAACGATCCAGGACTCACGGTATATCACCATTAAATCACCATGTCCCTCTTTCTCAGCATAATAGTTATCATCATCGCCATTCCCACCATCATGATAATCATTATACCATGTCTTACTACGAATCTCATTATTTCTGAATATATGAAAGAAATTTGCATAAACCAGTACACAGACCTCAACTTATGGTGAGGACTGAGCTATCTACGTTACACGAAACAGCGCCCCAATTACAATTTTTTCATAATTATTTACAATATTAATGAGAAGCTTCGGTGAATTATTGAAACCAACAAAATCATACGGAAACACCACAGCTGATTTATAATAAATTATTTTATTTTGAGAAGAGATGCTACAGCTATCGTTCTAAGGCCAGTTGTGTCGCCTTGGTTGCATTAAGTCAAGTTTGTTCAAGGTTATCTATCCATTTTCTGTTTACTGTTTTCTTGGTCTACCTTTGGCTTCAGCTCCGGATATTCTTTTGTTATATGCTCTTATTAGTTTTTGGTGCATAAGGTGACGGAACCATTTTACTTGCTGTCTTTCGATATGTTCAATACCTGATATTGTACCAATACTTTTGCTAATTTCTACATTTCTTATTTTGTCTAGTTTAATAACCATTACATCTTTTCTAAGACACTTCATTTCACATGTAACGAGTGTCCTCTGCTGCGAGATTTTCAAAGACAATGTTTGACATTGGTAGCAGAGTGGTGGTATAAAATTGTAGATATTATCTGTCTTTTGATTTCCTTCCTGATCTTTTGGCGGATAAGTAATGGTGAAAGTTGGTAAGTCACCGTGTTTGCTTTCTGACACCTTGTTTAGTAATCTATAATATTAAATATATTGGTCCGATCCCAGATCAGATACCTACCGTGTTCTACTGCGTTCACAGTTTTAAAATGACCCACTGCAATTTTAAAGTAGATAGTGCGTCGCGTTATTAATAGTTGTGACGTCACTGACGGCTCATTTGTATTTGCCAAAATGACAACATTCGCCACCAATGAGGCCTTCACATGAATCCCGTAATGTTATTTACGTGATCATATGTAAACGCTGCGGCAAACAATACATCGGGGATACCGGCTTAAGATTGAGTGATCTCTTTTGTAGCCATCTTCATGCCATCAATCACAGAACACCTACTCCTGTGGCCACACACTTCAATGGAGTTGGTCATCATGGTGTTCTTGATATTCAGGTCACTGCCATCAGATCCTGCACCACCGATGATAGATCAAGGTACACTCTAGAAAAGCGTCTTATTTTTGAATTGGGTACCCTCAAGCCTTTTGAACTCAAGTCCGACCTCAATTTTGTCTAGTACTGGGTTGGTGCGGTCTTCATTCATTTTGTTCTGTCATTTATGTTATCTTTTTGTTCGTTTCGTTTCCACATATATTTACGTTTTTCCTGTCCTTCCGGCATCTCATTTCTGTTGTATACGTTTGCGTGTCGTAATAATTTCCACTGTCGTATTTTGATGTTTTGTGCATTTCTTTATAAAGAATTTTTGGCTGAAACGTTGAATAATATGTTTTGTGTATTGTAATTTATACGTTTTCTTGTGTGCACATCATTACCCACTAGTTCTAGTTATAGTCCGTCGTGTCTGAGTGAAGCGATTATATTAACCTGTGTTTTACCTAAGTAAAATTGTTATACTGTCTGAAATTATGTAATTTCATTGACAACACGAAACCTTTGTGCACCGTTGCAAACTTGAAATGAACTTGTGAATAATATCTAAGCTCATTCACATTTTGTAAATTGGTGAAATATGTGGTAGCCATCTACCCAAAAATTAAAGATTTAAACCACAACCGACAATAGTTGCAGTGGGCTTCGAACTGGTCACTCCCATTGACTAATCTATGACCGACTATATGAAATAAGAAATACGCGCTAACCCATAACCAAGTTACTACTCATGATGGATCCGAGTTGTAAGTGTGTTTTCAATTGGATGACCATAACTAGTGACCAATGAAAATTAAGAATCAACCGAATCAGTCACGAGTTGCACATGAGTAGTTAGCACAAAAGTCTAATTTGTCTAAAGTCGGACTTGATTGCTCAGTCCACTTCTGTGGCATGTCATTGGTCACTGCGAATATTGTGTCACCAAGTAATGAAAAACACGAATCAGCAAGCGGAAGTGACCAGATCAGTCACCATTTCATTGATCAACTGCTTTTTTTCACGACTTTTTGTGAAATCATAAAGTAAAAAAGAATATTAGATTCTAGAGCTCGTTGATTAGAAGTAAATGCGTGACCATGCGAAAGATTCGACATATTTGCTAATGGGAAATCACCATTAAATCATGGCGAATTACCAATGAAAATTGTGTGTATAGTAAAATGAATGATTGAGAAGACTTGATTTTCCATTATCAAGTAGGCATTATATCGTAGCCGGTCACGGTTAAAGTGGCATACACAAGCTACCAATTTAAGTGTGAAGGTGGGCGACTAGTTACATATTTTTTAATACCTTCAATTTGACTGATTTTTTCAAAGTGGGCATTAATCAACGGATAAGAGCTTAAATAATTCTTTCCTATTGCAGTCACGACATGTTCAGCTACATCAAATGCACTCAGATCCGCAATGGTCAGCTAGGGAAAGATTTAAAAAATGGACATGGCATTAGTTTATGTTAACATTAAGTATGATGATGGCTGTGTTTGTTGTGTCCTGTGTTTGTAAGTAGCTGTACATGAAAATATGTTTGTTTATTTGTTTACTTTGATCCACAAGAATTACCAGTATTAATACCATAGTTAGTTATTCCTCTAGGACCAAAGGCGGATGTCATAAACTTCCATGTTTCTCGTTTCATTGCAATTTGCTTTAGGTCTTTATTGTTTCTGATACCGATGGTGAAATGTTCTCTTGTAATAGTTCTACGTAAAGTTTCTTTCGGTCGTCCTCGTTTTCTCTAGCCCTTTGGTGACCACATCAAAGCTTGATAGGGGAGTCTTTCAGTATCCACTCGTAGTGCATGTCCAATGTTATTCCAGCTACGCTTTCTAATATAGGTGGATGAATATTCTTGTTTTTGTCAGACAACTGTGTTTGATTTGAAGTATGACCAACGTATGCTCAGTAACCTTCTAAGACATTTATTTTTAAAGATGTTCAGTCTTTGTTCTAAGTTTAATGTTACTTTCCAACTTTCGCATCCATATGTTATTGTTGGAATTATGCAGGAGTTGAAGATTTTGAGTTTTGTGTTATTTCTTAGTGTTTTTTAATGCCAGATTAATACCTAATATAAAGTAAAGATAACCCATAACATTTATCAAAGTTTTAGTGGTGTGAGATGTTAGCGATCTCACATTTCAGTGGCCCTGCTATATGAGAGCGGTAACCATCTCCTCTCCCTCCCAGTCTTTACTTCCCTGATTAATCCGGTACCTTATTAAGGCTGTGTCAACCTGGGAGCCGTTGCGATCTGAAAAACATTTCCTCCTCAACTGGGAAATTAACTCAGGACCACTCATATGCGAAGCCAGCGCACTTACTAGACAACATATCTAATCACGAGAGAAAATGGTATTCATGTTTTTAGTGACAGATTAACTGACGTTGTTATAATCGTTATATTCACTATTTTGGTATATTTACTATCAACATCATCATCGGGTGCCCTATCCGTATCCAAGGTTGGTACCAGCGTAACTTCAATATCTGTCTATTGTCTTGGAAGTGCACTCTGTTAGACTGTCATCTCGTAATGCTTCCCTTTGTATCTCTGTCTACTTCTTGCTCTCCGTCCTTCTACTCTACCTTCAAGTAAGGTCTCCAAAAGGTGTCATTATGTGTGTGATTTTTATATCCTTTCATAGTCATTTTTTTTTCATAAGCAGCTGTGTCTGAACTTTTTTGTTTGTTTTCTTCTCTTTCCATGAATTTCTATCTATTCTTCTATCCATGTCTCAAATGCATAAATTCTGTCTTCTAACTGATTGTTTATTATTCATGTTTCTGAGTCATACATTAATGTAGAATCGATAATTTTTAATCTCAAATGTAAGCTTGATTGTGATTTGTTTCGATGTTTTCATTTGTTAAGATTTCCCATATCATTCTATCTATCTATTTATTCGCTAAACCCTTTGTTACCTTTCAGCGTCAGGAGTAGAAGAGTTCTCTGGAGATGGCCCTCTTGTGTACTGAGTATACTGTGGAGTTTGTCGCTTCTTTTATTTAGGTGGTCCATCGTTTTCTTGGTCGGCCTCTAGGTCTGCCGTCACTGTATCTGTGTATCATAGCTTGCTGTGGTATGCTGTCTGATGGTAGTCTGCTGATGTGTGCAAACCATTTTATCTGTTGTCTCTTAATATATTCCAAGATTGGAGTGGTACCGGTTCTTTGTCTCATGTCTTCATTTCTCACTCTGTCTCTTAGCGATATTCCTAGGATTCTTCGCAAGCATGCCATTTTAGTTGTCACAATTTTACGTTTATCTTGTGCTGTCATTGTCTATGTTTGCTATTGGTAACACAGTGTTGGTATAATAATTGTTTTGCATAGTGTTTTTTTGGTGTTTAAATCTACATTTTTGTTTCTGAAGATTGGTGTCATTTCATTGAAAGCACTTAACTATTCCTAATATTATTTTAACATCTCACATCTACCATTATTTGTGATGATAATGATAAAATCATCCCTTTAGCTGTGAACAGATAGCTGTTACCCATAGCTATTCTGACAAAGGTATAGATTCAACTCAGTTGTGTAACCGATGAGACACTCAAACGCATATCGTTTGCAGGTTCAAATGCATTGCTATGTTCAAGAAGTTTATAGAAGCATGTTAAGTCTCCAAAGGGAGCCATTCCAGCGCTGCAGAAATTTAGGATAATATTATCCTGTTAGGAGTGTAGCATATACGTCTGGGTCAGTTATTTAATCATTCTTCCTTCACATTTGTTGACACATCAGCAGTGATGGTACACCTAGAATTCCCCGTCACATAGGATTCTTTCACAAGATGACAAAGTTCGCTTTCCTGAATTTCTACGTCATCCATGATGACCATTTTACAGAAGACAAAAGTATGAAATCGAAGTACAACATGTAGGGAAAATGACGCTTTTTACAGGTGAAATCTTGTCAGCCTGTCACCTGCAAAAAAACATACAGATAATTTGCATGTATGGCGTAAGAAAGATGTAATGATGTTGGACGTGTAGTTAACTAATATACTCCGTAAACTCGGATGTATTAAAGTTCGCTGATGAATAATGTCTGAGCTACTGGTTGGGAATCAAGCTGAGGAATTATTTCAGAGCTAATGGTTCGGAATCAAGCTGAGGAATTATGTCTCAGTTTTATTCCCACCCAATAGCTCATACATGATTTATGAGCTTGACTTCCACCCAATAACTCAGACATGATATGAGCTACTGGGTGAGAATCAAGTTGAGGAATCATGTCTGAGCTACTGGGTGGGAATCAAGTTGAGGAATCATGTCTGAGCTACTGGGTGGGAATCAAGTTGATGAATCATGTCTGAGCTACTGGGTGGGAATCAAGTTGAGGAATCATGTCTGAGCTACTGGGTGAGAATCAAGTTGAGGAATCATGTCTGAGCTACTGGGTGAGAATCAAGTTGATGAATCATGTCTGAGCTACTGGGTGAGAATCAAGTTGATGAATCATGTCTGAGCTACTGGGTGAGAATCAAGTTGAGGAATCATGTCTGAGCTACTGGGTGAGAATCAAGTTGATGAATCATGTCTGAGCTACTGGGTGGGAATCAAGTTGAGGAATCATGTCTGAGCTACTGGGTGGGAATCAAGTTGATGAATCATGTCTGAGCTACTGGGTGGTCTAATTTGGTATCCATTAGCACTACAATAATGTTTCTTTTTCTCTTTTTAACAGTATATATTCATTTACCCATGAGATATCTGAAGCTGTAGTGTTTCTATTACCCATGATATATATATCTGGAGTAACAACATTTCTATTTAAGTGCTATTCATATCTATTACCTTAGAGCAGTAACATTTCATGGTCTGTATGTGTTTAAATGTTTGTGGTATAATATGCAACACACATCTAGTTCGGACGTTCAACGTAATTGTACCAACCTTATCTCCATAAACATAGCCTGTTCCATTAACTTTTAGCAAATTTTCCAGCAATGGAAGCTTTTGAGGGAAAATCTCAGCTTTGACCTTTACGATAGTTTCTGGCTGAAAATAAATGTTTCACATATTATAAAATTAATTACTTTAATTTAAGCAATATAGTCACATAGGTGCTACCTTCAAATAGGCCCTGGCCCTCATAAAAGGGTACGCCACCGACGAGATAGTTAGTAATCAGATTATTATCATTGGACTCCGGACACGTCCATGGGTGCTTCTATCTTCATTTGAGTATATCCACCATTGAACAATGACTGACCGTTCCAGTTCTCTGTAGGTTGACCTAAGTGTTTTCAAAGCACGCATTATCGGTCGTTTCTGACAACGCTGTATTTCAAGCCTTGTTCTTTTCTCAGAGCAATTAAATTGATGAGACTGATGATTCCTTTTCTATGCCAAGAATAATTATCCTCTAAGACCACTGTAGCGTTCATATCTGACAACGCTGTATTTCAAAGCCCAGTTCATTTATTCTAGACGTAGAAAAGGAATTATCCCCTCATCTTTGTCATTGCCCTTGTTGTTTCTTGTAATGAGTTTAAAGTGTCAGCCGATTCAGTGTTCTACCACCCGAAACAGTTGCTGCCAGAAGATCTACTCTCTCATTACCTTGAGCACCGACATGACTGGGCACGAAAATTAACGCGATGTCTCCCATATTTGAGTCTCGACTGCCTCAAACCAATGTTCACTAACGCAACCCATTTGAGTTTTTCTGATCATACTCATCGTGTAACTGAGGGTGCAGACATGAGTTCCTATTTGCGTACTCATCCAGTTCAAGGACCTGACCATTGCTATAATCTCCATGGACATGCTGCTTGTAGTCACAGCAGAAGCACCACTACCTTCTTTGACCATATTTCCTATCACTGATCTGTGAAGGCTCATGCACTACCCCCGTGTCTAAGAAAAGAATCATCAGTGTATATTATTGCATCTCTTTCTTAGGAATTCTCGCTGTTCAATTGCTGCAACTCCTCAGACTATACAGCGATAGGGCAATACGCTATGCATTGTTTTCTGAAAGGAATTATTACTCAGAAGGAGGTCTGGCAATCTAGGGTCATACTTATCAATTCCACATCAGGTGCCATATCTTCCAACATGCACACACTATGTATAACGTCCTCAGCAAACCCCATCCATTACTTTCCTCTTTTTTGTAAGTCCACCATCTTTCACTTTCTGAATTTCGGAATTGAGTCGGTGTTATTTTAATTAATCGTTGATTTTGCGCTCGTACTCTGCACAACTGTATGCTGTGCTCACTAGTTGGATACTGGAGTAAGAATCGCATACTTCTACTGCACCCGGTATGATACGCATTGCCTCATTTTGGATCCTATCAATCTTTCAGTCTTCATATGGCAGAGCGTAAACATTGTCCTTGCAAACTCTATCACAGAGACAAATAGAGCCTAGAATAGAACAATTAGTATCATATGTTAACAAAGGGCGGCAGAATTAATTTTCAATGCTGCAAGAACTTTGCCTACCTTTACAATGATGTGGTCAACATGATCTTTGAAACTCAGAATCCTGTCAAAAAGCACTCCTAAATATTTTATGGTGCCGGTTCTTTCAAGAGTGTGCCCTCACAGAGTAACACATGGAGTGGAGGTATTTATCATGTGACTACTAATGGAAATTCACGCTACAGATGCGTTAATTAGATTCAGCAATGTCCGTGCATCGCTGCACAATTTTACTATGCGGACCAACTCACTATGTAACTCCTTCCTGGACACATTTCGATACTTACTCTGCTATACACCATAATGTTATCTGCAGAGATATAGATCTACCAGTCCCTGCGATCTGTCTGCCTTAAAACGTACAGTATACTCATTAAACAATAATAGGGCAGCGGTGATGGCCCCTGCGGAAGTCTTCGGTTATAACATTTGGTGCTAATGTCCTACTACCACATTTAAGAACCGCCAGTTTCTTGAACACAGCAGCAGCAATCCAGTTAATAAGATAGGAGATTACAAAACGAGATGTTAACAGCTCAGTAAATCAAGTAGTCCAAGAAAACTCTTGTTACACGTGTCCTCCAGGTCTGCTGCAGCCGCACACGTTTACAGTTATGAAACGAATTATTTAAATATTATCATTATCAGGTGCTGTCTCCGCAGCGAAGGTAGGCTTTAACAGACCTCCAACATCCCCTGTCTCATGTCTTAGTGGTGCACTCTGCTAGACTGTAACCTGTCCATCTTGTGATGCTACTCTTCCACTTGTATCTCTGTCTACCTCTTGCTCGCCTTTCTTCGATGTTACCCTCAAGTAAAGTCTTCAACTTGTTTGTTTATTTAAATATAAAGACATTCGCATTGTCCCAGACTTAACTTATTAGGACGATACCCGCCGGGTTGCTTGTGTTTCTAACTAGGTAATGAGAGAATTTTAATATAACAATCTCTTCCAATTTGTCAACGGTTTTGTTCATGGTAATTAACTTTGTGTGTGGGTTTTTAAGAAGAATGATCCAAATTCCATGAAGAGTCAAGAGAACTAATGTAGAAGTTCTCAGAGATGCTGGAGTAAAACGACAAATTATAGCAAAAATTAAAAACAGACAATTAAGATTTTATGGCATATCGTGAGAAAAGTAAAACGTGAACATTTAGTAACCACCGGAAAGATCAAGGGGAGAAAAGACAGGAGGACATAGAAAGAAATTTCTGGTTAGATTGTCATTGTGGCATAAAAAGAAGTTACCAATTGAACTTATTAACAACACGAGAGAGAGAGAGAGAGAGAGAGAGAGAGAGAGTCGCGGAGAAGCATGATCGCCTACGCCACACTTGATTGATTGAATTCACTTGTATGCACCTTTACGTGATCTTTACAAAGTTTGGGTAACAAATCAAGCAATCATTCAACCAGTACCCTTTAATCATGCCTTCCCACACGTTCTTATGAAACATGATTGTCAGCCCCTCCAGTTCTTTATCTTTCTACATTTCTTAAGGTACTGGTCAACTTTGTAAATAAAGAGGGGGGTTGTGTTCAACCGCGACCGTCGAAGGTACGCTGCCGAGTTCAGCCGCTGCCGCGTTCAGCCACTGCCGCGTCTGTCGTTAGACCTGTCAACTAAAACGTAAACATGAACTAGTTTCCGCTGTGCGTGAAATCTATTGGTTGGCTTTGGCTATTTTTGGCATGCGAATCCAAGTACGTAAATAGCGGGCAATTAAAATTCCAACAATAATTAAAAATGTAACCAACGGGCTCCAAATTAATTCAGCTAGAAGGCCTGTACAGTTAAGAACCACGGTTAAATACTGACACACGAACAAGTATGTGGTATGTCTTATCCAGCGTTTAATCTTCCATTTTTTTCACATTAGCGAAATGTAACCCAGATAACTGAATGTATTATATTGTGTGTTTACAGTTTGACTGTGATATCTGTGCATTTTGGCGAGGTACATCTGACTTCATCATTTACTATTGGTCACTTTGAGCCTCTATGGGATGTGGCACTCAACTGTGTCCCCAAATTACCTCAATCGCTTGTTACGACATGCGTAGCAGGTATTGTCACTATTATGTACTCCCCTTTCGGGCCTGGCAACATACGGTTGGTGATATGTCTATATAGTGATGCTTTTCTCATGTGGAAGCTACACAAGCTTTCCTTCATTTGTGCAATTGAGTTTTTATCCTTTCTGAGTAAGGGGCTTCTAAAAAAAACCACTAAGAGTTGAACTATTCTGGAAAGAAATAAAACTTTGGACAAACCCCCTTGTTCATCAACAAATACTGCACAAAAGGATATTAGTAGGCACATTTCCGTCTTTCCAGACGATAGTATTATTGGTGTCCTATAATAAAGGGATTCAAGAGATATAGTGCTCGTAATTGCTTTGTATGAAAACAAATGTAACTATTAAAGCAGCTTGAAGCATGACTAATGATCAAGATAAGACCTGCTGGTCGTGTCTTTCACCAAAAGAAGACATACCTATAGAATCAAATCAAGCATATGTGCGTCTTGTTTTCAATTATGTTCATGCTTTTCCTCGATCTTGAGTTGACATGCGATAGAATGTATAAACATACTGACCAATTAACGTCATGGATATAGTCAAATAAATTGTTAAGGAAGCTCGATTTCTCTTTAGCCAACATTTCTTTCATTGGCGAAGATATGTTTCGTCCACATGACGTCTGTACCTCGTGGGAAATCAACCATCTAAAATGACTCATTTGACTTATCCCTTTGTATTTTAATTGGTCATTTTGTATGAACAGGAAAACAAAACAACGGGAAAAGTCAACAGTCACTTTGAAAGGTTGTTTTCCAGTGAACCCACACCTTTCTATTGATATTTGGTCACGCTTGCAGGCAACATAATCCTTACTCGGTTATTGTATTCTTCGTCCACTCTGGCCGCAACATAATACTCCAATATTTCTTCTATAAACAGAAGGACGTTCTCGAACTTCAGCAATTCCAGTTCGCTGGCTTCTGTCGGATACAGACCTGCACATAAAAAGTAGAGTTCATATCTTCAAGTTATCTGTATACTATTAGATATCATATAACTATATGAATAATAGCTCACTGATACGTGAAAGGGTAAACAAATTGAAAAGGCGTAGATAATTGATTTATTTGTGTTCAGATTACCCTCATATGTACTCCGGCACTTTCAACAAGGCGGCAAACCATCTGCCGAGAGTATCTTCCCGCAGCACGTATCTTCGTAGCTACAAGTGATAAGCTTCAAAGATCTCCAAAAAGATGAGGCGTCTGTTAGCTGTGTCACATAGTGTGACAGTATTAAACAGGATGCAGCGTCATAGTTATGTGACCGAGTCACTATCGACGTGATAGAATGATAATGGAGGTGATGGAGTTCAAGCCTTGTGGTTGAGTCTTTTGAATGCAAGACTCTCTGGCAACTCTGGTGCTGTGACCACTTCATTCCTGTGGTTATCTATATCAATTCAATGAAAGATATAGACACGTCGTGTCATAAGTATATGTGGTTAATTAATATGCGATTCAATGTTCATATGTACAATCTGTTCAATTAATCTATGGAGTCGTGGCCTCCGCAGTTCAATCTAAGCATCAATGAGTTATAATAATATTTGAGATATAGTAAAGCGCCGATCACATCCAGGAATTACGAACAACTTGTTAATCAACTACTAGAGACTGTAAACTGTCTCTCTATGGCTAATGCTATTCTCACATATCGTATTCGAACCATGTGTTCGAAACAAACTCTAATTCCCGACCGAGTGTCGAGGATCTAACAAATCACTGCATTCTAGTACAAGTTACTTAGCCTTCAAAATCAGCGTGGACCGCGTGTCATGAACCACTTTCCAATACCCAAGTCCTGAATCGAATGTCTCAGAAGCTCCGAGTGAACTCGCAAAACTGCAAGTTCTGACTGCCTGGTCTCTCTCTCCGAACTGAATGCCCAAAAACTGCTTTCAATCTTGTTTCTAACCGAAATCTTCGATCTCTGCTATTTCTCAAAAATCAGTCCTGGTCAATCGGCTTGACTTTCCAGAATCTTCCAGAACTGATGCTCTGCCTTCTTCCATATTCGGTTGACCAGCGAAATTCCATACGTCCCTCCTTAGTTTGTATGAGCGCTTCCTAGCGTTTCTTGAATCCACGCTCCGCCTCCTTTTTTCAATTTGACCAGTACACATCAATATGTCAACCAACCTGTTTACACTTCTCCCGCCTATGAGATACCACCAGGTCGATATGATACGGACCCGTGACATTTTATTATTGTTTTAGTCCTGGTCTGTTGTACCATGTACCAGACTTGAGATTGGCAATCTTTACAAAACATCACATCCTTTTATTTGCAGACACAAACGTTTCGTCTGTGGTGATATAAACATTGGAATGACATGTTTCATTCATCCAAACATACAGTTTTCTAGTTATTGACTTATGCTACCAAAAAAGCAAACGTTTCATCTGTGGTAATATACTTGTGTGACGGGTGACATACTTACTACTGTTTCATTCATCCACACACACCACTTTCTTATTATTGACTTTAGCTATTAAGACGCAAACGTTTGAAACGTTAAATCCGTGTTAATCCAGGTAAACAAACATTTTGTTATTACATTTGTAGTGTATGCCATGTTACATCCTATTACATATGATCACAACGCGAATCACTAAACCACTGCGAACACAGGTCCTCTGCCTAGAAATATAAACAACACATGTTGAAGAGATTTCACGAGAGACCTCGCATAAGGGAAGCCTCCAATAAAAGAGACATATTCTTAACTAGAGCAGTCATGATACACTACAAAATAATGAAGACAACGTTGACGTAAACAATTTTATATGTACACAGAATAATAGAAATGGGAGTGATCAGAAAATAGGGGGGAAATAGCGTTCTTACTGAAAGATCAGCAGAAGCTTCAACCAACAACTGACTCGGACTCTGAGCATGTATACTCACAAATGGCTAACGGAATGTTAAGAAGAGCACAACCTTGAATACCCCTTGTTCAGTGTTGCTGGTTCCTATTCAAGAAACTATACTCTGGTGGAGATATTCTTTCCAGGACTTGGTCTACTTTAAAGAAGTCCCGAATTCCTCACTTTTCTGGATGAGTTAAACTGCTGTAGCCAAGGAAATATCGAAATACTATAAAATGGGGGGGGGGGGGGGGGGCTTTCTCTCTCTTTAAAAAAAAAAATTAAAAACCATGCCGGTACTATCCCAGTAAACGTGTTAGTAAAATTTGTGCCGATCCTAAGTTTGGTGTAATGTTTTGGCCCTACTGACTGCCGGCCGACTCCTAGATACAAAATGACTAAATGTAATCGAAAGTACGTTACCGTCGCGAAGACTGCTGCCGGATGCAAAGATGTGCACCATCTCAATGAGAGCTCTACCCATACATGATACAGCCTTCCTAAATTAAATATCTCGACCTCCAACCACTGAAGTTTAATTATAGCAGAGGGAAATAATCACGGAAAGTTTATTTCGTTTCGCTCTCCGCAAAAATGGTAGGCTAGTTTACCGGGATTGAATTACCATGCCTTCCACTACTAGTCTTTCCATACCGCTATGTTTCTTTATATGGCCAAAAAGTCTGAAATTTCTTGTTATAATGTTGCTTTGAAGCCAACCTTCTTCATTAATTAATATTCTTAACACTGTCTGATTTTTTCTCTCTATCCATTGTTCGGTATCAATTCATTTCAATCGAAAAAAAATTACGTATGAAATTACTTTAGTAAGTGTTCATTCATAGCCACAATCAGCCGCGTGTAAACTAGTTACTCTGATCCGACACAGTTATGATAATCTCTCTTGCGTAAATGGTAAGCTGTTTGCTTTATGCTCAAGAGGTTGCAAGTTCGTATCCCGCTTTCCACCAATATTTTTACACATGAAGCTATGGAATTACGTGATACGAGTGGTACTATCGACATTCTGAGTTCCGCCACCTTGAGAGGGAACGAAATATATATATATATATATATATATATATATGGGGTAACTTGAGGAGAAAGAAGCCATATACTATACCCCTTTAAAACACTTTCAGGTGAAATTTTTCTTTAATTTTATGGTAGAGAATTAAAAAACAGAATACCACACCTTTCAAGATCAAAGTGAATGATATAGTATTAATGCAGGTCTACCAATTCAAATATTTAGGTACAGAGATTACAGTAGATATGGAAGAAGTTCAACAGAAATAAGAAGCAGAATAGGACAGGTAAAAACAACATTCAGAGAAATGAAAAATATATCGTATAATATGAACTTGTCATTAGAGATCAGAAAGAGAGTTCTGCAGTACTATATAATTCATATACTAACATATGGATGGGAGTCTTGGACAATAAACAAACTGGAAAATTAGAAGCAATAGTGATGTGGTTCTATAGAAGAATAAGACAGGGAGGTTTGGGGAACATATTCACAACAGGCAAGATTGAAGGCAACAGAGACAGTGGGCGACAACGTGAGAAAATATTAGACAGTTTGACAATCTGGAAATGCATGGAAAAAACAATGATCTTGATACATAATACTAGAGACAGAGAGTTGTAGAGAGCTATGATCGCCTACGCCAGCTGGCATGGCACCTGATGATGATGGTAGAGAAGGTATAATCATCATCATCGCGATTATTCGCTCGTGGGACAACCGGGGCATGGGGTTCTAGTTCATGGTGGAAATAATAACTTGCCTGCGATACCTGACCTCTTCAGTCTGACACATCCAACATCAGCATGACTTCCTGGTCACCTTGATCCTCTATAAGATGAAACAACCAACCCCCACCATTTAATTTTCCTTGGCCGCCTTGTACAACATCTGATCACAGCCTTGCTATTATGTACTCCATTTTCAGGCTCCCGGCTTCGCAATAACAAATACTTACCACATTTTCTTGCAAAGTAAAGACTGATTGCTAGCTTCTGAGCATACATGGTGCCATCAACTTCCAGTACTGGGATTTGTCCATAAGGTGTCTCTGTGTATTTGAAACAATTTATTACATTGCATGAAACATATCACCAATATTTACTGCAGTACTGGAACTTATCCATAAGGTATCTCTGTCTATGTTTAGGTAACCAAACGGTGCACATTTTAACTTACTATGCGTATATATAAGGTAAACAAGAAATGCAAACGTTAATTTACAGTTCTATACTTAGGTATCCAAATGTTCAAACATCAACGTATAGTACGTATACTTAGGTAACCAAACAATGTTGTCATCAACTTACTCTACGTATATTTATGTAACCAAACGATGCAAACATTAACCTACTTTAAGTATGCTCAGGTAACCACATTATAGATATTTATCAACTTACTGTATGCATACTTAGGTAGCAAAATGATGGAAACAGCAAATTACTGTGCGCATATTGAGGTAACTAAAGGAAGATCAAATTGCTGTTGTTATACTTATATTTTGGTTGGAGTGGCCCTCGTTTTATTGCTGTTCATGTTTACATTTCGCATTTCATTAATTACAATAATAACCTTTTTTACTCCTTCATTGGTGGCACTGTCCACGTTTTCAATGGCAGTTATACGATTTTATGAGTACTCATCACATCAAAATAACAAACTGAATTCTCTTTACTCCACATTTCACGCCATTCATCCATTTTTCTAGCTCCACTACTTGTGCTAATTTTTCTCCATCTCACTTGCAAATATAAAATTACTGTCTTATTCTTAGGTAACCAAACAATGCAAACATAAACTAATATTCTTGTACTTAGGTAACCAAGCAATACAAACTTCAAATTTCTACTTTTGTACTTAGTAGTCAATCAATGCAAACATAAACTTAGTGCCATTGCCCTGCAGTTGGGTAACGAAACGATGCAAATATCAAATTACTGTCTTCCTCTTCCTTTCACTTGAAACATGTCTATATCTGTATTTCTGTCTTCTGAATAAAACTCACTGTCTTTTGTAGTTCACATAGTGGCCCATAGAGCTTTGATTCCAGTGGTGTTTCCTCTGGCCAATATGTCTGCCTCAGCGTTTCATAATCAGAACAATCTTGAAGTATATGCTTGGTACTCTGTGCTGCCTGCCCACATGTACACATGACCGTGTTGCCAATCTTGAACTTTGTGTACATGTGACTGCGGAGTCGGTTGTGTCCTGTTCTGAGACGTAGAATTATAACTTGTTCTGATCTGTTCATAATGTGATAATCATCTTGTGTTGGTGTTTGTGCCTCTTTTCTGATGGTAGGTGATTGGTACATCTGGTTGGTCTTCGATAGCACCTTCCTTAGCCAGTTGGTCTGCTTTTTCATTTCCTGGTATTCCACAGTGAGAGAATATCCACTGCGTGGTAAAAATGTAAGTAAGTGTAGTTTTTGCAAGTCTGTTGTTTTCCAGACTGGAGAGCTTGAATCACTGACCTTGCAGCTGTCAGGAATACCACGAGCTGTGTGCCAGGATTGGAGTTCAGTAGTTTTTCAGTTGCTACCCTAATTGCCTAAATTTCTGTATCATAATTATTGAAAATTTCCCTGTTGGTATTCTGATGGTATCTCTAGGCTTGTGTGGATATTCGATATATACACCTGCACCTACATTCCTCACTGTATTATCTGCTGACTCATCTGTGTATACTATGACCTATATGTCTTGTAGATATTCCTCGTCCAGAAAATTGAGAGTGACTGTCCTTCGCTGCACACTGTTCTGTTCATTCTCGCTTAGTATTCCTTTCACGTAGGTCTGAATGTATATTGGTATTCCTTGCCTTTCACTCCAAGGGGTTTGTTCTGGTACAGACTTCAAGGGGTGTCAACTTCAGGTTGGTCTGTAAGTTGTCTACGGAGTCGTTTAGCTTGATGGATAAAGGTGCTTCTTTTCAGTCGCACCATTGCTAGATTTTGGAATCTTTCCTTCAATGGATGACTTGGCATACACTGAAACTTTTCTGCTTGGATTAGCACATTTGTGTCTCTGCCTTCGCCAAGTGTTTGCATTCTTCTCATTTTCTGCATCTCTAGTATGGGTGTTGATTTTATTGCTCCCAGCATTAACCTGAGTGCCTGGTTTTGTACTTTATCTAGTTTTTGTAATGTGGTGTTTGATGCAGGAAACCGCGTAGCTGATCCATATTCCAGGTGTGGTCTTATACCGTACTGGTGCACTTTATGGAGTATATTCCCACCGGCTTCCTATGTAGTTTCACTTCGTTTTTTCAGGTTAACTAACTTCCTCCTGGCTTTTGTTCTTGCTTTGTTTATGTGTTGTTTCCATGTCAGTTTATCATCAAAAGTAACGCCCAGGTATGTAGGTTGTTTGTCTTCTTTCAAAAACTCTTCTTCTAACTTGATAACACAAGATTTGTTTTTATTTTGGTGAAAGGGTAACGAGTGTAGTGCTGCACTTATCTGTGTTAACGCAGACGCATCATCTATTTGCCCATAAGGTTAAGGCATCAATAGCTCTTTGTTTTTGTTTAGTGAAGACTGTCGCATGTTCTTCCGTGCACCAGATCGCCAGGTCGTTCGCATACATCGCCACTTTGATCCCATGTGGTGGTTCGGCAACTAGGTCATTGATGTAAACCAAGAAAAGTGTGGGTGACAGGACTCCTCCCTGGGGACTCCATGATGCAGTAGAACTTTCTTGCTCTTGCGACCATCCAAATGTACCCTGGCTCTTCTATTATGCAGGTATGCTTTTTCCCATTTATACGTTCTCGAGCTAACCCTTCAATTTCTTTAAGAGTCCTTCTTTCGAAATGTAACATTATATACGGGTGCATATACCATGTACCATACTCTCTTTCTTGGTTGTAACATGTGGCGATGATATAGATATAACAGTATTATATCTACCATATGGCGATGATATAGATATAACAGTATTATATCTACCATATGGCGATGATATAGATATAACAGTATTATATCTACCATATGGCGATGATATAGATATAACAGTATTATATCTACCATATGGCGATGATATAGATATAACAGTATTATATCTACCATATGGCGATGATATAGATATAACAGTATTATATCTACCATATGGCGATGATATAGATATAACAGTATTATATCTACCATATGGCGATGACGAGTGATGAAGAGCAATATATACGTTACGTAGTGTAGCAGGTTAAGAAGTACATCAGTTATCGCTCTCTCTCTCTTAACTCCAGGTTATATCATAGCATAAAACAATATCTTGACTCCAACGTTTACATATGAATGGAAACTTTATTTTACACATTTGGACTTTTCCAATATAAAAGATACACATAAAGCATAACATCGACGCTTCAGCACAGTAGGACTTATCCAATATTTCGGGATCTACCCTGTAGAAATACTGAGTCCACTGCAGACAGCCAGTTCCGAGCTAGCCCTCCTTCTTCCCCCGAATCCCAAAAACTGACTTCTGGTTATTACTCTCAAAACTCATTCCCCCACAATCCCACTAACTATCCCGCTACCTACTTCAAAGACTTCCCATCTCGTCCGGCGATTTCTCTGCGTAGTTTGGCCCCTTTGTAATCCATTGGCCATTAACGTTTCTGCTCAGGCGGGTCATGATACAGTGTCTGATAGCATTTCCCGTTAATTGCTACGGTCTGCTTTTCCAGTAGTCGTAATGTTTGCAGATCTCCACTTTCCTATTCCTCAAAAGAATGTATGAGACGTACTGGTCTCTAATTACGGTAGGACTCAAGAGGGGGGGGGGGATTTCCGACACAGGTGACCTGTCACAGAAACCTTGTCAAATGCTTTCCTGAGGTCTATCCATGCTACTAGTACAAGTTTCTTATCTTGGAAGGCGCCCTCAATCTCTTGAGGTAGGTTGCCTGATCTTCGGTAGAGTTGCATTGTCTGAAGCCTGCTTGCTGCGAGACTAGAAGATTTTCACTTTCAAGGTACCACTGCATCATAAGATTAATAATGTGTTCCATTGTTATGTATACACAGCTTGTGAGGTTTATGGGCCTGCAATTGGAGATTGTGTTGCCATATTTTCCTGATTTGAGGAGTGGTATCATTATTGCTTCCCTCCACGCATGTGGAACATTACCTATGGTCCAGCTTGTATTGGAGATATGCAGTAGTTTTGCTCTTGCTTCAGTTCCCAGGTTTTTAATTATTTCATTGGACACTCCATCAGCTCCTGGGGACTTGTTCATTTTTAATGTGGATAATGAATGCTCCAGTTCTTCCATTGTGATTGATGCCTCCATGACTTCCGGTATAGGTTCGCCTTGTCCAATGTTCTTTTGGCTCTCTCGAACCTCCCGTTGTTTGCCTGGGCTAACTTTGACGGTATTGTTTTTTGCAAAGAAATCTGCAAAGTAATCAGCTGCATGCTTACCTGTTAAAATGTTTCTATCTTTGTAAAGTGTGATTCTGGTATCCATGTACCTTCATCATTTAGTTGTTTTACCAGTTTCCATAATTTCCTAGTGTCTCTTGCAAGATTCAGAGACTGATTTTCTTTCCATCTGCTCCGTCTGGCTTGTAACTTATCTGTGAAATTTAGCCTTGTTTGCTAATATTTGTTGTGGTGTTCTTGGCTAGGTCTGTTGTGAGCTTGCTGTCTAGATGTTTCCATCTTATTTTGCAGCTTCTCCAGTTCATCATTCCAGTAGAGTTTGTAGTTTTTTGCGTGCCCCACCCCCTGGGTATGGTTTTACTAGCAGCATATAGTATACATCTATTAAATTCACTCACTACTCTATTGATGTCTTTGTCCAAGTTCATGTCATTAGCTAGAACACTGGTTAAATGCTGGTACATTTTCCAGTCTGCCCTTTTATAGTTCCACCTAGTGAGTGTGCTGCTGTCCTTGTGGATTTCCAAAAATCTGGTCTGTGGTCACTACCTCAAAGCTGCTTTCCAGCGACATGTGTGATGTTCCATTGAAGGTCTGATGAGTGCAATGCCAGGTCTGGTGTAGAGATGGTGTGCTATGCTCTCGAGTAGAAGGTTGGTGAGTCTGCTTGCTAGTTAATAAGTATGAAATTATTTTCATCTTGCCATCTCTCAAGCTCCTCACATCTCTTGTGCATGTGATCTTAGACCCAGCTCTGAGAGGTGCTGTTGAAGTCACCACACACCATAAGTCTCTCTTTTTCCGCAATTGTGTCTAGTGCCAGTAGTCTATCACTTGGACAGTATGATGGAATTCAGGATATGGAATTCTGTACTGTCTGTCTTTAGGTGGAGCATCTGGTATTCTGCTCCCTCCATATACACCTCCAGCTGACATGCAGTGATATTGTTTTTAACAAGTGTGAGAATTCCACCCTTCGTCAGTCCTTTCGGTCTGATCGGTAGCACTGTTAGCCTATGATTTTAAAGGCTATATCGCTGCTGGGGTGTGTTTCTTGAATACATCATACATTAACTTGTTCTTCACACAGGATATTTTCAAGCTCCAATTTTGTACTTTATCCATCTCTTTTGCTGTTGACACCCTCAGTATTGCAGTGCATTATTTTAATTGGTCGTTGAGTTGTTTGGCCAGTAGCTCTATTCCCTTGCCTCCTGGCTCCCCAGGGCAATTGAGAAGGACTTCCAGTAATTGAGGTTGGGCCCTTTCGAGGTATAGAGCCCAGCACCGCCCCTACCTGAACGTCCGCAACAGGACAGGCACCATGACTATTAATAGATATAAACATGTTCCCATTGTGTTTTATGCGTGGCATCCTGTTTAATTGTTCGCATTTTGGCTGGTTGCTTCCGTCTTCAGAACAATGCTTACTAAGGCAGGACTGTGGTTCTACTCGAGTGGGACTGCCCGACCAATCTTAGTTTCCAGCCCCTGATGACTGAACTAAGCCCCATCACCACTTAATTGTGCTGGCCTCGTAGGGAATTATTGTCTTATGTTTAGGTTACCAAACGATGCAGACATCAAATTACTATCTAATATTTAACTAACCAAACGATGCAAACATCAAATTACTGTCTTATATTTAAGTAATTAAACGATGCAAACATTAAATTACTATCTAATATTTAAGTAACCAAACGATGCAGACATCAAATTACTATCTAATATTAAAGTAACTTAACGATGCAGCAAATTACTATCTAATATTTAAGTAACCAAACGATGCAAACATCAAATTAACGTCTTATATTTAAGTAACTAAACGATGCAAACATCAAATTAACGTCTTATATTTAAGTAGTCAAACTATGCAAACATCAACTTACTGTTCTTGTACTTAGGCAGCCAGTCGTCACTTTCAACCCTCTCGTCAATGTAATCAATTTCACCTACTGCACATATTAGACGGGGTAGCTCGCCACGTGCTCTAGCGTTGAAATAAATGTAGCGGGGCTTTCCAGACATTGTTTAACTGTGGATAGTTTCTTGTATTAGAGGTCTATTACTGTGGATAGTTTCTCGTATTAGATATCTATTACTGTGGATAGTTTCTCGTATTAGAGATCTATTACTGTGGATAGTTTCTTGTATTACTTGAATGTGGATAGTTTCTCGTATTAGAGATCTATTACTGTGGATCGTTCCTTGTATTAGAGATCTATTACTGCGGATAGTTTCTCATATTAGAGATCTATTACTGTGGATAGTTTCTCATATTAGAGATCTATTACTGTGGATAGTTTCTCGTATTAGAGATCTATTACTGTGGATAGTTTCTGAATTAGATATCAATTACCGTGAATAGTTTCTTATTTTAGATATGTATTACTTGACTTTGGATAGCTACTTGTATTAGAGAACTATAAGTCCGATATAGTACCATAATTAGCGAGAATGATAATGTAAGTTTTTAGTCCATTCTATTGTCCTAGAACGATTACTCTTCACTTGTATAATCATACTTTGCGAGGAGTGAGCAGAGAGGAGTGTTGTTGGTTTCAACCCCCCCCCCCCATTTCTCCACGAAATATGGATGTATTGGGCCAGGGCAATTGATACAAATAAATCCGCAACACAACACATTTCCATTATCTATCTACCTGTCTGTCTGTCTGTCCACAGTTTCCAGTATGTTCAGTTCACTACCTAACCACATTTCTGGTAGCAATTAGAACCGAACGCACGACTCGATTTTGTGGGCACCCGCAATAAAGGCAATGAATAACGACAATGTGAGCTACCATACATGTAGTAAGAGACGACTAATAAAGTTTAAGGTGATGGGATACAATGTCCTATTCTAATTATGCAGATGTCACATCAAAGTTGTGCACAATGCACTAATATGGGATATGCAAAGAATTTATTATTTTGCTCATTTTAAATTAAATTGATACTCTCTAAAATGATTTTATTATTTTATACTCTCTACGATGATGTTATTATACTCTCTAAAATGATTTTATTATTTTATACTCTCTAAATTGATGTTATAATTTTATACTGTGATACATTTATCTGTGCCAGATGACTTATCACATATGTGGAAATGTCAACACATCACAATATTTACAACTCGTTATCTCAGTGAAGTCTATGTAACTGTGACGTTGATTCACGACCTGCAAACAGATATGGGGTTGTTCGTAAATTGTGTCAACAAATTAGCGTTTAAAGGGTTTGAGAGGTTTCTGTAATTCTTGACAAGAAGGAAGTGGGTATTTCATGAAAGCTTGACGTCAGCGATGCTACATTTTTACACAACAATAAAACTAATATTTATATAATGCATTATAAAAGTTTCATAATAAAATTCGTCTTTACACTAGTCAATATATTCTCTTATTATTTCGTACGCCTGAAATATAACTATATCTGAAGTTTTGTTCCTTCTATAAACTTGAGTTGTTCTGCATGTCGTATAGATATTCTTTCAACATGCTTATATCTGAAGTTTTGTTTCTTCTATACAAATTACTTGATTCTTACTTAGAAACTGGCTTCACAGCACGTGAGGCATTCTCATAAGTATTCAGCTTTCAGTTATAGCAGCCATCCCACAGCCATGTATGTAGACTTTGAGTCCTGGTCAGGTGTTGTTGCGTGAACGGGGCATTCCAACAAATATTTTTCCTTCCCTTCCCTCTAGATACTCCCATTTCTAACATTTTATGTGTATGTTCTCAACCTCATTGACGTCATCTTCATCTTGAAATGAATTTATTACTGCTTTGATCAAGTCTGCTTTATCTCTTCTCAGCGATGGGCCGTCTATCGCCGCATTTCCTGCCAATAAATCGGTTCTCTCGTTTCCTCTGATACCAGCTAGACCAGGGCAGTATATCCATGTAATGCTCTAGATAATTGAGTTGTTCAATATGTCTCATCATTCCTTTCTTAGCATGAACTTTTTTAAATCTCCGCATCATGCTTTTAAAGTCTGTGAGTATTACCGAGTGTGCTGATGTATCAGTTATCAACCAAATAAGTACTATTGTGACACCCTCTATCTCTATCATGCTCGATGTGACAGCGGAATGTGCTGAGGATTTCTCAACCAGCTTCACGCCGTTTCTGTAGGCAACAAAACCCCAACCGCTTTTATTTGTGTTACTGATAACGGAGCCATCTGTGTATATAGCTATGTCTTGTGGTTTCGAGTGTAGCTGGGCGAGTTCATGCACTGCAACCTGGGCCCTGACACCCGTCCATTTTAGACACGCTTTACCTAGTTGTATTATTACTTTAGTCAGTAATTTCGTTTCAGTGTCTACCTTCAACCATTCACTGCACTTTCCTATTCCTACAAATTCACATACTCTTCGCAACGTGTCTTCAGCCTCTGCCATCCATGATCTGCCACGCTTGATTCGTTTTCCCTTTGACTCATCTAGACGATGGTGTAATGGGTGGTGGTTGTCCTCTGTCACTTTAAGGTACGACCTAACTTGTGCTACCTGATGTCACACTCTAATGCTGGGAAGATCAAGCAGAAATCTCATAGCAGAGATGGTTGCATCCGTAGTACACCCCAGTACCGCTCTCATTGCCTCATTTTGAACTTTTCCCAATCTATCGACTTGTGTCTGTCACAGTGTTAGTAGGTCGAGGCCATAATCTATGACAGACAGCACTATCACTTGTAGAAGCAGAAATAGTACCCATTGCTGCATGTTGAATGTCGCCCATAACCTTGATAATACTGCTCCCTCTTTTAACTTTCTGAATCATATTTGTGATGTGTTTGTTGAATAAGATACCACTATCAAAGGTTACCTTAAGATATTTTAGGTCCTGTTCTCTTTCAATGAATGAGCAAATGTAACTGAAAGCTGGCAGGGTGTATCTGACCATATTATTATTTAAGGATCACTAGACGAACTCATGGCCAGAAAAGACCAGTTTGCATATGTTGAAGATGTGCAGCTCGCTACATCTGATGGTGCTCCATGACCGGGTGGAAACAAAAAATTTGGAAGAATATGCTAGCTAAGATGACAAATGATTATAATTCAAGTCTAAAAACAGGAAACAGGTGTAGTACCAGAAGAGTGGCTATATAGCTATCTCATACCCGTGCCAAAACCAGGAAAATATTCTACAGACATAAAATGTTATTGCATCATCACACTGCAGAACGTGTACGGTAAAATTCTGGAAAGAATTGTTGCAAGACGCATAACCAGGAAACTAGAGATCAAGTGCATTCTCCTAAATAACCTAGATGTATAGAGACGCAGAAGAAGCACAGTTACAAATGCAGCAGTTCTTGCATGTGACGTTTATGAAGGTTTTCAGAATAAAGAAGCATCTGTAGTTGCAGCGAAAGATCTAGAAGATGTGCACAGCAAAGTTAGTTACACCCATCTTGTCGACATGAAAAGGGAACACAATATCAATTCCCTGGATCATACGCTGGATAGCAAATGTGCTAATCTGTAGAAAGTTGCTCTGAGGTGCGGATCCTGGATGTCTGAGATGAGAACAATAGCACCTGGTCTGCCACAAGGATCTCCTCTGTCCCCGGTGCTGTTTAATGTGTATACGTTGAGAATTTCTCAATTGTAAACCTCCAGCAATTGTAGAGTTCTAATATACGCTGATGATATCCTACTATACAACATAGGCAGGAACAGGACAGATATTGCTGACTGTGTACAGAGTGGACAAAATCAATTGTCGATATGGTGCAGAACATACAACACTGACAAATCCATCAAAAGCAAACGTCGTCTGTACCTGGAGGTTGTCTGTACCAGGAGGTCGTCTGTACCTGTATAAGGAGTACCTCCATATATTATTTATAATTATAATAATATTACCATGTTCTATAACTCTTGTACTATTTTACTTTTGCTATCGTCGTCTACTAAACACACAAACCCTACTCTCAACAGCAATGCCCCGTTAACAGAAAAACAGCTTATTCCAAATTATATTAAATCGTCGTTAGATCACTTCAAGCAAGTGTGTAGTTAGATCACATCAAGCAAGTGTGTAGTTAGATCACATCAAGTAAGTGTGTAGTTAGATCACATCAAACAAGTGTGTAGTTAGATCACATCAAGTAAGTGTGTAGTTAGATCACATCAAACAAGTGTGTAGTTAGATCACATCAAGCAAGTGTGTAGTTAGATCACATCGAGCAAGTATGTAGTTAGATCACATCAAGCAAGTGTGTAGGTAGATCAAATCAAACAAGTGTGTAGTTAGATCACATCAAGCAAGTGTGTAGTTAGATCACATCAAACAAGTGTGTAGTTAGATCACTTCAAGCAAGTGTGTAGTTAGATCACATCGAGCAAGTATGTAGTTAGATCACATCAAGCAAGTGTGTAGGTAGATCAAATCAAACAAGTGTGTAGTTAGATCACATCAAGCAAGTTTTGTAGTTAGATCACATCAAGCAAGTATGTAGTTAGACCACATCAAGCAAGTGTGTAGTTATATCACATCAGGTAAGTGTGTAGATAGATCAAATCAAGTAAGTGTGTAGGTAGATCACATCAAGCAAGTGTGTAGTTAGATCGCATCAAGCAAGTGTGTAGTTAGATCACATCAAGCAAGTGTGTAGTTAGATCACATCAAGCAAGTATGTAGTTAGATCACATCAAGTAAGTGTGTAGGTAGATCAAATCAAGCAAGTATGTAGTTAGATCACATCAAGCAAGTATGTAGTTAGATCACATCTAGCAAGTATGTAGTTAGATCACATCAAGTAGTGTGTAGTTAGATCACTTCAAGTAAGTGTGTAGGTAGATCAAATCTAGCAAGTATGTAGTTAGATCACATCAAGCAAGTGTGTAGGTAGATCAAATCAAACAAGTGTGTAGTTAGATCACATCGAGCAAGTATGTAGTTAGATCACATCAAGCAAGTGTGTAGGTAGATCAAATCAAACAAGTGTGTAGTTAGATCACATCAAGCAAGTTTTGTAGTTAGATCACATCAAGCAAGTATGTAGTTAGATCACATCAAGTAAGTGTGTAGGTAGATCAAATCACGCACGTGTGTAGTTAGATCACATCAAGCAAGTATGTAGTTAGATCACATCAAGCAAGTATGTAGTTATATCACATCAGGTAAGTGTGTAGATAGATCAAATCAAGTAAGTGTGTAGGTAGATCACATCAAGCAAGTGTGTAGTTAGATCGCATCAAGCAAGTGTGTAGTTAGATCACATCAAGCAAGTGTGTAGTTAGATCACATCAAGAAAGTATGTAGTTAGATCACATCAAGTAAGTGTGTAGGTAGATCAAATCAAGCAAGTATGTAGTTAGATCACATCAAGCAAGTATGTAGTTAGATCACATCTAGCAAGTATGTAGTTAGATCACATCAAGTAGTGTATAGTTAGATCACATCAAGTAAGTGTGTAGTTAGATCACATCAAGCAAGTGTTTAATTAGATCACATCAAGCAAGTGTGTAGTTAGATCACATCAAGCAAGTGTGTAGTTAGATCACATCAAGCACGTGTGTAGTTAGATCACATTAAGTAAGTGTGTAGTGTAAATTCACATTTGGCTGACAGCACCCTCGACAACACTCAAGATAAAAGGAGCAGTCGCCGGAGTGACGGAGTACTTGCTCTGCGGTCGACACATGTTTCGTCAGATATAGGTTCAGGTTTCCATCGAATTAAAAAACGCCAACTTCGAGGAGGATTGTTCAGTCTTTGCAGGAAAGAAAGGAATAAAAAGGAAAGTAGACCGAATCATGTCAACATTGAGTATTGGAATTGTTCTAACACTTTTCAACTCAGCCTGGAACTGGAACGTTTATCATACGATTTCGATGTAATGTTTCTGCAAGAGACACAAGTCAAACAATTATTATTTCAAAGCTTAGTGAGCTATGTTAGCCCAAAAAGTCCCACGCATCACGGGGTGGTGGTCCGCATACAACGTGGCATGCCACACCATTACGTTGTGTTCCTTAGGGTACTGTTGTTCTTCAAATTGTGAACTTACTTTTCACACTTGTAGGCCTACACATTCTAAATAACATTTCTTGTATTCTTCCCTATTTTGTCACCGCGATAATTACATGACGAATTTATGTTCGTATATAGTCACTAGACTCAAATATTATTATCACCCCTCCCCCTTCCATCTTTTTCGCCGGGTCCGTGTGGGGGGGGGGAGCTAAGAATAACAACATTGTTACTTACGACACATGTCGTACAATACAACTAAGGAGGGTTTGGGTTGGCAATACTGACCTATACCATACATAGTCAAAGTGTCTCAAAAGCAATGCGTAAGTTCGATGTGTCAGACTGAACGTCAAAGCTATAGTAGGTAAGCTGTAAACCATGGCACAATGCGTTCTATTCCCCGGAGTACACTCTTCTAACATGCAAGAGTTTCAGAAAGTATGCACAAGGAGAGGAAGATACAAATTTTGAAATTTTAAAGCGCTCTTCAGTCTATTTCTGGTATTAGGTTATCTACATTTTCTTCTTCATTTGCTTGCAATGAATAGTTTTAGAATGAAATAAAACAGAACAAACCTCTTGCGAATATTCTCGAACTTTGAGTGCAGAAAATCCAAATAAAGTTTGTTAGTTAGGAAATTGCTATTGATAATCTACTGTCAAGTGTCCAAGACAGCAAAATATAAAATAAAAACGTATATTTTTTGGGTCTAAATTTATACAATATATTTTTAAGATATACATTTTATTATATAAAATTAGCAATGTTAATGTCAACTTTTCATGAACTTTTCTTATAAAATACTGTCAAACTTTTTCAGACCACCTGTCCTCCCAATAATTTTTTGACTTAATTTATAGACAGCCACTTAGCAGACGTTACATGAGTTGCATGTTTAGTCACTCTCTTTTCAATTTTTTTTAAATAAGAAAAATGAGCGTATTTAAAATCTAATAGTACTTACCTAATGCTTTTTCAACGAAATCTTACTTTGAACTAACACTTTGTTCATGCAAGTCCTTGGAAGTAGGGCAGGTTGATAAGGCAGGTTTGATTAGCTAAGAAGAAATGTGATCCTAACACAATCACTATCAGAAATACTTCTGGAAAAACTGCTAACTCGTGGTTACTAGAGTTACACGCCCGTAGATAGCCCATTAAAAAAAAAAAAAGAAAATCAGAACATTACTTTTACTACTAGAAATTTTACCAAAAGAACGAAAGAACTTCCCGCTTAATGATTGTCCAAAAAAGTCTCCAAAAACCTCATAAAAATGAAGGAATTATGTATGAAGTTGAACGAATTACTTACCGCCGAAGTCGGATGTGTTGGGCCATTGGCGCAAATAAACCGGCAAAACAACGCTTTTCCAGTCTCTGGACTACATTCAACTGGAAATCTTGTCCTGTTACAAGAGAAATCCAGTGGGAGTTTGAGAATGAACGCTGAAGAAGAAGAAGAACGAATGACTTCATTTAGATATCCCACTCCCTTCCACTGAAGACATAGCTACGGCCCTGATAACTAATAAGAATATTACTTTGATTCCATGCTATATTTTGATGAATCATGGTATATTTTTTTCAGCATTCTTGTTAACATCGCGGCCAAATGTCGCGTAGACTACTAGACCAAATCCTTCTTCATATTAAGATCCTGCAGATGTGATCTGGTAGCACCCTGTAGCTGATAGTTAATTGATTTGTGCCTAGTATTGTCTGGCAACATAATGACATGTAAAGTGTCAAACTAAAATCCCGGATCAGTGACGTATTCCGTAGGAACTAGACCTATATACGAAAAGGATTTTGTGGAACAATCCTTATAAAATTGACAGAGAAAAAAACTTCAGTGGATATAAAGTTGAGCGTTGTACTTATAATTGCTTGTACAAGTAAATATGAAGCAATTTCTCCATTGAAGCTATTTCCGCATACAATTGTTTCATTTTTTTCGGATGGCGAGCCGTTAGTGTGAGAGGTTTACTCTCTTCGTTAGTGTTAGGGGTTTACCCTCTTCGTTAGTGTGAGAGGTTTATTCTCTTCGTTAGTGTGAGGGGTTTATTCTCTTCGTTAGTGTGAGGGGTTTATTCTCTTCGTTTGTGTGAGGGGTTTATTCTCTTCTTGTGTTTTAATGTTCTCTAGTAATAAATGTTATGTTCTACTTGCCTAGGCGGGAGGAGTGGATTTGAACTTTGTTTCGATTTTGTAAGTAACCAGGATATCAGCTTGTTTGCGCTGCTACTGCGTTGAATAGTAGAGTAATAGATTGCGCAGCTATAGTGAACTCTTTACTAGAAACAGCATGGGAAAATAAGATTACGAAGAGTGATGATTTATTTGTTTAACGTGTAGAATAAAAAAGGCTTGAAATGCTGCTACGCCAGATAAAGCACAAATAATGTGCCTAAGAAGAACGTTTATCAACCGATAGATAACAGGCAGACTCCGTCGTCATGTAATGGTGGATAGAATCAAGTTGAGATGGAAGCAATTATGAACATGTCCGGTGTACAATGATGATCATTCGATGTTTAACTAACTAATTAATGATCAGCGTCACTCTTATGATGGAAGAACAATGAAACTAAGATTCAACTAAGCAAAAATGAAGGGACAAAATACAATTTTCAACATAAATTGCTTTTTCATATGTTGAAACAATGGTTCATATTTTCTTAACGGGCTATCATTCCATATTTGTTTTATTAAATTTGCGCTGATCCAAAATTTTGTGATGTCACTGAATTCCCGCTTAGTTCTAGATGCAAAATATCTACCATATGTTTTTCTTACGCCTACCTGTGACCCAAAGAAATGTAGTACATATGATATAAGCGAGGACTACTGCCGGATACACAGATATGCACACCACACACTGGTTAACCCCCCCCCACACACACACAATGTACGCGACTGCTACAGAGAGCCTACCCATACATCATTTGTAAATAACTGATCAATAATTACGGTCAAGAGAAACAATCGTTAGAAATAATGAAGAACACGGATTTGCCTGCCACATGTAATTTTTTCCATTTCCCTATTCATAAAAACGGTAGTCCTGTTATGGAAACATGAACCTAAATAATCATTGACAAAAAATAAACACTTGTGATACAAACATAACAAAATCTCAGTTGAAAGTTCACAAAAACAATTCTTTAATAATTGGAAAAAGTGGGGGAGGGGGGGGGGGGAGTGTTACATTTATTGAGAAAGTGGTCTGTCTGTGGTCTGTGAGTGAAGTGTTTTTTTCCGAATTTCAGTAATAGACGAATACATGTCATTATGTGTGTTTCATGAGATACGTGTTAGAGGATGTATACAAGTTGTTGTGTGTTTACCCTGCTAGTTGAGATGAACAGAGAAAAGGAAACATTACTGAAATGATGATTTTTGTGATATGTAATCAGTGACTAAGTTGTACACAGAATATTGGTTATATACAGTCACCTTAATTTATAAAGGTGATAATAGCGTATCATGCAATCTATCATAGTAGTTAGTATGTCCTCATTACGAACTGCAACATCTGACTTCTCCTATATAATGATATATGACATAATGACATCTGATGCCTCTGTTACTATATCATTGTCTTATAATGTAGTAAACTGTCATCTGATCAAAACCTCATCAGATAAAGAATATTCAGTTTGTTCAACTAAAAAATAACGATTACTCTACAAAAGTAGACATGATAAACTTATGGTTGGTAGCTGCTATTGCAACCCACGAGTTCATAACCTTCGGCTCAATGACTTTATGTGATCTAAAAAAGAGAACATGGTCAATACACTTTTACAATTTTGTGTTGGACTTTGGAGGCAAGATTTTTTATAGAAGCAACAATTGTGTTTCTATGCAAAGTCTGTTGTGTTTGGTTGTATAGTTTAATTATGTACTGTGTATAGCTATCTAATTCCTGTATATCTTTAGCGGCGACCAGTCGCACATCGTGCCTTAATAAAAAATTATAATTGGATGATTATATCTTTCAATGTACTTTTATGTCGTACATATTACTATATTAAGTACAATGTACTTAATAATATTCTGGCATCCTATAATAACAATACGCTCTTCTGAATATAACCATATTATACTAATACTGTTATATTGATATTATCACTAAGTTTCAGGAGATGATTGTATGATCACTCTGTGATGTCATATTTTAGATTAGTTATTACATATTTTGTCAAATATTTCTAGATCCTTTTCTAAAACTGCAAGTGCATCAATAGCAGCTCCAGACACGAAGAATCACTCACCGTGTGCACAAAGTGCCTCCTCAGACAAACCAGAAAGCAACAGTAAATCTCTAATATATGAAAAGAATATATAATGCGACTTTTGTCTTGTAGAAACCCACATAACATTATCTTTTCACTGCATCTTTTTTTTTATCCAATCTGAGTACGAAGCTTCTTTTCAATTCACACTGTGAAGAATTGGTCCTCTGGGTGAGAAAAAATAAACACAAATAAAGCGCTGGTGAACTCCCTGCCATCAGTGCACAAAGTATGCAAGAGCTTTATTTCTTCTAATTCGTGTGGATCAAAGCAAATGCACACACACGCACACACATACACACATAACATCAAAATATAAAGAATGTTGACATGTCTTCCTTCAACTTTTCAAATCTGGAACTCACAATATGTCTATTGTCAGTTGACAGTCATGAAATATAGCAAGATATGTTGCAAATATTCATATTGTTACAGTGTTGATGGTTTACTGTCATCGCCAGATTTGCATTGAACATTCTTCAAATATCAAAGATAACTTTATAAATTAGCTATTGGTGGTGGACGGCTGGCAATGTACTTCTTCAAGTTCTCTTCCTGCCCTATCAGCTCAAAGTGTTTCTTTATTTTAGGATAGGCGTTTAGGTAAGCCTTTCCTTGTGTGTCAACCACGTGTTCTACGACATCAAAGAGACTTAGGTCACAGATTGATATCTGAGGGATTACAAAGTAAAATGTAAATAGTGGTTTTAATAATGCCATTTAAAAAAGGAAAGCAAAAAAGGAATGATTGTAAAATTGTGGTTACGCTAACAGCGACTTTGACGTTAAGCAGAACTCTACCTAATTAAATGTACTGTTAATAGAACAAAACTAAAACTATAGCAGGTGTCGTAAACCTGATTATTTTTTTATATTATAGAGTTTATTTATGTGTATATAATTATATACGAGAGTTTAAATATTTAGGAAGCGTCTTTACAAAGGATGACAAACTCGATAGAGATCGAAAGCCAATGCTGTGACTTATCAGTTGTTACCAATACTCAAATACGCAACAATATGCCTGGCTACAAAATGACAATTGATGCATAGCATTTTTTTTACTAACTGTGTGTTATCATTGTCTATCATGGCCTTTGACAAAGACACAACCGAAAAAGATCACAGCGTGTGAGATGAGGTGTTTGAGGAAAGTTAAAAATGTTACCAGAAGAGACTGGCTAAGAGATGAAGAAATCAGAAAAGAAATAAATAACATCTGGAGACTTCATGGAACCAACAAAGAATGGAACCAACGCAACACAATAAAAAATCAGCCTTTAACTAAATCATCTTTACGTTCACCAACTAATGAATTGTTCTCGCCAAGGGAAATAGCCAATGCAAAATAAACTAATAACATATATTTGCCTGACCTTTTAATTTATTTCATGTCACTCTCTGCAAAAGGATAGATAGGTTCGTTAACTGAACTTGAACCTAAATCAGTTTTTAAAGTTGTAATTGCTTTTCATCTACATAGCCTGTTTTCTGGCTTCCCCCTCAGGAATTGGATGACTTGGGGTAAAGTTCTACTCCATGCTGTTGCCACATATCCAGTTCTACGAAAGAATGTGGGTTGATCATGAAATCATTCAAGGCTGTTCTGCAGATGTTTTATATCTCTTGTGGTTTCTTTTGGTTTGCCACTTTGCTTTTTCACCAGATGAGAGCTCACCTAAGAGAATTTCCTTGAGAATGTGATTGGTCTACATTATTCTCACTTGTCCAAACCATTTCGAACGTCTGTCTCTGAGTTGAGTAGAGTGTTGGTATCTTAGCGTGCTGTAAATTATCCATGTTAGTAACCTTATCCTTTCTCATGAAGTTAAATATTTTTGGTGAGACACTGTATATATGAGCCTCCTTTTGTAAGCTAAGCAAGGTGTCCATGTTTCTGAGCCATAAAGCAAAATTCTGAGCACGGAGGATCTGATATATCAATCATTTTGTCTTAAGTGTCAATTTAGAGTGCTTTCTTTCTCTCTCTCTCTCTCTCTCTCTTTCTCTCTCTTTGTCAGATTTCCAAAAGTTGTAGATGATTTTCCTATGCCTATGCTGATCTCCTCATCGAGTGATAGTATACATGTTATTGTGGATCCAAGATGGTTGACTCGTCAGACTGTTTTGTGTTAAGCCTCATTGACTGCTCCTGCTGGTAAGACATCTCCTTGTCTAAGTAATATACACGCATATATAGTAAAAGTATATACTCAACCTTGCAAGTCTGAGTGAACGTTTATACGTTGTTTATTCATTAATTATAAAAGCCATGTTCTCAAAGTTTACTTTTTTCTTTGACGACAGACTATATTTTCTCACAAGTTCAAAATCTCTCGACAATAAAGATACTCTTTTTGCAGTCTGTGTATTTTGGACCATTTTTGTTTCCATGTATTGCTGCCTTGCGTAATTTTAAATTTTAACATACTCAATACATTATTTTTTGCTCTGCACTAAAAAATGGGTACCGACAAAAATAAATATATGGACAAAGGCAGTACTGACCTTATTTCCAACAATATAACCTGAGGTAGCATTGGTGAAAAGTTTTTCAATCAGAGGTAGTTTGGTGTCTAGAACATCTGCTTTGAGTTTCTCAAGTTTCTCTGGCTGTTCAAGCAAAGATAAAATGTACAATTTTTGTAACAGAGAATAGAAATATGTTGCGAGGATATCAATAACATAAACAATGAAGAACATATAGGATGCAAGAATATCAATAACATAAACAATGAAGAACATATTAGATACGAGGATATCAATAACATAAACAATGAAGAACATATAGGATGCAAGAATATCAAGGAAATACATAGAATATGAAGATGAAATACATAACATACAAATCTACCATCTACCATTGAAATATATAGGATACTAGGATATACTTGATATTCTTATCTACTCTTCTTCCATGTGATGTGTCCTTTAGAGAACTTTGTTCTCACTGCCACTCTGTAAGTCTCTCGATTCTGTGGAAGCTGCCCTGGTTCGTCCTGTATCATATTTTAAATTTACTTGATACCCTGTGCTGGTTGAATATGTAAACCTCTATTTCTCATCTAGAGTCACTTCCCTCCATGATTCATATTTGTAGCCTATTATGTGTTTGTATAAATACAAAGTATGATTGGTTGAATTTGTTGATGATATTGAGATCTTTTTTAAATATTTAAGTCTTTTCGGATGCCTGCGTTATATGAACTCAAAGAATAATTTTGATTTGCCTATGGTAGGTCACTTAGTGTGTGGTATTGGTGTATGTGTCTTTTTTATATGGTGCGGCCATGTATCATATAATCGTGTATGCTGATGTGTCAAGAGCCAAAAAACAAAAATATTTGGGAAAGTGGGTTTTTGTGGGCTATATTGATAGTGATACCCAAAGCAGCGAAAATGTCAAGCGTGCTGAAATGTAGTAAGCTTTGAGGTTGGTGTCAAATGAACAGTATGGAAAACAGTTGTCTCGTACTCTTGCCTACTAGCGATCTGGCTGCAGACGTCATCGTTTAGATAATGTGGTTAAAAACAATGAACGCAGTACCGGTAGTTATAATAATACAGAATATAATACTATTGTAATTTTAGTAAATCACTCTGAAGCAGAATGTGTTGGCAATTGGTGCAAATAAATGTCGACACAACGTATTTCTGTCCTCATGATTACATCCTGCTAGAAATATTGTAGGTTCAATGTCCAGCACCAGAAGAGATTGAGTAAGATTTTGAGAACAAATGGAGACAATATGTGTACTAGTGTGATGTTTTCATGTCATTGTAGGTAATAATGTATAATGTGTTAGTCATTATATATGATGACAATGATATAACTCTGAAAATGTTCTGTTTTGTTACTCTTGTTGTCTATGCCAGGTGGTACAAGTTTACTTTCAGTTCCAGATATGTTACTCTCGTTGTCTATGCGAGGTGGTACAAGTTTACTTTCAGTTCCAGATATGTTACTCTTGTTGTCTATGCCAGGCGGTACAAGTTTACTTTCAGTTCCAGATCTGTATTTCCTCTGGACATTTTTTCTATTTGTTTTCCAGCACTTTCGCAAGTCAAATATATGAGAGTGTCTTTGCGGGGTACGATGCCATGTGCTGGAAAGTTATGTACTTGGGAGAGGACTTTGTCATAAATTTCTTTCTATCTTAAGGCATTCTGTGCATTAAGTGTTAATTTGGGTTTGGAAAATTCTTGGTAAGTTATTCATTAAGATCGATCACATTCGAGAGGAAGATCATGCGATGATGTAAATAACATCACACCCAACCACCTTTTTTTACCTCCAGCAATCATCATGGAGTGAGGTAAACATGACTAACCAAACCATTATGTTTACCTCCAACAATCATCATAGAGTGAGGTAAACAAAATTACACCCAACCATTATGTTTACTTCCAATAATCATTTTTGCAGGTGGCCATGCTCCTATTCTTTGCTTCCATTTTAAGTCCCAAAAACACACAAGCTATATATGTAATCAGCAGTGAGAAACAGGGTAGGCAGAATAAGCTAAGCTACCCAGGACGGTTCCCCATATTTGAATTATCTAAACGAATGATTTGTTTTGTTCTTCAAAACCTTTTGCCATAGCTCAGTTTACTCTACCTACCCGTGCCCCTCACAACTGGTAGTCATATATTGTAGTTAGTCATATTTTAGCACAGCACACACAATCTCAAACAATAACAGCGTAACTGCTGCAACAAATACTGGGTCATCATCCCTATCATCATATTCATTAAAATGATCATCATCGTCACCATCATCATCATGTGATTTAAACGACCTTCAGAATTTCCGTGTTAACTTTCATCAATGAATTCCTATGTAGAATATAATGTTTTAAGCTGTCTAGAAGGTAATGATTCTCGCGGTTTAAGGCAAATAAACTTTTATTATAACCGAAATTTACAATCTACTGACCTTGTTGTGAAAATTTTTATCCACCAGGGCTTGATTGATCTGTTCAAGAACGTCTTCCGTAAAGGTCAAGATATAATCGTATTTGAGGGTATCCACTGGGTTCCCAGAAGTTGGGTACAACCCTGAAAGGTAAAGTTAGTTTGTTAAGTACAAGATGAATTCGTCTTTTAAAGTAAGAAACGACTCTTTCAATCTAAGACTATAATCTGTGGTGGTTATATCAGAAAGATTTGCTTTTTATGTAAATGTAAACAAAAGTTACCCTTAAAAAAGTAACTATAGCAGCATTAGTGATGTACTTATATACATTTATATTAACTTATAATAAAACATGGCATGTAACTTCTTAGCTTCAAGAGATAATCCAATGATCTCAGAGAATAATCCACTTAATAACAGAAGAGAATGAAAATGCGATAGAAACAGAAGTTCATGAGGCACAGGCAGGTTTTAGATCCTTCAGTGGCACCAGAGATCATATCTTGATTCTTGATTCTCTTGATTAGAAACTGGTCTCCCAGCAAGTGGGACATTCCCATAAGTGCTCCGCCCTCTATTCCAGCAGCTATCCAAGTCGATGGTGTTTGAGTCTAATGCCGCCGAAACAGACATCGACATCAATGCACACCTCTGGCCTTGCGACAGGTTTCTTTGTTGTTCCTTCCACCCACGCCGTGCCCGTAACTAATTCAAGCACAACGTCGGCCAGTCGGAACAATATGGTAACTGTTATCGAAGGTTACGACTACGGGATTGTATATATGATGTGCCATGAAGCTTCTATAAGAAAATAACCGCAATATACAGGCATGTCATCTACTAAGGTTTTCTGTTGCATGGGTGGTTTTTCTAGTGAGCCATTGTTGAGACCCACAGAAGCAACCGCATATCTTCATATCTTGAAGATCATATCTTCAACATGAGAATCATGATAGAAAAATGCAGGGAATTACACATAGATCTATACGCATGTTTAATCGATTACACCAATTATAGAAAATTATGGTCGACATGAGATTCTAAAAACATATCAAATATTTAATCGCAATGCTGTAGCATGAACAAGAGGCAGCAGTAAAAGTTGATGGAACAATATCAGAATGATTTAATGTACAGAAAGGAGTTAGACAACGATGCACACTATTACAGTTCCTATTCAAAATCTACGTTGAATACATAAGGAGAAATGTAAAAGATGACTTGACATAAGGTAACTTCCACCCTCTTACCATCGGCAGTCAACAGATCCAAGAAATCAGATATGCTGATGAAATCGTTCTCTTAACAACAAATGAAAATGATCTAAAGCAAATGTTACTATCAACAAAAAAGTTCAACGAAGCCCAAAACCTGTTCTTAAATATGAACAAAACAAAAATTATGACAACGGTAAAAGTGAAAGTGCACCCAATGATCATAATTGACAATTTTAAACTAGAGAATGTAACAAATTTTCTGTATTTGGACAAAGACATAAGTAACTCAGAAGACTGCACTATACAAATCAAGAGAATAATAGCAATCGGGACATTGAAACTTGCCCAAATGAAAAATCTTTTGCAAGGTATCAGCAACAAATCTAAATTATGTATGATCAGAACATGCATATTTCCAGTGGTAATATATGGCTGTGAGTCATGGACATTAAATAAAACAATAGCACAGATAATTTATGCTTTTGAAATGAGATGCTAAAGAAGAATGTTTATGTATATCATGGACAGCTAAAAAGACAAATGAAGAAGTGTTAAGATCAATAAAGGTTGAAGTGGGCTGGCTCTTTAACAATATCCTAACAAGAAAGCTGTGGGTTTTTTTTTTAAAAATAATCATATAAAGAGACATAACAGCATGGAAAGATTATTGGTTGAAGGCAGAGTTAACGGCAACAGAGGAAGAGGGCGCCCAAGACAACGACGGTGCAGTGATATATCAGATTGTTTAAACATGTCTCTAGCTGTTACAAGTCAACTCTCCCAGAATCGTGGAGTATTCAGAAAATCCACTAGGAAGACCATGTTCTGGAAGGAATATATCACATGGTGATGATTACTTAAATAGAAGCAGCAACATCACAATGGTTAATGTATGTGATTCCTATGTCATAAGATCGAGGATCGGTTCTAAAAAAGAAGGCTCTAATGGGATAGAGGATTACTTTCATTGTTCTCGGGTTACCCCATATGTACTCCATCCCTCTCCACAAAGTGGCGTGCCGCGTGCCGAGAGTACCAATCCTGGCATGTAACTCAGTAGCTTTAAGAGATAATCCCGTGATCTCAGAGAACAATCCAATTTATAAGCAAGACGATGTAAGTGGAATTCGAACTTCTCTGCACAAATATCTTGCATGACTTTCAGTGGAGAGAACTAAAAAAGAAATTAGAGCTCTGACCAAGACAACACAAAGTGAACAGAAATGAATAGATCACGATATCTCCTTGCACGTTAGTCATCAAAATATGTTCCTCAAACTCTGTTGTATTTCTCCAAGAAGACAACCTAACTATATAGGCATGTTGTTTGCCAGGTGTTAGCTATTGAATTGTGGTTGGTCCAGTGACCTACTCTTTAAATCTTCAGACATGTTGCATATGGATATACATCCATTAAAGACACATGATGGGAAATGTGGATCTGGATGCTTCATGGCTTGCTACAATAGAAATATTGGTTCATTACGGGATGACAGTTCCACATTTCAACTTTATAATATTATACATAACTTCATTCAGTTTTCATGTCTAGGAGATACAAAATTCACAACTTCTGCTGCTGATGCATAGATATGCAGTTCACGCAATAAGAACCCCACCCCCAGATTCATCGTGGGGGGGGGCCTTAATGCATAGCGCTCAATCAATGGATCCGACAGTTTATGCGTCTTGTTGAAATTTCGTTTCGTTAAATAATATATGATTTGTTTCATTAAAAATATTGACACGTCTCCGGTAATGAACCGAAATATCATTATAAACATAATTTGTTGAAATAAAATTATTATACTTACCAGCCTTTCTGGCAAAGAACAAGCTAATGGCCAACTTTTGGGAATACCAGTGACCATCAACTTCTAGAGCAGGTATCTGTCCATAAGGTGTTTCTGTGAAAACACAGATATAGTTACAGGTTAAAACAATCACGACTGATATATTTCTTGATCATATTTGAGTGCATTATTTTAAAAAAATTTTCTATGTAATGTCAGATTTTTTTTCTAGCATATAATTGAGTATTATTACTTACTACTTTTGCATTCTCCTGGCCATTCAGAAAAAGTAAGACGATGATCCTCAAAGGCCAGCTTTCCCACAGCCGCCAAAAAGCGAGGTAACTCTCCTCTACACCTTATGTTGAAGTAATGATACACTATGTTTGCCATTTTGTCAATGCTGATGATGTTTACTTGAAGTGTGTGTCTGTAGAAACACATAAGATTTTGTTAAAATAGTTCAACACGTGTGTGCGCTATTCATTTATATCATTTAATTGTAGTGAACTAGTTTCTTTTTCCATGTTCAATGGTTCAATTTCATGTCAGTTAGAAATATTTCAAACTCACTAACGGCTCTCGGATCGATCCAGCTTAAGGAAATGGGCAATAAATCTTGTGGGAAAGTGGATGAGGCGGACTTGATGCTGACGACTTCATCCCCAAGTATGCCGTTGGTCAATGAAAAATACGGGCCTACGCCGTAATTGCGCCTTGATGGTATGGAAAAGGGAAAGTTAACTTTACTTTACATATACAAGATGTCTATAAAGTGGATGTGCATACATTTACATTAGTGATGACAATACATCACATCGGACCACGCGGTGGATTTTCTTTCAGTATGATTCAAGTCTTAGAAAGGTCATACCACCCACTCCCCCTAAATGGGTTTTCTTCGAAATGCTTCCCTCGACAATGTATTTTGATTGGTACCCTGATGGGACCACCCCTCTGCATCATGGCACGACACGGCACTGCATTACGTGAATTATAAGAATTTAATGCAAATATATGTGACGTCATTGGCATTATTGCTCATGTCAATAGGATATTGGTTAAAGTGACTTGTATAACAATGCAGCTACTTCCTGGTCAGATAATAAAGGTTAACTCTGCTGCTAATAGCAATCTGACTGAATCACACACTGCATAGAACCATGAACACACAACATTCAATGGTGTCATTAATGAACTCAAGTTTAATTTCAAATTCAGTGCATAGAAACCTATACATCCTGTACGAACGAGCGCGCGCACACACACTACATACACTCATTTATGTTTATATATGGTATGTGTTCGGTTCTGTTACAGTCACCGTTTCAGTTTTATATCCAACGCAGGCAGCGGGCATTTCATAAAGATGGAAAACGAATGAACTGTCAAGAAATAACTACAGGTAATAACAAAAATGTTGAGTTTATGGCTACATCCTGAATAGAGAACAATACCGGTTAATATATGCAGGGGGAGATACGGGCAGAGAAAATACTGGATTTATGTCATGAAGGAATGTTCCAAGCACTGTCTGTTTTCATGTCGACTTGTCAGATTCCTGAAGACAAGAAATGATTGGATGGCTTTATGTCCACAATGTGACATCATTAAAACACTGATGGATTATCCTATGGGTCTTATTATTATTATTATCATTTATATCTCTGTGGAGAGGAGATGGGCACCACTAGCTAAACCTTTTGCCCACTGAAATACTACAATGGATATATATATATATATATATATATATATATATATATATATATATATATATATATATATATATATATATATATATATATATATATGAAATCAAATCCCATTATTACAACATGGTCCGTACCGACGAAATATGTGTGTACTAACAGAAATGCGTTATATACATACAATTGGGAATATTGAAACGTTTTGTTTTATAGGGATAAACAAGATATTTTATAAGGATTATAAACAATGTTATACAAGGATGCGATATAGAGGAATTCAACTATGTATATAAAGTTTATTGTGTTTATTAACCAGCATGTGTGCACACAAAATAGGTAATGTGAGCCCAGTCTCTCTAGATATATGTTGACCCAGGCCTTAGTGTCGTTTTCATGGGCCACGTTAGACATTGGTAACACAGAGTTGGTATGAAAATAATGTTTATAGTTTTTTGTTCATTCGCCATTTTTATTGTTCGGTGTTTAAGTATTGGCAACAGCTAGTAAGTCGCAGCATCACAGTCACTTTATGATATCTTGCCTGGATCTCTCTATCGAGTTTGCCATCCTCTGTATAGACGCTTCCTAAAGGTTTGAACTCTGAGACCTGATTTAGTTTTATACCATTGACAGATACATTCAACTGGCCAGGTGTTCTGCTTAACGTCAGAATCCCTGTTTTATTTCTGTTTAGTTTATATTATTCACATGTTGCATAGAAAAAATGTATGTATCGCTGTAATCCATCTTCAGATATAACACTCAGGATAAAACTGTAAGCAAAACCACGGATCTCTAGAAACAAGGATATATTCTAGGATTCGCTACGTCACTGTAAGGGTTGCTTGCAAATAAACATTAACGGGAGTTTCTTTACAGTATATGGCCTATACATTTTCTTGAGTAACTCGTAATGTATTCGCTTCAAGGGGCTGATAATAAATCATCTTTCAAAAGTTACCATATTCAAGGTCATCTAGATATATACAAGGTCATGAAAGTCACACACAAAAATCAGTTATTGCTAAAAATAGCCTGGATTCCCCTTATATATCTTTCCAATAAATGCGTTCTCGCCCCTGTGTTGCCGGGGCCCGAAAAGGGGAGCAAAGATTAGGAACACTGTTTACCTTCCACGCATGTCGTAAAAGGCCACTAAGGAGGTTATGGGATGGAGTTTGCTGTCCCATCCCATATATGGTCAGTGACCCTAATCCATGCTGAAGTCTGATGTGTCAGGCCGAAAGGCGTAGATATCGCAGCAATGCTGTAAACCATGACACAACGCATTCCGTTCTCCGGAATACATCCTGCTAATCTGCAGGAGTTTGAGAACGAACGCAGCAGAAGAAGAATGCCTTCTCAAGAATAGTCACGTGTGCTAATTTCCCGATGAGTCACTCAATCATATTGCGGTGTGTTTACTTTGTATTGTCAGCCAATGAAAGCACGGAAAAAAGTTGATTACGCAAATACAAGTGTCGCTGAGTGAGATCTCACGAAGAACTGTTATTGTGAAAGGCTTCGTATACACGAGGCTCATATATTTTCTAGCTATACTCGTGAACAATGTTTCAATTACAGGACGTTCTTGCAACGCTTCTTGACAACTCCTTTTTTTGCAATGCCGTAGCATTACATTATATATATCTGGACGATCGTGCTCTATTTGACTATTCCGTGACTTTTATTGGCTGTCTACAGATAGTATACACTAAGTGGCCAATAAAAATAACGAAACAAAATTAAATGGTGTCACTCTTGAGGGATGCAACTGATGAGTTCACGAACTGCATAAATATGATGGACTCGAGAATACGTGTTTATTAAACGAAAGCTCCCAGCAATTTATTTTACCTCCAACTGATGTCGTGATGTGGAAAATCCCGTAGGACATCCTTGTATCTGGAGATACGTGTAAATACATCGTCCGAAAAAAATGCAGAAATAAAATCGTATGAATATTGAGTACCATACATGCTATAATAATAATAACAAAGAACACAATAATTCAACAACGATGCAGAAAAGTGAAGAAAACTAGAATGAAATAATCAGCGAAAGAACGTTAGCGTCAGTAAAATTAATCTATTAGCAGAAGAATAAATCTTCAACCAAGCAAAACAGTTGTAACACAGTTAAACGCTTACATTCCTGCACGTCTATACTCAAGTCAACGTCAAGTAACACAGAGACAATAATACTACATGTACTGCTCTTTATATACTGTTATTTTTATTAGACTCTAACTCAATTTGCATCCTGTTGGCTGGCTATACTTGTATCAGGTTAATGTAACATTCGCGCAAAAATTGAGCGTAACGTCTGTACAGTAAAATCTGCCGATTCACCGTGATAGTTTAATGTACTATATATAAATCAAGCTGCTGTATACACGCTTCGTTGCGCGTTTAAAAAAAAAAAAAATAAAACAAGAAAGGTATTGTTTAGTTCCGAGAAAGGAAGAAGTTATATGCATGCATGGAAGGTGATAACAGTACGTCGCTTAAAATGTGCTTCGTCACTGTTGAATCAATAATCCAACAAGGTAGAAATATTCTCAGTGAAAACGTATCGATTCTGTAACATTGTAATCCAAAGTGCAATGTCGTGCTTTAAGATTCGTCATGTTATTTTTCTTCTTCTACTGCAACTGTTTTCCACGTACCAGGAAGCGCAGTTGCTACTTTCTTCTCCCTTCCTCCTGCTTTTAATCTCAAAATCAAGCAGATTTTCAGGTTGTAATCCGAAGAACGGAATGTATGCTGTCATAGTTTACAACATGACCATTACGTCTACCATAGTTGTGTATTTCTGCCTGACACATCAGATTTCAGTATAACATTTGGATCACTTTGACGATATATGGGATAGGACAGCCAACCACCACCCAGGAATATGACAGCCAACTACACCCAGTGATGGGAATGCCATTCCCCACGCAAGGATTAGACAGCCAACCCCCAAACAGGGATGGGACGCAAATTCCAACACATAGAATCTTCTTCGTCGCCTCTTACGTTATGCATGGTAGGTAACAGTTTGGATTTTGTAGTTTTCATCTTTACTCACTTTTCGGGCCATCTCACCTCAGGGATGGGAATTACATTCTTCTTCTTCAGCGTTCATTCTCAAACTCCTGTTGGATCTCCCTTGTAGCAGGACCATGGTCCTACTAGATTTCCAGCAGGACGTAGTCCAGAGAATGGAAATGCGTTGTGTCGCCGTTTTATTTGCGCCAATGGCCCGACACATCCGTCTTCGGCGGTGGAATTACATTCAAGTATATATGTTACTTCTAGAGCTGAATTTCCCAACGATTTTTTAAGTCTGTACCCTATTTTTATGGGGAAAAGGGATCCGAGATCCCATTTTTATAGAAACAACGTAAACCGGGACCCAGATACAAATTTCAAAATCTATCTATCTATTTATCTATCTATCTATCTATCTATCTATCTATCTATCTATCTATCTATCTATCTATCTATCTATCTATCTATCTATCTATCTATCTATCTATCTATCTATCTATCTATCTATCTATCTATCTATCTATCTATCTATCTATCTATCTATCTATCTATCTATCTATCTATCTATCTATCTATCTATCTATCTATCTATCTATCTATCTATCATCTATCTATCTATCTATCTATCTATCTATCTATCTATCTATCTATCTATCTATCTATCTATCTATCTATCTATCTATCTATCTATCTATCTATCTATCTATCTGTCCGTCTGTCCGTCTGTCTGTCTGTCCGTCCGTCGGTCGGTCCGTTTGTCTGTCTGTCTATTCGTCTGTCCGTCTATACTTCTATCCGTCTGTCTGTATGTCTGTCTGTTCATCTGCCTGCCTACTTTCCTGCCTGTCGTCGATCAATCTATCCATCCATCCATCCATCCATCTATCTATTCTCTTTTCCACAAATGCTGTCAGGCGTCGTAGAGAGTTGAAGTTTACTGTCTTTGTTGGGCTGGCCATGGTTAGACCGTGGTTTTAACAATCTCTCTGATTGAATCTTCTCATCTGGTTCTTGGCCTTCCTCTTTCTTCGTAGCCGTCTTTCTGCTGTTGTACGCCTTTATGACTAGTTGCGATGGTTTCATTCGCATAAGGATCCGAACCAGTTGATCTGCTGTTTTTCTCTATATATTTTGAATTATAAGGTCTTTAATATCTTCGATGTCTTCATTTCTCATTCGGTCTCTTCTGGTGAAGTTTATAACTTTTTCCAGGCAATTCATCTCGCATGTTGTAATCTTTCTCATGTGTTTTTTTCAGGGCCATGTTTGGCCCTTTAACGTTGGAATAAAGATGGTGTTTATTATCTGCCATTTGGTCGCTTTGGTGATCTCTGTGTTTCTAAGCAGCGGTGACACGTTATTTTCATTTTCAAGTGTTTGCTTTTTGACACCTCATGTCAATTTCTCTATCAATTTTGCAGTCTCTGTAATATCATATTGTATTTTTCGCATACTTCCTGTAGTGAATTTGTATGTCTTTGTAGTTCGTCTTCAGTTTCATATGTTAGATCTTGATCTTCTGGGAGGAGTAGATTGTGTAGAGAGTTACCTTGGTCTCTTGATGTTTGTGAGATGTGTTTGCTTCTTGCTTCTGCCTCTTTCGCTATCCTATTCATGTATTTGGCAGACATCAGTGATGATAGTACATAGCAATGACATTGTTTAAAAAAAAATTCAAAAAGGTAAACGAAAACGATGGACATTGTCAATATAATACATGTGGGCTAAACTGGAAATAATCCCTCTTAATTGGCGCAATTGATTTCCTGTGGATTTTCATTGGCTGTCACAACGAAGTATACATAACACGATAAATAAACATCACGAGTAAAGGCAAATAAATCACTTTAGTCCCAATCAGCCAACAGGACTGTATAATTGACGAAAGAAACGAAGAAAAAACAAAAACAACGAAAATATACATTTCAGTATAATCAAATTTAAAATAATGTTAATATCATCATCAAGTGTAGTCTCCATAGAGAAGGTTGGCTGCCAAGGATCTCGAACATTTTGACATCTTGTGATGTTTCCCTCCCACGTTTATCTCTCCCTACCTCTGGCATTGTTTGTGTTCTCTATTAGGATGTCCATCTTGTGATGTTTCCCTCCCACGTTTATCTCTCCCTACCTCTTGTATTGTTTGTGTTCTCTATTAGGATGTCCATCTTGTGATGTTTCCCTCCCACGTTTATCTCTACCTACCTCTTGCATTGTTTGTGTTTTCTATTAGGATGTCCATCTTGTGATGTTTCCCTCCCACGTTTATCTCTACCTACCTCTTGCATTGCTAGTGTTCTCTATTAGGATGTCCATCTTGTGATGTTTCCCTCCCACGTTTATCTCTACCTACCTCTTGCATTGTTTGTGTTTTCTATTAGGATGTCCATCTTGTGATGTTTCCCTCCCACGTTTATCTCTACCTACCTCTTGCATTGTTTGTGTTCTCTATTAGGATGTCCATCTTGTGATGTTTCCCTTCCACGTTTATACCTACCTCTTGCTCTTTTTGTGCTCTTAGACTGTCTATCATGTGATGTGTCCCCCCCCCCACGTTTATCTCTACCTACCTCTGGTATTGTTTGTGTTCTCTATTGGACTGTAAATCTTGTAATGTTTCCATTCCACGTGTATCTCTGCCAACCTTTTCCCCGCTGTCTCTCACCGCTACACAAGTGTTACCGACTGTTCTACGGTGAACTCTGTGCAGATACGTGTTCATACTGTTAGCAGAAGAAACACTACAATGATTACTTGAAGACATCTTACTTGAAAACTGCAGGAATGACCCTAGGTCTTGGAAAAACCACACCGTTGTATAGTCAAATCAGCAAGTGCACTAAACGTTTTGATCAGAGTAGAACATTACAGGCGATTCACAAAATACAAAAGCGTAAAATGAGATCAAACTGTTTACTCTAATATCAAGACATACTACATTCCTGCTCACACTGCAACAAGTCTTTCATAAGTTAGACTCGTCAGCCACCAGATAACTCATAAGTTAGACTCATCAGCCACTAGATAACTCATACGTTAGACTTGTCAGCCACCAGATAATTCATAAGTTAGACTCGTCAGCCACCAGATAACTCATAAGTTAGAGTCGTCAGCCACCAGATAACTCGAAGTTAGACTCGTCAGCCACCAGATAACTCATAAGCAATCAAACACATTCCGAATGTCATGCTCATCTTAGTTTTTGAAGTAGGAAAATCAGATCAGTTCCACAAATATGTTCTTAGCAAGGCGTTTGTGAAGGAGGAAAATCAAATCAGTTCCTCAAATATGTTCTTAGCAAGGCGTTTGTGAAGTAGGAAAATCAGATCAGTTCCTCAAATATATTCTTAGCAAGGCGTTTGTGAAGTAGGAAAATCAGATCAGTTCCTCAAATATGTTCTTAGCAAAGCGTTTGTGAAGTAGGAAAATCAGATCAGTTCCTCAAATATGTTCTTAGCAAGGCGTTTGTGAAGTAGGAAAATCAGATCAGTTCCTCAAATATGTTCCTAGGAAGGCGTTTGTGAAGGAGGAAATTCAGATCAGACCCTCAAATAGGGTCTTAGCAATGTATCATGACTTTTCTTTTTCTTCTTCTTCAGCAATCAGTTTCCTATGCTCATAAGTCAATACAGGAAGGTGGGTCGCCTCTACGAATTCAGTCGTCAGCAGGATGTCCCCACGGTTGCTCCACGGCTTTACCTTCAGATCTGTCTCTTGGGGACATATTTTAATTCTCACGTCATCAAAGAGTGTGCATGTCTGCAGAATGTGTTCTGGAGTCTGGGGACCCTTTTGACATAGGCATTGGTCAGTTTGTGCAGCCTTAATGTTGTGGATTGTGGAGATGTGCTTGTAGTCTGCAGTGTCCTGTGCGGAGTCTACAAATTGTGGTTTGTTGTGACCTGCTTTAGTTTAAGAATAGGGTCCTGTGGAATTTTACTGCCTATTCTCTGACTCCATATATGTTTGTATTTTCTTTTGATGAGAGTTTTTGATTCAGTGAGCTTACTCAACTTTTTGCTTACTTTTATTTTAACTTTATTTTACACTATCTTTAATTTTATCAACAATATTAAATTATTCATATTTAATATTATTGTAATCCATCTTATTTTTCCTCGTTCTTCAGCTGAAGTCAGACACTGATATGCATTTCTTCTTCTTTATTCTCCAGTCCAAGCCAGGCGCTGATATGGATTTCGTCAATGAACTGTACCATGGTTCACCAGGCCCGAAACAGGGCTGTAAAACTTGTAAGATCTATCTTAGATGGATTGGGGAGGAGGTGGGAGAAGATAGGTCTCAACTCTTAATCTGTCAGCCGCTGTATTGCCCTGAATTGGACTGCTTGTAAAATAACCCCCTACCCCCACACAGGCCTGATTTGGAGTGTTTGTAAACAATTCCCCCCCCCCCACCACCTCCTTTTCCAAGTATAGTTGTCCTGAATTGGAGTGCTTTTTATTTCAACTATAAATGCCTGCAAATGAGTCAGATCATCGGGGTGATCCTTCTAGTGTGACATATTTGACTTTTCCAGTGATTTGTATTTTTACTTTGTGAATACTTAGTGTCGACAGATAATGAAAAACAACGGGAAAAGTCGAAGGAGTCACGTTAAAATGATGATATCCAAATTATCGCAAATGTAATATTGTCGATGGTCACAGCTCAGCTAATATATTTAATGGTTTATCAGTCAGAGGTTCTTGAATCAAGTCCAGGCACGAGTACTCTTCTGCCATGCACATGTTTACTAGTCTCCCACAGTTAGTGAAAGTACTCTTCCCTCAAAGAAACATGGTTGCTGACCCAGCTGTCCATGGGCTCATGTCCTTTGACCCTCTCATAGAAATATGGTTACTAATCAAGCTGTCCACGGGCTCATGAGCTTTGACCATCTCAAAAAAATATATAACATAGCACTGTGCTATAGTAAAACTCTGAAATAACAAAATTTGACTAAATTTCGCGGTTGAAAGCGTCGTACGTCACCATTAGAGGTACATTTTACTTAATCAAAATATAGTACACAGAAGACGGATGTGTCGGGCCTTATACGCAAATACGTATCGTACGCAAATAAAACGGCGACACAACGCATTTCCTTTCTCTGGACTACATCCTGCTAGAAATCTAGAATGGATCATGGTCCTGGTAGAAGAGAGATGCAGCAGGAGTTCGAGAATGAACGCTGAAGAAGAAGAATCAAAAATTAATTATTGTAACTCTCACATGAAGGACATGAACTGCTGTCGGGCTACCTTCACTTGACCTAGCCCGTAACCAGAGTTGACACACACATATATTAATTATGCATGCCTTAGGACAGTGTGTTCTCTCATCTGATAGGATATCTCTGTGGGTCAAAGTATCAGATTTAACAATAGTAACCTGCAGATTGTGTATGCTATTAATTCTAATACACGTCTGTCTTGCTGGGGTACGCAAGGGGAACAAAGAATAGCGACACTATTACCTGCTATGCTGGTCATAAAATGGGACTAAGGAGTTTTTTGGCGCGAATTTTGCTGTCCCATCTCGTGTAAGGTAAAAATGACTCAGAAACCATGCTGAAGTCGGATGTGTCAAACCGAATGGTACAGATATCACAGCCGACGTGTAAACCATATACAACACATTTCGTTCTTCGGACTACATCCTGCGAATACACAAGGGCTTTGATAACGAAGGAAAAAGTTGAAATACACAAGTAAAACTAAAACCATTTCATGATAAGAAAACAGCAGCATAAATCCATTAAAAAAATACTAAACATATAAAGCAGTGGTGGGGAATCTCTTTTGTAACAAGGAATATTTGTACATTTATAATATCATTCCGGGGACATTTATAAATTTCTATCATTCCGGGGACATTTATAAATTTCTAATATCATCCCGGGGACATTTATAAATTTCTAATATCATTCCGGGGACATTTATAACTTTCTAATATCATTCCGGGGACATTTATACATTTCTAATTTCATTCCGGGGACATTTATAAATTTCTAATATCATTCCGGGGACATTTATAAATTTATAATATTATTCCGAGGACATATATAAATTTCTAATATCATTCCGGGGACATTTATAAATTTCTAATATCATTCCGGGGACATTTATAAATTTCTAATATCATCCCGGGACATTTATACATTTCTAATATCATTACGGGGACATTTATAAATTTCTAATATCATTCCGGGGACATTTATAACTTTCTAATATACTTCCGGGGACATTTATAAATTTCTAATATCATTCCGGGGACATTTATAAATTTCTAATATCATTCCGGGGACATTTATAAATATCTAATATAATTCGCGGACCGTAGAAAATTATCAAATCATAAAAGAGCCTGTAATATTTACTTGCACATTTATGTAGTCATCGGTAAAGTCTTTAAATGAGTTGCTTCCTCCTGATTTGTGTATGATGTATGTTGTTATTATCCTTATCCTAGTATAAATCTATGGCGCTATGAAACATGCCTATACATTTATCAAATGCATAGCAGCCTGTGTTGCATTCGGCGAACCAAATCAAATGATCCTGTGGGCTGGTGCGGTCTAGAGGTTCTCCACCTATAGTATACAGCGTATAGACAATGGTATATATTCCTTCTGTAACTAAAGGTAGAAAGATTATTTAGAAATGTCAACACAGAGCAAAACCGTCGACATTTAACGCATGTGTGCTAATTTAGGAATCATCTTTCTGAAGTGACACTTGACTTTTCCTGTGATTTTCATCTGATGTCGACACAAAGTATACACACAGTGACAAATGAAAATTACAGGAAACGCCAAATTTGTTACAATAGAAGGATGGTTCACAATGAGCCAGCAGGACTGTATAATTTATAATATACACGGTACAGAGTATGGTCTGTGACCAGGTCGATAGTAATACAGACAGTGAAAACCGAGAATAGTATTCAGATTGATCAACGAGGTCCGCTTAAAATACGAGAAATGCTTATAAATTTCGGCTCCTTTAATAAAAAATAACAGCATAACGACTGCCGAGATTGCCACTCTAGTCTATAACCCAACAGCTTCAAGAAATGATAAACATGAATCTTCAAAACGTTGCATTTGCAAAACAATGTCACGGTCACGTATCAAATTCGCGGCCTCTTAAACATAATGTCAATAGCTTAACCCGAGTCTTTCGTCATATATGCAGTCCAGTGGACTCACGTCGATCGTTCAATAGTGATGACATTAGGATTTTTCCGTTACTTTCATTGATCATCTTTGCGTATACTTTGTTTCGACAAAATTGACTTGATTAAAGCAGATCATGAATTCTTTGCATTATGAAGATTATTACAATGGGATCGAAAATGTATACAAAAGAAATATATAAATAACAAAAATGTCAGAAGCTGTCCGACAAAGTAGAGTGTGCCGCAGTAACAAATCTAATAATCAGAAATACTATATAGGCCCTATAGTACTAAAGTTACTGTTAAAGTATAACTATCAATGTAAAAAATAAAATAAATAGCATTCAACAAAAGAGCAATGACTTTTTTCTACGTTCCGGTCCAACTTTGACATTTTTTTAGAAACAAATGCACATTAAACAAAAAACAAAGAATGACAGAAATGGGGGCGATTAGAGGAGAGGTAAGAAAACATACCTTTTTGGGGGAAAAATCAAAGATCTCGTAATCAACACCTGAATGGGACTTTGAGTTTACATAAATGTATACTCAAAGGGAGAACGGTGCACTTATGGCATTGCCCCGTGTGCAATGATGTTAGTTTCTAATCAAGAGTCAAGAGTGCCTTTTTCGAGAGGTAATGGAAATTACAGAAAAGTAGCGTTGCATCTCAAGACTGATTGGTTGCTAATCCTCAAGACTGATTGGTTGCTAATCCTCAAGACTGATTGGTTGCTAATCCTCAAGACCGAGTCTGCAGGAATATGTAATTGTTGACAGACTCCTTTAAACATTTAAATATTCTTCACAGAGTTCCACCCCCTACACCCACACACCCCTTACCCCCAAAAAGAAAACAAATAATAGTACAAGGTTAAATATATTTAGACTGTAATGACGAAGTAGGCCAATGTACCAATAATGAAGAATATGTTATCACGTCTCAGAAAGGTAGGATGGTTAGATAAATGACTATCCACGGGTATCTAGATAGAAGTATATTATGGGATTTGTTAAGTCACGTAAACTGTACTTTGTAAGCAAACATTGTCGTTAGTTCCTTTACTATGACTTTTCTATACGTTTTTGAGCTTTAACAGTTGAACATTTGTCCAATTTGCGATATCTTCTATATCACGTTTCACCAGCTTTGTCCAACTTTAAAATGATTTATCTCAGCACATATATAACACATTTAAATGGGGAAATCATTTAGTGAATTAAAAATGGTTTAGACCATATGAATTAATTTTTTCATTAAATTATATACATTAGTCTTAAAACATCACAATACGGATTCCTACAATACCTAATCAATCATGTACAATTAAAACGAGTGCTGGTCTTTCAGAAAAAAATCACATACACTCTGGAGTACGACAAGGATGTGTCCTATCTCCCTTGTCATTCATTACATATATCGACTGTATACTTAAAATTGCCAACACTAATGAAGAAGACAACATAAACAACTTCTTGAGTGAACTTCTTTTTGCTGATGATCAAGCAATAATATCAACATCAGAGGAACAACTACAACCACATATAAATAGCCTCCACACTACATGTATGGACTTTAACATGAAGATAAACACAGAAAAAAACTGAGGTAATGTCAATTGCAAAAACAAACAAAAACGTTACAATTTTCATTGATGACCAACAACTTAAACAGGTGGAAGAATTTACTTACCTTGGAAGCATCATATCATCAAATGGTAAAGACACAAAAGAAATCCAACGGAGATGCAATATAGCATACCAGATCTTAGGATAAATGTTTCCTATTTTCAAAAATAACCATGTGAACATAAATGCTAAAACATCACAATATAAAACGAATCATCATGCCATCACTGTGCTACCAATGTCAAATCTGGAAACTAACAACAGAAGAAAACATGTTACAACAGAAATGACATGTCTACGTAGACTTCATGGAGTAACAATAAGAGATAGAATCAGAAATGAAAATATCAGACGACTAACAATATCAATGTAAATTCTGGATAACATCAGAGGACAGCAGATTAAGTGGTTTTCACACGCTAACATTAGGTGAATAATCCTCAAAAAAGCATTACTATACAGACATGATGGATACAAAGCCAGGGGTTGAACATGCAAAAGATGGATTACAGAAATAAAAGAATCAACGAAAACAAATATGTATGAGGCACTCAAAAGTATGAGGGTTTGCTCTCTTCGTTAGTATGATGGTTTATTCTCTTCGTTAGTGTGAGGATTTCCTCTCTTTGTTAGTATAAGGGTTTACTCTCTTGGTTAGTATGATGGTTTGCACTCTTCGTTAGTGCGGGGTTTATTCTCTTCGTTAGTATGAGGGGTTTACTCTCTTCTTGTGTTTTAATGTTCTCTAGTAGTAATGTTTTAGTATTATTGTTTTATGTTTTTTCTCTAGCAGTTTTAATGTTCTCTATGTTCTACTTACCAAGGCGGGGAGGAGGGGATTTGAACCATGTTTGGGTGTGTAAGTGACCAGCATATCAGCTTGTTTGCGCTGCTACTGCGTCGATTGGTAGAGTAATAGATCGGGCGTCCACATTGAATTCTTTACTAGAAAACATGAGAAAATAAGATTAAGGAGCTTGATGATTCATTTTATCATTATTAGAATCAAGAAACAGCTTGAATTGCTGCGACACCAGATAGAGCGCAACTAATGGACTTAGAAGAACGTTTGTCAACCACCAGATAACAGGCACATTCAGTCGTCATGTAACGGCGGATACAATCAAGTTAAACATGTCCAGAGAGCAATAATGATCATCCGATGACTAACTAGCTAAATAGTGATCAACAACACACTTATGATGGAAGAACAACAATGAAACTAAGATTTAACTAAGCAAAAATGAAGGAATAAAATACAATTTTCAACATAAATTTCTTTTTCATATGTTGAAATACTGTCTCATATTTGCTTACCGGGCTATCATTTCACCATTTTATTAAATTTGCGCTAATCCACTAATCCAAAATTTTGTTCAACTTCCGGTCAAAATGGTGGATAGCAACGCAAGTGTTTTGTGTGTCACCAACAGTTTCACTTGAACAATGGATATATTCGTTGTTTTCATTTAGGAGATTGTGTGGTGATGTGTTGTTATTCTCTGACCAGGAGGTCCACTCATTAAGATCTTCGCCGGTGCTAACGGAGTGCGTGCATCTGAGCTGAAGTCTTCGTGAGTGTATTCGTTGTCACACTGTTTGAAAAATGGCGGCCAATATCAAGCGGCCTAAACGAGGTGGCTCAAAAAGGAAAAGTCACCGGGCGGGTGCTAGAAGAACGAGATCGAAAACAGCTAGGCTAGGAATTAAAAACGTGCGTGTGCTGTTTTGGAGTGTGGCCAGTGTACACAAGCGTAGAACAGAGCTAGAAAAGATGTGTTATGAGGCTGACGTCATTGCATTGCAAGAAACACAGCTAGGTGATAGTGGTAATACCAGGATAGCCGGATTTCAGTGTTTCTACAACAGGCGACATCTTGGACAGGCAATCTTAGTACGCGAGGGTTTTAGTGTATGCGAGGTTGATATGTCCAAGTGGGATAGTGACAATATCCAGTTACAGACAGTGAGGGTCCAGAGGGTCCAGCACCCAATCATGATTGTAAATGTGTATGCCTGCAACACGAGCATTGATCTACAGGGTTGGAAGATCCTAGGGAAGATAATGGAACAGGAAAAGCAGATCCTCTTTTGTGGTGACTTCAATGCGAAAGGTACATCATGGGGCAATAGTGCTTCGAACATACAGGGAAGAGAACTTGAGGAGGCCCTGACAGATACGAACCTGGTGTGCCTTAACGATGGCCGTATAACAAGGATGGCAAGCAGGGATGGTGATGATGATAGCGCTATCGACCTGGCATTGATGTCATCAGCTTCTGTGGCTATCTGCAAATGGGACGTGCTGGGGCATCATGGCAGTGACCACCTCCCATGTGTTGTTCTCTTAAAAAATGACAAAAGTAAGCAGATAAGGCCAAAGGTAAGATTCTTTAAATATGATCGCAGAGGAGTGGATGTTGTGAGCAGAATTCGACAAGACAAACGTAAGGCTCAAGTAGTGGGAAATCTGGTGTGGGATAGGCCCCCCTGGTGGAACGAAGAGGTTCAAAGGGCATGGAGCGAGAAACGGAAAGCAGTATCACTATGGCAAAGGGCACGGAAACGTGTTGCGGCTCAGCCCATGGAGGTCGCACAATGGAAACGGAAGAAAGATATCTTAGTCCAAACATTCAAAGATATTGCAAAGTCAGCAAAGGCGTCAAAATGGGACGAATTTTGCACATAGATCACATGCGAAAAGTCACTAAAATTGTTCTGGCGGTTACACAAATCCATGAATGGTCTCACAAGACGCGTGACTATTGCCGATTTCCAGAGCGACGATACCGTCTGGCAGAAGACGGACGAGACAAAAGGTGCGGCATTGCTGGCACACTACACCGCACAAATTGGTCAGAGAAATGTGGAGGCATATCAAGAAATCAGGAAAACGCTCACAGACACGTGTAAGAACTTGAGCATGGAAAACCATATGCTAATCACAGTTGAAGAAATCAGGAAGGCACTGAAAAGTACAAAAAATACAGCACCAGGGCCAGATGGCATTAGATACGATGACATTAGTCGAAGAACGGATGAGGAGTTGGGAGAGTTGGCGGACATGTTCAATAATAGCCTTCTAAAGGGCACAGTGAAAGAAGACTGGTTGCACATCTATTTAGTTCCACTACACAAACCTGGGAAGGACCACACCAGGATACATGGCTACAGAATAATAACTATGCAGAATACGATTGGCAAGCTTTTGGAACAAATTGTGGCCCGGAAGGTATCGTGTTATCTTGAAAGAAATAAGTGTTTACCAACATTGTTAGGAGGATATCGTCCAGGAAAGAAGACATGGCAAAATGCAGCCATATGTGCGCAGGATGTTTTTGAGGGGTTCGATTCGCGCATGGAGACATGTGCGGTCGCAATAGACCTTGAGGATGCGTACAATAGGGTGTCCTTGGATATCTTGATGCACCAGCTGTTAAATCTTGCAGTTAATCCTTTTGTCGTGCGTTGGGTTGGCGCCGCCCTGATAAACAGGGTTGTAGTTCTTAAGTGTGGTAACTGGATATCTACACCAACGATTATTAGCCCTGGCCTGCCACAGGGATCACCTCTATCTCCTGTACTTTTCAATGTATACACAGTACATATCGCTGGCAATCAAATCACAGGTGTTGGCAGAACGATGTCATATGCCGATGATATCCTGGTGTATAGACAGGGCAGAAATCGAGAAGAGTGCGTCGTGGAACTACAGAAGGAGCTGGACAGACTGACAAATTGGTGTCGAGATACGGGAGCAGTGGTTAATCCGTCTAAGGCATTCGTGACGTGGTTTTCCTTGAACAATCACATGGTAAAGACACCCATGCCACAAGTTTCGTTGTCCGGGAAAAGTTTAGAAAGAACTAGCACAATGAGATATCTGGGTGTGTTTTTTGACAGAAGCCTGAGTTTCAGGGAATATGTTGACCACATTATCATAAGGGCAGGCAAAGGCTTAGCTGCAATGAAGTGTTGCGCAGTGTGAGCAAAGATTGTTATTTCTTTTGTACCAGGGTTTGGTTGTGGCTGTGGTGGAATATGCACTGGCAATTCTGACTCTTAGCCAAGCTCAGATCGAAAGACTGGATAGAGTCCAGAATGCAGCAATGCGTATCATTCTGGGATGCACAAGAGACACATCGACAAGAGCTATGCGATACCTACTTGACTGCCCAACAGCTGAGCATAGATTACAGTATTGCCGTGCACGGGCGTACCTTCAAATACATGCAGATAAGGAACACCCGTTGCATTCCGAAATACAGAAAGTTAAAGGCAGCAGACTCAAGAGAGGAAGGTCGTGGATGGGACGTGCTGTGGATGTAATACAAAGCGTGTGCCGATTACAGGATGTGGCAGCTGGTGCGGAATGGATAGGTCTACTCACAGATTTCGAAACTTGTTTGAGAGTAGTAATATCACTTAGCAGGGAATGCAGAGAATGAGGTCCCACAGCTGTGGAGAAAGAAGTACATGCTTTAATCAGTGAGAATACCAAAGAGGGGGATGTGATTATATACACTGATGGATCTGTAAATAGGCATGTTCGCAGTGCTTGGGCCTTTACAGCTCAGTGCGCAGGTAAAACGATCAAGGAGGAAAGTGGTGCCTTTGCGGTCACTACGAGTAGTATGACCATGGAGACTATGGCGGTGACCAAGGCATTTGAGTGGCTACGCACACAGAAAGTAACGCAGGTCTGCATCTTGAGTGACTCTATGAGTATGATTAAGAAGGTACAAGTGGGTCTCGTTCGCGAACAGTGGATTGAGGCCTTGAGAAATGCGAGCTTGAAAGCGGTTACATTTATTTTCGTGCCGGGACATGTGGGCGTTCGAGGCAAAGAAAGAGCGGATCAACTGGCATCGTGTGCGATTGTGGCAAAGGGCGATGGGGCAATGGATCGCGCTGACGTTTTGAACTCCTTAAGAGATATAACACGCGAGAGTGAGACGAATGTGGATGATGATTCCTTTTCAATGGCTAGGATTAAAGATCAGGGATTGAGATGCGGTGTTGCTAGAGGTGAACATTTTGGAGGGCGCAGAAGAATGATGGTCAACCAGCATAGGACCGGTACTGTCAGCAGAAGTGTGATGGCGGATACACTCAAGGAGAGATCGGAGCAACTATGGATGTGTCCAGTTTGCAGTGATGATGATCCGACGACTAACTAACTAACTAACTAACTAACTTTGTTCAATTTTGTGATGTCACTGACTTCCCGTTTAGTTTTAGATACACAATTTTACGATACGTTTCTTATGCCTATTTGCGACCCATAGAAATGTAGTACATATGTTACAATTGAGGACTTCTGACAGATACACAGATATGCGCGTCACACACTAGCTACCCCTCCCCCCCCATATACAAGATAGCTACTGATAGCCCATTCATGCATCACTTGCAAATAACTGATCAGTAATTAGGGCCAAGAGAAACAATTGCTAGAATGCTAAAAATAATGAAGAACACAGATTTGCCTGCCACTTTTAATTTATTTCTTTTCGTTATCCATAAAATCGGTAGTCCTGTTATGGAAACATAAACCTAAACAATCATTGAAAAAATAAACACTTGTGATAAAAATATAACAAAATCTCAGTTGAAATTTCACACACACAATTCTTTAATAATTGGAAAAAGTGGGGGAAAAAGTTACATTTATTGAGAAAGTGGTCTGTCTGTGGTCTGTCTGTGGTCTGTGAGTGAAGTGTTTTTTCCGAATTTCAGTAATAGACGAATACATGGCATTATGTGGGTTTTTAATGAGATATGTGTTAGAGGATGTATACAAGTTGTTGTGTTTTTACCCTGCTAGTTGAGATGAACAGAGAAAATGAAATATTACTGAAATTATGATTTTTGTGATATACAATCAGTGACTAAGTTGTACAAAAATATTCGTTATACGCAGTCAACTTAATTTATAAATGTGATAGTAGCGTGTCATTCTATCCACCATAGTAGTTAGTATCTCCTCATTACGAACTGCGATATCTGACTCCAATATAATGATATAGTCATATGGTGTGGCATAATGACATCTGATGCCTCTGCTACTATATCATTGTCTTATATTGTAGTAAACTGTCATCTGATCAAAACCTCATCAGATAAAGAATATTCAGTTTGTTCAACTGAAAAAAAAACGATTACTCTACAAAAGTAGGCATGATAAACTTATGGTTGGTAGCTGCTATTGCAACACGTGAGTTCATGACCTTTGGCTCAATGACTTTATGTGATCTAAAAAAGAGAACATGGTCAATACACTTTAAACTTTTTTTTGTTTATTTTGGAAACAAGATTTTCATAGAAACAACAATTGTGTTTCTGTGCAAAGTTTGTTGTTTTTGGTTGTATAGTTTAATTATGTACTGTGTATAGCTATCTAATTTCTGGTCTATAATTAGCGACGACCAGTGTCACATCGTGCCTTAATACAAACTTATAATTTGATGATTATATCTTCCAATCTACTCTCGTGTGGAAATTACTTAATAATAACAATAACATCTTCTCAATATAACCATTTTTATATTAATACTGTTATATTGATATTATCACTAAGTTTCAGGAGATGTTTTTACGCTCACTCCGTGTTGTCATATTTTAAATTAATTTTAGAAGATTACATCTTTTGTCAAATCTTTCTAGATTATTTTCCAAAACTGCAAGCACATCAATAGCTGCTCCAGACACGAAGAATCACATATCGAGTACACAAAGTGCCTCCCCAGACAAAATAAAAAGCAACAGCAAATCTCAAATATAAGAAAAGAATGTATAATGTGACTTTTGTGTTGCAGAAACCCACAACACATTATATTTACATTACGTCTTTTTTTATCCAATATGAGTACGAAGCTTCTTTTCAGTTCAGACTGTGAAGAATTGGTCCTCTGGGTGAACACAAATAAACACAGGTAAAAGCGCTGGTGAACCCCCTGTCCTCATTGCACAAAGTACACATGAGTTCTATTTCTCCTAATTCATGTGGATGGTAGTAAACGCATACACACACACACACACACATACACACACACACACACAACATCAAAATATGCAGAATGTTGACATGTCTTCAACTTTTCAAATCTGGAACTCACAATATGTCTATTGTCAGTTGACAGTCATGAAATATAGCAAGATATGTTGCAAATATTCATATTGTTACAGTGTTGTTACTTTAATGTGATAACCAGATTTGCATTGAACATTCTTCAAATATCTTATATAACTTTAGAAATTAGCTATTGGTGGTGGACGGCTGGCAATGTACTTCTTCAAGTTCTCTTCTTGCCCTATCAGCTCAAAGTGTTTCTTGATTTTAGGATAGGCGTTTAGGTAAGCCTTTCCTTGTGTATCAACCACGTGTTCTACGACATCGAAGAGACTTAGGTCACAGATTGATATCTGAGGGATTACAAAGTAAAATATAAATAGTGGTTTTAATAATGTCATTTAAAAAAGGAAAGCAAAAAAGGAATGATTGTAAAATTGTGGTTTCGTTTAACAGCGACTTTGAAGTTATGCATAACTCTACGCTAATTAAATGTACTGTTAATAGAACAAAACTAAAACTATAGCAGGTGTCATAAACCTGATTATTTTTTTATATTATATAGTTTATTTATATGTATATATTTATATACGAGAGTTGAAATATTTAGGAAGTATCTTTAGAAAGGATGACAAACTCGATAGAGATCGAAAGCGAATGCTGTGACGTATTAGCTGTCACCAATACTCAAACACCAAACAATTATTCTCACTTGTCCAAACCATTTTGAACGTCCGTGTCTCTGAGTTGAGTAGAGTGTTGGTATCTTAGCGTGCTGCAAATTATCCATGTTAGTAACCTTATCCTTTCTCTTGAAGTTAAATATTTTTGCTGAGATACTGCATATATAAGCCTTTTTTTGTAAGCTAAGCAAGGTGTCCATGTTTCTGAGCCATAAAGCAAAATGCTGAGCACGGAGGATCATATATATCTATAATTTTGTCTTAAGTGTCAATTTAGAGTGCTCTCTCTCTCTCTCTCTCTCTCTCTCTCTCTTTGTCAGATTTCCAAAAGTTGTAGATGATTTTCCTATGCCTATGCCGATCTCCTCATCGAGTGATAGTATACATGTTATTGTGGATCCAAGATGGTTGACTCGTCAGACTGTTTTGTGTTAAGCCTCATTGACTGCTCCTGCTGGTAAAACAGATCCTTGTATACGTACTGCTACCTTGCAAGGGTGATTGAAAGTTAATAAGTTGTTTATTCATTAATTTTAAAAGCATATCGATCCCGTTCTAAATGTTTACTTTTTCACTCTGACGACAGACTATAGTTTTTCACAAGTTCAATCTCTCGACAATAAAGATACTCTTTCTGCAGTCTGTGTATTTTGAACCATGTGTATTTCCATGTATTGCTGCCTTGCGCAATTTTAAATTTAAATAAATTCAATACATTATTTGTAACTTTGCACACAAAAAAGGGTACCGACAGAAATAAATATATGGACAAAGGCAGTACTGACCTTATTTCCAACAATATAACCTGAGCTAGCATTGGTGAAAAGTTTTTCAATCAGAGGTAGTTTGGTGTCTAGAACATCTGCTTTGAGTTTTTGAAGTTTCTCTGGCTGTTCAAGCAAAGATAAAATGTACAATTTTTGTAACAGAGAATAGAAATACGTTATGGGTTGCGAGAATATAAATAACATAAACAATGAAGAACATATAGGATGCAAGAATATCAATAACATAAACAATTAAGAATACGAGCATATTAATAAAATATAAAGACTACGAAGATAACGTTGAAATACATCATCATCATCAGGTGCCATGCCGGGTGGCGTAGGTGGTCATTGCTCTCCACAGCTCTCTGTCCACAGTATTATGTATCAAAGTCGTTGTTGTTTCTTTGCCGTGCCAGGTTGTCAAACTGTCTAATATTTTTTCACGTTGTCGCCCTCTGTCTCTGGTGCCTTCAATCTTGCCTGTTGTGATTATGTTCTCTAAACCTGCCTGTCTCATGAAGTGGCCAAAAAAAAGAAGATTGCCTTTTTCTTATATTGTTGATTAAAGTCCGTTTCGCATTTAACTCTTTTAACACCTCTACATTAGTTTTTCTGGCAGTCCATGGTATTCTCAGCATTCTTAATATACATAGCATACAAATCTACCATTGAAATATATAGGATACTAGGATATACTTGATATTCTTAACTGCTCTTCTTCCATGTTATGTGTCCTGTGGAGACTTTGTTCTCACTGTCACATTGTAAGTCTCTCAGTTCTGTCGAAGCTTCCCTAGTTCTTTCTGAATCATATTTGAAAGTTATTTGATATCCTGTACTTGTCGACTATATAAACCTCTATTTCCTGTCTATAGACACTTACCTCCATGATTAATATTTCTAGCCTATTATGTCTTTTCATATATACAATATATATATATATATATATATATATATATATATATATATATATATATATATATATATATATATATATAGCTTGCGTTTTTTTATGATGTTGGGGAGCTTTTTTCTATATTTAAGTCTATCCGGATACCTGCATTAGATCGACTCAAAGAATAATGTTGATTTGCCTGTGGTAGGTCACTTAGTATGTGGTATTGGTGTATAATGTGTCTTTATATATGGTGGCATGTATCATCTAATCGTGCAAGCTGATGTGTAAGAGCCAAAATATGTGGGAAAGTGTGGATTTATGTGGGCTATATCGATAAGGATACTTAAAGCGGCGAAAATGTCAAGCGTGCTGAAGTGTATTAAGCTATGTGGTTGGTGTCACGTGAGTTGTATGGAAACCAGTTCTCTCGTACTCTTGCCTACTAGCGATATGGCTGCAGATATCATCGTTCAGATAATGTGGTTAAAAACAATGAACGCAGTACCGGTAGTTATAATAATACAGAATATAATACTATTATAATTTTAGTGAAGCATGCAGAAGTAGGATGTGTCGGGCATTGGCAAAAATCAACGGGGACACAGCACATTTCTATTCTCCTGAATACATGCTGCTAGAAATATAGAAAGTTCATAGCCCAGCAACAAGATAGATTTGGTAGGAGTTTGGGAATGAATTGAGAAAAAATGTGTGGAAGTGTGATGTTTTCATGTCATTGTAAGTTGTGATGTTGTATAATGTGTCATCATATATGATGGTGCCGAAAGTGTTCTTATTTGTTACTCTTGTTCTCTGTGCCAGGTGGTAAAATTTTACTTTCAGTTCCAGATCTGTATTTCTTTTGGCAGTTTTCTATTGGTTTTCCAGCACTTTCGTAAGTCAAATATGAGACTTTCACTCATTGTTTATGTGGGGTACGATGCCATGTTTTGGAAAGTTATCTACTTGGGAGAGGACTTTGTCATAAATATCTTGCGATCTCAAGGCATTCTGTGAATTAAAGGTTAATTTTGGGTTTGGAAAATTCTAGGTAAGTTCTTCATCTTAATGATCACATTCGAGAGGAAGATCATGCGATGATGTAAATAACATCACACCAAACCACTTAGTTTACCTTCACCAATAATCATGGAGTGAGGTAAACATGACTAATTAAACCACTTTGTTTATCTCCAACAATCATCTTGGAGTAAGGTAAACACCATTACACCCAACCATTATGTGTACCTCTAACAACCATTATCGCAGGTGGCCATGCTCCTATTCTGTGCTTCTGTTTTAAGCCCCCAAAACACACAAGCTATATATGTAATCAGCAGTGAAGAGCAGGGTAGGCAAAGTAAGCTAAAATATCCAGAACGGTTCCCCATATTTGAATTATGTAAAGGAATTATTTGTTTTGTTCTTCAAAGCTTTTTGCCATAGCTTAGTTTACTCTGCCTACCCTGACCCCCTCACTACTAGTAGTCGTATATTGTAGTTAGTCATATTTTAGTACGCCACACACAATCTCAAACAATAACAGCGTAACTGCTGCAACAAATACAGGGTCATCATCCCTATTATCAAATTCATTGTCATGGTCATCATCTTCTCTATCTTCATTATCGAAATTCAATATTTCCGTGTTAACTTTCATCTATGAATGCCTATGTAGAATATAATGTTTTAAGCTGTCTAGAAGGTAATAACGGTGTAAGATAATAACTGTCCTCGCGGTGTAAGGCAAATAAACTTTTATTATAGTCAAAATGTACACATCTACTGACCTTGTTGTGGATATATTTATCCACATTGGCTTGATTGATCTGTTCAAGAACGTCTTCCGTAAAGGTCAAGATATAATCGTATTTGAGGGTATCCACTGGGTTCCCAGAAGTTGGGTACAACCCTGAAAGGTAACAGGTTAGTTTGTTAGATAGAAGATAAAAACTCCTTTTTAAAGTAAGACACGACTCTTTTAATCTAAGACTATAATCTGCGGTGGTTATATCTGAAAGATTTGCTTTTTATGTAAATGTAATCAAAAGTTATCCTTAGAAAAAAGTAACTATGGCAACATTATTTAGTGATGTACTTATTTACATTTATATTAACTTATGGTCTGAGATAATAATCCACTTGATAGCAGAAGAGAATGCAAAATAAGATAGAAACATAAGTTCATGAGGCACAGATAGGTTTTAGATCATTCAGAGGCACCAGAGATCATATCTTCAACATGAGAATCATTATAGAAAAATGCAGGGAATTCAATATAGACCTACACGAATGCTTCATCGATTACACCAAATATGGAAAACTATGATCAATATAGGATTCCCAAAACATCTCAAATATTTAATCGCAATGCTGTTCCATGAACAAGTGACATCACTTGATATATGCTGACTCAAATCCTCATATCATCGGTGGTCAACACATCCCAAAAATCATATACGCTGATAAAACAGTCCTCTTTACAACAAGCAAAAATGATATAAACCAAATGTTACTATCAACAAAAAAGTACTGTGAAGCCCATAACCTGTTCTTAAATAAGAAGAAAACAAATTTATGACAAACAGAAAAATTGAAAGTGCAACCAAAGATAATAGTTGACAATTTCAAACTAGAGGATGTATCAGATATACAGTATTTGGGCACAGACATACGCAACTCAGGAGACTGAGCTGTAGATATCAAAAGAAGAATAGTAATGGCGACATAGAATCTTGCCCAAATGAAAAATATTTTACATGGTGCCAGAAGCATAGCCAAACTATGTATGATCAGAATATACATATTTCAAGTGGCAATAAACGCTTGGGAGGTACGAACATTAAATAAAACAGTAGCAAAGAGAATCGCTGCTTTTGAAATGAGACGATACGGAATAATTTTACGAATACCATGGACAGCTGAAAAGACAAATCAAGTAGTGTTAACATTAATAAACATCGAAGAGGACTGGCTTCTTAACAGCATCCTACCAAGAAAGCTGTGGTTTTATTTTTGGGTCATATAAAGAGACATAACAGCATGGAAAGATTAATAGCTGAAGGCAGAGTTAACGGCAACAGGGAAAGAGGGCGCCCAAGACGACGATAGTGCAGTTTTATATCAGATTGTATAAACATGTCTCTAGTTGCTGCAGGTCAACTCTGCCTGAATCACGGAGTGTTCAGAGAATCCATAAGGAAGACCATGTTCTGGAAGGAATACGTCACACGATGATGATTACATCAATAGAAGCAACAATATCACAGTGGTTAATGTACATGAGTCCTTTGTCCGAAGCTTGTAGATCAGTTTTCAAAAATAGCTCAAATGGGGTAGAGGATTGCCTTAATTGTACTCAGGTTACCCCATATGTATTACACCGCTCTCCATGAGGAGGCGTGACACCTTCCGAGAGTACCAATCCTGGCACGTAACTCAGTGGCTTCAAGAGATAATCCCTTAATCTCCCTTAATAATCCAATTTATAAGCAAGACGTCACCTGAAAAAACCTACGCGACTTTCAGTGGAAAGAACTAAAAGAAAATCTGGACACTTCCTGGCTCGCTACAATAGAAATAATGGTATCCGCCGAAGAAGGATGTGTCGGGCCACAGACACAAATAAAACTGCGACACAACGCATTTCCATTCTCTGGACTACATCCTACTGGAAATCTTAGAGGATCATTGTCCAGCTACAAGAGTTTCAGCGGGAGTTTGAGAATGAACGCTGAAGAATAAGAAATATTGGTTCATTACGGATGACATGTACAAGTCTCAACTTTATAATATTATGCGTAACTTCATTATGCTGTTGTTGATCTGAGATTTAAAAAGTCGCAACTTCTGTTGCCGATGCATCGATCTGCATGCAACACAATAAGAGGGCGCCCATCCCCAGAGTCATGAAGGAACTTTTGAGGGGGGGGGGATCTCACTGCATAGTGCTCAGATCGATGTACCCAACAGTTTATCCGTCTTGATGAAATTTTATTTCGGTTTATAATGTATGATTTGTTTCATTAAAAATGAGGACAAGTCTCCCGTAATGAACCGAAATATCATTATGAACATAATTTGTTGAAAGAAAATTATCATACTTACCAGCCTTTCTGGCAAAGAACAAGCTAATGGCCAACTTTTGGGAATACCAGTGACCATCGACTACTAGAGCAGGTATCTGTCCATAAGGTGTTTCTGTGAAAACACAGATATAGTTACAGGTTAAAACAATCACGACTGATATATTTCTTGATCATATTTGGGGTAAATATTTCAAAATTTGTTTCTATGCAGTATCAGAGGTTTTTTTCAAGCATCTAAAATAATGTTATTACTTACTACTTTTGTATTCTCCTGGCCATTGAGAAAAATCAAGACGATTATCGTTATAGTCTATTTTGCCCACAGCCGCCAATATGCGAGGTAACTCTCCTCTACACCTTACGTTGAAGTAATGATAATCTATTTTTGACATTTTGTCAAACTGATCTGTACTTGAATGTATATCTGTAGAAACACATAAAACTTCGTTAAAATAGTTCAACACGTGTGTACGTTATTAATTTATATCATTTAATTGTAGTGAACTAGCCTCCTGTTCGGGTGTTCCATGGTTCAATATCAGGTCAGTTGGAAATATTTCAAACTCACCAACGGCTCTCGGATCGATCCAGCTTAAGGAAATGGGTACCATATCTTATGGGAAAGTGGATGCGGTGGATTTGATGCTGACCACTTCATCCCCAAGTATGCCGTTGGTCAATGAAAAATACGGGCCTACGCCGTAATTGCACCTTGATGGTATGGAAAAGGGAAATTAACTTTACATATACAAGATGTTTATAAAGTGGATGTGCATACATTTACATTAGTGATGACAATACATCACATCGGACCTCGCGGTGGATTTTCTTTCAGTATGATTCAAGTCTTAGAAAGGCCACCCCATCCACTTCCACCTAAATGGGCTTTCTTCGAAATGCCACCCCCCCCCCCCCCCCCGACTTGTATTGTGATTGGTGCCCTGATGCGATCACTCCACTGTATCATGGCACGGCACGGCACTGCATTACATGAATTGTAAGCATTTAATGCAGATATATGTGACGTCATTGACCTCTACAGCATTTAAGGGAAAAAAACCATACTACTGCTCATGTCAATCGCGTATTGGGTAAAGTGACTCGTAAAACAATGCAGCTACTTCTCGGTCAGAGAATAAAGGATCACTCTGCTGTTAATGGCAATCTGACTGAATAACACAATATACAGGACCTTGAACACACAACATTCAATGATGTCATATTCAAATCATATTTGATTTCAAATTCAGTGCACAGAAACTTAGACATCCTGTGCGAATGCGCGAACACACATACAAACACACACTCCTCTATCTATCTATCTATACGCTGTGGCCCTTGTTTGGCTTGCGGCATCAGAGGTGGAAGAGTTCTCTGGAGATGACATTCTTGTGTGCTGTTTGTAAGCTTATTGCTATCGCTTCTTTGATTTCTGTGATCCAAAGAAATCTTATATTTATATATGGCGTGTGTCCGGTACTGTGACGGTCAACGCATCAGTTTCAATATCCAGCGCAGGCAGTTGTGCAGCGGACATTTCACGGATATGGTAAACCAATGAATTATCAAGAAATAACTACCGGTAATAAAAAAATGTTGAGTTTATGGCTACATCCTGAATAGAGAATAATACCAGTTAATACATGCAGGGGGAGATACGGGCAGAGGAATTACTGGATTTATGTCAATAAGGAATGTTTTGGGCATTATCTTCATGTCGACTAATCAGATTTATGAAGACAAGAAATGATTAGATGGTTTTATGTCCCCAATGTGTGTGTGTATATATATATGTGTGTGTGTGTGTGTGTGTGTGTGTCATGTGCGTGCGTGCGTGCGTGTGTGTGTGTAATCAAATCCCATTATTACAACTTGGTCCGGACCGAAATAATATGTATATGTAATAACAGAAATGCGTTATATACATACAATTGGGAATATTGAAAAGTTGTGTTGTATAGGGATAAACAAAAATGCTTATAAAGATTAAAAACAATCTGTTGCACAAGAATGCGATATAGAGGAATTCCGCTATGTATATAAAGGTTATTGTGTTTATGAACCAACATGGTTGCACACAAAAATAGGTAAGTTGAGTCCAGTCTCTCTCTCTGTAGGCTATATGTCGACGCATGCTTTAATGTCTTTTTCATGTGCCATGTTGGACATTGGTAACACAGAGTTGGTATGAAAATAATTTGTATCAATTTCTGTTCTTTCGCTATGTTGATTGCTTAGTGTTTGAGTATTGGCGACAGCTACTAAGTCACATCATTGACATTATGATATCCTGCCTGGATCTCTCTATCGAGTTTGCCATCCTCTGTATAGACGCTTCCTACAGGTATGAACTCTGAGACCTGATTTAGTTTTATACCATTGGCATATACATTTGACTTCCTGGTGTTCTGCTTAACGTCAGAATCTCTGTTTTATTTCTGTTTAATTTCATGTTATATTATTCGAATGTTGCACGAGGAAGATTTATGTTTCGCTGTTAATACATCTTCAGATAAATCCCTCAGGATAAAACTGTAATCAAAACCACGGATCTCTAGAAACAAGGATATATTCTAGAATTTTCTATGTCACTGTAAGGGTTGGTTGTAAATGGACATTAACGGGAGTTTCTATACACTATAGAGACTATACATTTTCTTGAGTAATAAGTAATTTGTCAAGTATATGCTTCAAGAGACTGATCATAAAATCATCTTTCAAAAGTTACACTATTCAAGGTCATCTAGATATATAGAAGGTCATGATACAGAGGCACAAATAGAGTCGGTTGTTGCCAAAAATAACCGAGATCCCCTTAAATATTACTCAAATTAAGGCCTTCTCAAGAATAGTCACGTGTGCTAATTACCTGATGAGTCACATATCTTGGCTGATGGGACTGATTATTAATCGCGGTGTGTTTACTTTGTGCCGTCAGCCAATGAAAAGCACAGAAAACAATTTATTAAGCAAAGACAAGTAACGCTGAGTGAGATCTCACGAAGAACTGTTATGGAGAAAGGCTTCGTATACACGAGGCTCATATTTTTTCGAACTATACTCGTGAACAATGGTTTATGGACAGGACGTTCTTGCAACGCTACTTGACAACTCCTCTCTTTGTGAAATGCCGTAGCATTATATTATATTATATATATGTATATATATGTGGATGATAGTGCGCTATTTGACTATTTCTATGATTTTTATTGCTGTCTACATAAAGTATACACAAAGTGGTCAATAAAAATAACGAAAAAAAACATATGGCGTCATTTTTGAGGGATGAAAGCTGATTGAGTTCACGAACTGGACTCCAGAAAATGTATTTACTATACGAAAGCTTCTAGCAATGTTTTTTTTTTTTTTACATCCAACTGACGCCGTGATGTGGAAAATCCCCATAGAACATCAATGAATCTGGAGATACGTGTAAATACATTGTCCGAAAGTAAAGTTAAGAAATAAAATCACTGTAATTAAGAATATTGAGTACTATACATGCTATAATAATAACAACAAAGAACACAATAATTCGACAACGATGCAGAAAAATCAAGAAAACTAGAATGAAATAAATAGCAAAAGAAATTTAGCGTCAATGAAGATAATCTATTAGCAGAAAAATTAATCTTCAACCAAACAAATGAGTTGTAACACAGTAACACATTCCTGCACCTCTATATTCCAGTCAACGTCACGTAACACAAAAATACAACCGCATTACTCTTTATATACTGTTGTTGTTACTAGACTCTCACTCATATTGCGTCCTGTTGGCTGGCTATGCTTGGATCAGGTTAATGCAATATTCGCGCAAAAAATGGGCGTAACCTCTGTACAGTAAAAATCTGCTGATTCACCGTGATAGTTTAATGTACTCATTGTCATCATAGAGCCGTCTCCGCAACGAAAGTTGGCTGCAACGGATCTCCAACATCCCCAGCCTCTTGTCTTGGTGATGCACTCTTCTAGACTGTAACATGTCCATCGTGTAATATTACTCTCCCACTTGTATCTCTGCCTACCTCGTGCTCGCTTTCCCCCTTTGACTTTACCCTTAATTAAGGTCTTCAATAAGGTGTCCAAAATATTTTATTTGCCTGATCTTAATTTTTTCTTAGTAGTTCTTTCTTCATATTAAGTATTTTTAGCACCTCTTTATTTGTTTTCTTTCCTTTCCATGATGTTCCCCCTATTCTCCTAAATACCCACATCTCAAAGGCATCAATTCTGTCTTCTAATTGTTTATTTAGTGTCCATGTTTCTGAGCCATATATTAATATAGAATAGATGTAGCATTTTATAATTCTCATTTTTTACTTGTTTGTAATTTGTTTAGATGTTAATATTTTTTATGTCATTGAAGATGCTTTTAGACATTCCTATTATTCTTTTAACTTCTGTTTCACATCTGTTATCATTTGTGACTATGTGTCCAAGATATTTATACTGTTTTACTTGTTGTAGTTTCTCTCCCTGTATGTTTATGTTTAGCTCTCGTTCTTCTGTGTCTTTGCTGATTATCATGGTTTTTGTTTTTTGAATATTTATATCCAGCCCATATTCATTACTTGATTTATTGACTTGGTCTATTAGTCTTTGTAGTTCATGTTCACTTTCCGCCAAAAGAACAGTGTCATCTGCATATCTAAGGTTGGTTATTATTATCCCATTGATCTTGAGTCCTGGCATTTCTTCTATATTTTTAAAGATATTATCTGTGTAAATATTAAATAGGCTTAATGATAAAATGCATCCTTGTCTTACCCCTCTTCTTATTTATAAGTATGGTGAGTAGCTGTTTTCACACCTTATTGATGCAGTATGTTCCCAATATATATTTCTGGTCTGATGTATTTTCCATCTATGCCTGATTCTTGAAGACATTTGATTAATTTTGCATGTTGGACTTTGTCAAAGGCATTGCTGTAGTCTATGAAGCAAATATAGATACTTTTTTGGACTTCTATATATTTATCTATCCCTAGTCGGATACTCAGTATAGCTTCTCTGGTTCCTGTGTTTTTCCTAAAACCGAATTGTTCTTCACCGACCTCCGTGTCTATAGCGCTCTTAATTCTTTCATGTATTATCTTGTGGAGTATTTTAGTTAAATGACTCATTAGACTTATTGTTCTATATTCTGTACAGTCCACAGCCCTGGGCTTCTTAGGTAGTGGTATGAATATTGATGATGTTACGTCTTTAGGTATGTGGCCTGTTTCATATATGTCATTGCAAAGTTCTGTGATAATATCCACACCAAACTCATTTAGAGTTTTTATTATGTCTGCTGTTATGCTGTCGGAGCCTGCAGCCTTTCCACATTTTATTGCATTTTCTTATTCTGCTTTCAGTATTGCTGGTCCATCATTGTTGTGTATTGTTGGTTTTTTTGTCTCGTTGGTTGTCTTACAGTTCTGTCACATAATCTGCCCATCTTGTAAGTATTTCTATTTTAACAAATATTATTTTTCCACTTTTATCTTTAATGAAGCCACCCCCATTTATAGGATTTTTCTTATTTGTGATCAGCCTTATCTCCTTTTGCATTAATTTTGTCTTCTGTTGTATGGACATCTCTATTTCACTGCATTTTGTTTCTAGCCATTGTTTTTCCGCTGTTCTGCACATGTTACATATCTCCTTGCCTATACTTGAGTATTTTGCGGTATTTCTAGCTTTCTTTCTTTCTGATATTTTCTCTAATATTTCATCCGTCATCCATGTTTGTTTGTTCTTGGCTTCTCTTATTGGTAAATTTTCATTTGATGTTTGAATACTTTTCCTTAGGCTGATCCATTTATTGTCTATTTTCTCTTCTGGATTTTCCCTTCTGTATTGTTCCATGCATTCTATCATTAGATGTTCATATCTATTCCATACATCTACAAGGTATTTTTGTTGTATGTCTGGTTGTTTTAGCGCTAATGCGTCTATCTATAGTTCTTGAACTCTTCTATGTTCTATCTTTTGTAGTTTGACATGTATTTTGTACAGCACTGGATTATGGTCAGAGAGGATATCTGCACCTGGATATGTTTTAGTGTTCTACATACTATTTCTAAATCTGTTCTTGATCATAATATAGTCTATTTGTTTCTTCTTTCTGTCTCCAAGACTTTTTCCATGTATATGATCTTCTATTTTCCAAGTATATGGTCTTCTATTTTCCATGTATATGATCTTCTATTTTCCATGTATATAATCTTCTATTTTCCATGTATATAATCTTCTATTTTCCATGTATATAATCTTCTATTTTCCATGTATATAATCTTCTATTTTCCATGTATATAATCTTCTATTTTCCATGTATATAATCTTCTATTTTCCATGTATATAATCTTCTATTTTCCATGTATTTAATCTTCTATTTTCCATGTATATAATCTTCTATTTTCCATGTATATAATCTTCTATTTTCCATGTATATAATCTCATATTTTCCATGTATATAATATTCTATTTTCCATGTATATAATATTCTATTTTCCATGTATATAATCTTCTATTTTCCATGTTCAAAGAATGTATTACATATGATCATGTTGTTCACCTTACAGAACTGTATAAGTCTTTCTCCTCTGTCATTTCTTGTCTGTTGTCCACATCACCCTACAATGTTCTTGTGTCTTCCTTTCCTTATTTTTGCATTCATGTCTCCCATGACTATTAAAATATCTGTTGATTTTACTGGTTTGAGTAGTTGTTGTAGGTCTTCGTAGTACTGTTCCATTTCTTCTTCAGTGTAATCTTTAGTTGGTGCATACGTTTGTATAATGGCTAGATCAAACGGTTAATGCACTATGGATAATTTAATCTGCTGTATACACGTTTCGTTGTGTGTTTAAAAAAAATAATAAATGATAGCTATTGTTTAGTTCCGGGAAAGGAATACGTTTAATGCATGCAGGGAAGGTCATAACAGTGCGTCGTCCTAGCAATTTTAATTGTGCATCGTCACTGTTGAATCAATAATCCAACAAGGTAGAAATATAGAAAACGTATCGATTCAGTTACATTGTCATCTAAAGTGCAATGTCTTGCTTTAAGATTCCTCATGGTTTTCTTCTTCTACTGCAACTGTTTTCCACGTACCAGGAAGCGCAGTTGCTGCTTTCTTTCCCTTTCCCCCTGCGTGTAATCTCAAACTCCTGCAGATTTTCAGGTTGTAATCCGAAGAACGGAATGTGTTCTGTCATAGTTTACATCATGGCTACCATATTTGTGCATTTCTGCCAGACACATCCGATTTCAGCATAAAATGTGGATTACTTTGACGATATGTGGGATAGAACAGCCAACCCCCACTCCAACCCCCACACAGGGACGAGATAGCCAACCTCCACCCAGGGATGGGACAGCCAACCAACCAGGGATGGGACAGTCAACCCTCCAGGGTGGGCTTGCCAACCCACACACATGGATGAGACAACCAACCCCCATCAATGGATGGGACATCCAACCTCACCAAGGGATGGGACAGCCAACCCCAACCCAGGTATATAACAGCTAACCCGCACCCATATAATCTTCTTCGTCGCCTCTTGCGTCATGCATGGTAGGTAACAGTTTTGATCTTGCAGTTTTCTTCTTTGCTCTCTTTTCGAGAGAGGCACTCCAGGGAGGGGGAGGGGGACTACATTCAAATATATGTGTTACTTCTAAAGCTGAAGTTCCCAATTTTTTTTCCAATTATTTCTTTCAATTTTTTTCGTAAAACACTGAATGTATTAGCAATCACTACCGGAATTGTTTGGCCATTGTCGCTAATAAAACGGCGACAGAACGCATATCCTTTCTCTAGATAACATACTGCTGGACATCTAGTATGACCAGATGGAGATCCTACTGCTGGAGATCCAGTGTGGGTTTGAGAACAAACACAAAAAAGCAGGGCTACATATAAATAAGAAAACTAAACTATTAAAGACTATCTAGAATAATATGCCTCAAAATATTTCCCCATATGTGCTCGGCAACTATCTAAAAAAAAAACCCAGCATAACGACTGCCGTGATTGCCACTTAAAGTAAAATGCAACAGCTTCAAGAAATGATAAACAGGGATCTTCAAAACGTTTCATTTGCAAAACGATGTCACGCCCACGTATCAAATTCACGGCTTCTTGAACACAATGCCAATTGCTTAAACCATGTCTTTAGTCATATATACAGTCCAGTGGACTCCCGTTGATCGTTCAATAGTGACGTTATTCGAATGTTTCCGTTATTCTCATTTATCCTCTTGTGCATACTCTGTTTCGACAAAACTGACGTGATTAAAGTAGTCATGAATTCATTGCAATATGAAGATTATTATCATTAAATATACCTTTTTGGGAAAAAAATCAAAGATTCCGAAATCAACACCTGACTGGGACTGAGTCTACATAAATGGCTGCTGAAAGGGAGAACAGAAAACATCTGGCAATTACCTGTGTGCTATCATGTTAATTTCTAATCAAGAGTCAGGAGTGCCTTGTTTCGAGAACTAATGGAAATCACACAAAAATGAAGTAGCGTTGCGTGGCAAGACTGGTTGCTTGGTATTCCTCATGGCTAAGTTTACATGAATATATAATTGTTTAAAAAAACTCCATTAAACATTTAAATATTAACACCCACTATCCCTCAACCCCTAACCCCACCCATCCCCTACCCCCAAAAAGAAAATAATAGTACAAGGTTAACTCTGTTTTAGTCGATAATGTCAAAATTAGGCCAATGTACCCATAATGAAAAATATGGTATTACGTTTCAGAAAGGTAAGATGGTTAGATAAGTGACTGTATCCACGGGTATCTAGATAGAAGTATATTATGGGATTTGTTAAGTCACGTAAACTGAACTTTGTAAGCAAACATTGTCGTTAGTTCCTTTACTATGACTTTTCTATACGCTTTTCAGCTTCCACTATTGAAAATTTGTCCAATGTGCGATATCTTCTATATCACGTTTCACCAGCTTTGCCCAACTTTAAAATGATGTATCACAGTAAATATATAACACATCTAACTGAAAAAAATGCGTGTGAATTGAAAATAGTGTAGACCATATGAATTAATTTTTTCATTAAATTACATCCATTAGTCTTAATATATCAAATATCAAAATACAACTAATCAACCTGTGCAGAAGTACAGGAAGTTAATGTGCAGTTAGAACGAGTGCTGGTCTTTCAGGAAAATTCCACATACACTCTGGAGTGCGAGAAGGATGTGTCCTATCTCCCTTGTCATTCATTACATACATCGATTGTATACCTAAAATTGCGAACACAAGAAGACAACATAAAAAATCTCCTGAGCTAACTACTTTTTGCAGATGACCAAGAAAGAGTATCAAAATCAGAGGAAAAACTACAACAACATATAAATAGACTGCACACTATATGTACGTTAATTCAAGAAGGAAGCCAGGGGTTAAATTAAAAAGTCTTAAGACTAACGCGAATTGAACCAGTCCGTTCAACGGCACCAAATCGCCTAGCAACTCTGGTACACGGGCTTTTCCGTACTTGACTAACCGCATCTCCAAAAAGATGCGATTTTGTCAAGACATTTAAACTGTGCACTCAAGTCACTGAGAACGGACCAATCGAGACAATGACTATTAGAACAACAATGAATATCCCGTATATGTATTGAAGTATCCTCAGTAACACAAACATATAACATCCATATTTGTTCTACAAGGAACAATAGGCCTTCTTGTAAATATAAATAACATGGAAGTACAATTTTGCTTCAAATAATTGCTTATACAAGAAAATTCAAGAAGCAAGCCACAGGATAAATTAAAAATTCTTGAGACTAACGGGAATTGAGCCAGTTCGTTCAACTGCACCAAATCACATGGCAACTCTGGTACACGTGTTTTTCCGTACTTGGCTAACCGCAACTCCAAAAAAGATGCAATTTTGTCAAGACATTCAAACTGTGCACTCAAGTCACTTAGAACGGAACAATCGAGACAAGGACTATTGCAACAACAATGACCATTCCGTATAGGTATTGAAGTATTATCAATAACACAAACATATAACATTCGTATTTATTCTACAAAGACAATAGGTCTTCTACATGTAGGGACTTTAACATGAAGATACAAATACACAAAAACAGAGGTAATGTCAATCGCAAAAACAAAAATAAACGCTAATATTTTCATTGATGACCAACAACTTAAACAGGTGAAAGAATTTACTTACCTGGAAGCATCATATCATCAAATGGGAAAAACACAAAAGAAACCCAACACAGATGCGATATAGCATACCAGATCTTAGGACAGATGTTTCCTATTTTCAAAAACAAGCATGTGAACATAAATAATAAAACTGCACAATATAAAACGATTATTATGCCATCACCGTGTTGCCAATGTCAAACGTAGACAGTAACAACAAAATACAAATGAAAACTTGTTACAACAGAAAGGACATGTCTACGTAGATTTTTTGGAGTAGCAACAAGAGGCAGAATCAGAAATGAAAACACCAGACCACTAGCAAACACAATGCCAATACTGGATTACATCAGAGGACAGCAGATTACGTGATTTTCATACGTTTCCAAATTAACATCAGATGCATAATTCTCAAAAAAACATTACTATACAGAAACGAAGCATAAAAAGCCAGTGCCTGAGCATGCAAAAGATGGATTACAGAAATAAAAGACTCAACGAAAACAAATATATATCAGGTACACAAAAAAGATATCCCCAGAGAATTCTTCTACCCTTAGCCGCAAGGCATAAAGAAAAGTGGTGAATCGTTTCAATTTTCGCTTTTTTTTGCAATATAGATTAAAAGTTTACTTGTCACCATACATCTGACATACAAAATGTGAGCAATCAATTGTATGACGTCATTTGATTGATTGACATTTGACATTATTTAAGCATGAAATTTGACTATTTTGTACTATCGGACACAAAACAGACAGGGTTTAAGATTGTGCATTGTCATTTCCTAGGTGGTTTGTTATCCACTCTTGCAGTAAAGCGTAGGGGCGAATGAAGCTTGAGCTTGTTTTCCAAAGCCAGATGTGTGGCCTTGACTGTGTTTGTTCAAAATGTCCCTGACGTTTTCTATCCATATTTTCCGTGGTCCTCCTCTGGCTTTGTACCCTGATCTCATTTGGTTATATGCCTGTACGGGCAATTTTTGTGATATGCATTCTGATTATGTGGCCAAACCATTTGATCTGTTGCATTTCTATGTATAATGTGCACGTAGTTATACATATATATATATATATATATATATATATATATATATATATATATATATATATATATATATATATATATATATAAGATTGCATCCGGTGTAATGTCTGGAGTAATAATACTTCTTACTAACATCTCACACCTCTACGGCATTAATAAATGCTATGGGTTACTTTACTTTTTTTACTTCTTTCTTGAGACACAATAATTAATATATCCGACAATGATCAAAGTATTTCATTCGTACACAAAAGCTGGACATGACACACAAATATAAAGTATAAATTGGTTAGGTCCAACCAAATATAACATCATATGAAAAATGACATTAATACGTTAGACGATTACTCCGATAATTACACTTGTCGGAGGGTAAATCTAGTAAAACATGCTATAGAAGTAATTTCAAGTAGGAAGCATGAGGACAAATGAAAAAATTCTGAAGAATGAGGGGTATTGAACCATGTCTTTTCTAGTGACACTGCAACGCCGTCACCTCAAGTAAACAGGTTTTTCGTACTCTACCAACCACATAACCCCCCCCCCCCAAATCCCTCCAAAAAAGAAAAAAAATATATGACATTGTCCAGACATTCAATCGGCGCAATTAAATATATGAGAACAGACAAATTAGACAAGGACTTTTACAATAACAGCGAACATCCCTCCCGTACAAGTATTGAAGTGAATTCATTGGCTTGAGTGCGCAGGTTTGAATGTTTGAATGTCTTGACATGATCATAAGTTCTATAAACATTGTTCACAAACTTAGCTGGAACATAAATATATATATATATATATATATATATATATATATATATATATATATATATATATATATATATATATATATATATACCGTAAGGGAATTCTCAGCAAATCTTGTGCTTGCAATCAACTTAGTCCTCGTGAAAATATTCTGTGGACTCATCGGCAATCAACCTTATTTACAAAGTGATGCTACTTGGCTATTCTCATGATTTCTACTGGCTACTATATGTATCGACATCCAATGAAAATCACGAGACAGTCAAATCGCATCAATTTAGAAGAATGATTCCGTATGGGTCCGTAGGACTGCTTTGTTGATTTTTTTTATCTAAAAGGGGTGCAATCTAAAAATAAGTAATTCGCCCGTTTTTGTGTGTAATTCCGTATTTTTTATGAGAAATGTATTCTTCTTCAGTGTTCATTCACAAACTCCCACTGGATCTCTCTTGTAGTAGGACAATGGTCCTACTTCATTTTTCATCTTATACTTTGCATTACAATCTCATTATTTTTCCCATACCCATTTCTGTCTGTCAATATTGAACGCAACTAATTCTGCAGCTAATCTAAAATCCGCGACAAAATGGCCACTTCGGCAATGGTTTTTGTAGGGAAACCATTGCTCAAGTCTTGGCATTGCTATATTTTTATAGTTGTGTTGTCTTAATTTTTTTTTGTTTCTTGACAAAGGTCCCAATAGGTTCGACACGTTGAAATTGTCTTTGTTCTTTTTTTTATTGTTATTTCCGATTTATTTATATTGATAGTTATATTCAGTAACCTTTATAATTAACTTCGTATTTACCTCACGACAAATCAAACATCATCTACAGTGCTCAACCTATGCCCGAACTGTCGAAGTACATGTGCCGCAAGAATAAGGCTTATGAGCCATCTACGAACTGATAGGCAATGGTGTAACTCAAACTGATTTTCATGAAATAATTGTAACAAATGGACATCAATTATGATGGACGAACAACAACAACAACAAAAACAGTTAACACGTTCATATTTTAATATTTTCCTACAAATCAGGTTAGATACGGAAAGAAAATATCCATAATTGAATTATTTCGAGAATCATTATTGCCTTGATTACTACATTTTGGGAAACGCTGGTGTTTGTTATTGATTGGAATGTACAAGCGATGACAAAGTGATTTTCATGATCTACGGCCTAGTTTTATAAAACATTAAATACTGACTATGTACACTTCGCTGCTACACTAGTACTTCAAACACTAGTTGGTTCGAACAAGTTGCACATTAATATCTCAAGGAAGGCGTTGACATAGAGTAGTTTCCATCGGTTCCACGGGAACAAAAAATATTAAAATTCATCGGTTTATTGAATATTTGACTAGGCAAAGTAGGACAGTTTGTACAGAGTCGAGAGTGACAGGAAGCATGGCAGTTCACTCCAGGGCCAGGTAAATAAAGGGAAAGGGAAATGATGAGTTGAGTTATAAACCAGAGTCATAGCACAGTTTCCTATAAGTTCCAAGCTGCCTAGTCAGTGGTTGACCACAGACCGCATGACTAGCGTCTCCTACAACACTTGCTCATTAGTGATGCCGACATTCCTCAACACATCCAGGCCATAAACCATAATACCCTACTTCCTGGTGGCTGGGTGAACCCCCAGAGTAATTTTTATTTCATACCACAAATAACGGGTGGATTCGAAATCAGGGTGTGCTGATCAGAGGGCGAGTGACATTACACTAACCGCGACATACATGGTCAGATGAATGGACCACCCTATATTAAACAACAGTATAGCTCACAAATACATATATATATATATCACACACTAACATTATGTCAAAAGAGCATGAGTCCATGGATCACATGAGCAGCAACATAGTGATAGTAAGGAAAGTATTCTGTAAATGACACGTCACGTGGAAGAATGTCCCGTTTTCTGACTTCTTTAAGATTCATTCATATTAACTTACTTTCCCCATGTTTCTGTTTAAGGGATAGTAAACACGTCGTATCATTAACCAAACGTATCGGGTTGGACTCGGCTGCAAGTAATTTGGCAATCAGTTCAGAAAGTAACGAAAGTATATATTTATCAGAAAATAAAAATTACCACAAAATATTGTAGTTACTGTAACATCCTTATCCTGAATAGTACATGCAACCAACAATAACTGCAATATACATATGAATACATTATGTTTGTTGTGTCCTTTTTTGCTTCTTTTGATTCCTATGTATTTTGAAAGGTTGATCGATTGTAAAGTTATGAACTTACACCAATCTTGAAACACACATCTATACAAATGGAATCCAAAAGTCTAAAATCATACAAATGCAATTATCATATCACCATTGTGTTATCAATGTCAGCCGTGGACACTTACTAGAGACCAAGAGAGATAGAGTCTGAAAAATATAAAATACTATACTATATATTTATACATAGTAAAAATACCTATATTTTATAGATTTATATAAAGTAAAAACACTATTCTATAGATTTATATATAGTAGAAATACCTATATACTATAGATTTATATATAGTAAAAATGCCCATATACTATAGATTTATATATAGTAAAAATACCATATACTACATATTTATATATAGTAAAATTACACATATTCTATAGATTTGTATATAGATTTATATTAAAATAGTAAAAATACCCATATTCTATAGAATTATATATATATATAGCAAAAACACCCATATACTATAGATTTATATATAGTAAAAATACTATTCTATATATTTATATATAGTAAAAATAACATTACATAGACATAGGCCTATAGTAAAAAAAATATTGCATAGACTTACATATTGCAAAAATACTATGATATACACTACATTTAGCAAAATACTGTACTATGGCATTTATATAGTAAAAAATAATATGATTTAGACTTGTATATAGTAATAATTCTTGTGTATATCTAAAAAATATCTCTGAAAAAAATATACCAATCAAGTCAAGTGATTATAGCTCTTGTATAGTCAAGTGCTCTAAGTGCTGGTGCTTGGCGGTGCGTTCACAGAATTCGTGTCATAGTGGACTTTTATATTTGGCGTATTAAACTGGTATTAATATGGTTAGAGTACTCGCCTAAACAATTAGTTCACGTGTGCGCACCACATCTGTAAACAAACATTGTTTATTTCCCAACTCTGTCACTGACATGTCAAAACGTCTACATCTGTTCATATTCTGACAGCTAGTAAGACGAATATAAACATTTTCAATCCGGGATTACTTCCTGGTAGCTTATTCTTATGTGTTCGTTCTCAAGCTCCTGCTGGTTAACAGGATGTAGTTCGGACTTCAATTTTCATTGTATCAAAATGTCGGCGAAATATCTGCACGTTTCTGCTCAGCACATTGGACTTCACCATTTCTTTTGAATCGTTTTAATCTATGGGACATGCCATCCAACCGAAACCTCCTTATTGGCCTATTACGACATACGTGACATGAAATATATTGCCACTCTTTCCTCTCTTTTCTTGATACCGCAAACAAAGGCGGATGTTTTACCTTTGTAAACATATTTTAGATAGACCATAAAACTTCCGACGTTGCACGTCACTACGGAAGGATAAATTCGTGATTCTCATTGGCTAGATACAGTATTATGGTTAAACAAAAAAAAACACATCTCCTATGATGAGGTACGTTCATTTCAACCGTGAATGTTAAAAGTTTTCACTTAGCTATGACCTTCTCCAATAAAAACCTTCCAACCAATTAGGACCCCAATCGTTACGTCATTTAATTAATGTTGCGTTTTCGGTTGGTGACTATTTAAATACTTGGAATCGCATGACACAAATAGCCAAGATCACTCCAAGTATATAGTGACCAATAGAAATCTCATCAATAATCAAAAAGGTAACAAATTGAGTACTTATTGACTGGTCTCGGTCTCGACTTAGCTTATATCAGAGATTTTAATCATATAAAATATTGGAGGTCGCGGTGCTGTAATACAGTCACCACGACAACCGGTGTACAAGTAGACATAAAGATCTCAATGGAAAGCTCAGATAAGACTCTCTTGCTCTTGGTGTCACGGCAATGTCGTAGTCTGTAGATGGTACTGCGGAAATGTCACATTCAATGAATAAGCAGACCACACACAGCTAGAAATACTAACGATGTTTGAGATTCAGGGCAAGTAAATGTGGCGGTTGTATTTTTTGCAGCAATTTTTAACTTGGCATCGCACTTAAACTGGTGTCGCCAGGTTAGGTATATCGACCTATCAATACAACCCTTCCGGATTAATCGGGAATCCGGAATTTCAAGTGACGCTTCTTAACGTTTCCCGTGATTTTAATTGGCTGTTGATACAAAATATATAAAAAGTAACTGATGATAATTACGTGAAAAATAAAATGCATCACTTTAGAAAGATGACTCTCAATGAGTAAGCAGGTCTTATATTAGTCGATAGTCACGTTTAACGTATTCGGATGTTTAAATTTCATCTTACCCTTGAGTAGTGGTTCCCAACTTTTTTCGAGTCATGAACCCATTCTATATAGCAAAATGCTCAACGACCCTGTCATATAAAAGCAATGTTACTCGAGGACATAGTAACTTTTGAAAGAACGTTTAATAAAGAAATGGGTATCTGTTACCGAGAACATAAGACCGATATGTTTGTACATGATAGAATTAATGTATTAGCGGGTCAACAAGAACCACTGTTAACAATCGTGATGCTTCGTAATCTCCTATTGTACGGGTACGTGATGAGACGTTCCTAATAGGAGATGTTCTTCAGGGTTCTTGAAGTGGAGGGTGAAAGAATACCAGGGATTTTGCCTGAGTTACAATTTATGTGTACTCATAACCGCCTACAGTATAAAACCTATTGGCAGATGGGAAATCGAGCCTTTTAATTAACTCATTTGGCAATTCCCTTGATTTTCATTGGTTGTCACACACAGTATAATCATATAAAAACATGAAAATCTGAACTCTATCACCATTCAACAAAATTACATGCATGATTATTTTTTTATCGAATAAAAATTATGGTGAAGCATGTCCTTTTAACCGCGTTGGTTAGTCCAATGTGGTTATATTAAAGCTTATTACCATTAAAAAAAATGGAGGATGTGGGTCGGCGAACGATGTATTGTATAGATAAGGTAATACTGGTTCTACAATACAAGCAATCATATATCCAGCTCATGTTACATAAATTCTGACATAATTTAAACATTCATTACAAAATGTAAATAGACTTGGACTAATCGACAGATCAGACCTACTTAATTTGCGTCATGTGACTGGTAAAAACTTTCAAGAAATCCACTTTTGTTTAATGTTTTTATATAGCGCGAACCAATATTTAAATATTTTTTTTATTAAACTAAGTGCGCGAGTACCCTAATGTGCAGATGGTATGCTTGCATGTGTATGGTGTAATGTGTGTATATGGGTACTTGTGTGAAAACAATTTCTAGCCTAGAATACTTTGCAGGCATAATCATAGTTTTCTCTGCACAAATATGTGACGCAAGCAAATATGCCGATTGCTCAATAGATCTGATTCTACTAAAGAGCAGATTTAGGTTTTAAGTGCTAGATAAATAAAAGGTTGGTTGCTGATCCAGCGGTCCATGGGCTCATGCCCTTTGACCAAGGCATTATATTGATTGGAAATAAATAAATAAAAGAAAATGTAGAGTTAATATTTGTTATGGCAACCTGCATACCCACAATATTCATTTTGTGAAATGTCATCTTTTTAGGTTAGGTAATAAAAGATACACATAGACAAGAACATATACACACAGATGCAAACAAATATACAATTATATACATATACGGATGAAAAAAAGAGAGCTATTATTCAAATAAAAATCAAACAATTATTATATTGTTGACCTATTAAAAAAACACGACTCGCTTTGAAGTCGTTATTTGATGGTTACACAAAATCGGTCTGGACTTAACGATGTTAGTTTATTAATCCAACGATCGACGGAATGACCAATCTCTTGAATGGATGATACCTACAGGCAAAAGAGCCAGGGGTAGACCAAAAGAAACACTCAGAAGAACAATACTTAGAGAAAGTAAAACAATCAATATACATACTATTCAAGAACTGCAGATAATAGCTTTGAACAGACATAATTGGAGTGATCTGACCTCTGCCCTATGCGCTAACTTCAGCGCTAAAGGAAAATGAATGAATTTGAAGGTAGAGTTGAGGAACACACTAACAAGATATAGGCAGGGATACAAATAGCAATATAAACATTATGAGATGGACAGGGTATAATCTAGTATAGTTGACCACCAAAGCAAGAGACACAGAATCGCGGAGGTCAGCTGTGGCCATTCTTCGATGCGTAGATGGCATTTGATGACGACGTATTATTTTGTAAACCATTCACCATTCTCTGAGCAAAATCATACTTACGGTCCTGATTGGTGGTTTTATCAATCCGCTTAACGCCCTAACACACACACACACACATTGCCTTGTGTTAAATGTAGAGACTATACTATAGTATACATCGTTCTTGTAGTGTGATATATATTCCTCCCTGACGAACTAAACTGCACATTTTATAGTAGTAATAGTAATAGTGGTAGTGGTAGTGGTAGTAGCAGTAGTTGTAGTAGTAGTGGTGGTAGTAGTAGTAGTAGTATTGGAATAAGCGCTATCTTCCAGCAGTATTTCATTTCACAAACGGTGCTTGTATGGTATACATTTGCACTCCTGATTTGACTGTAAAGTGCCTACACGAGACTTGAACCCACAGCTAAACGACTCCGTAGACGGCTTACACGAAGTTCCTGAAGTTTACAGCCACTTACGATCTGTACCAGAGCAAACCACTTGGAGTGACAGGCATGTAATAACAATATCAACATCTGTGTTGTAGTGAAAATCAAACTGTATAAGTCGCTGGTGCTTTCTGTTGTGTTGTATGGTTGTGAGAGTTGGGCACTCACTGCGGACATGGAGAGAAGATTACAGGCTTTCGAGTATAAATGCTACAGAATAATTCTACGAATTTCCTAGAGGGAACATAAGACCAATGTGTACGTAAGAAATAAAGTAGAGATGTGTGCAGGTGTACAGGAGCCATTGCTTTCAATAGTGAAATGACGAAAACTAGCATGGTTCTGACATGTATGCAAGCACGATTCCTTGTCAAAAACAATACTGCAGGGAACTGTCGAGGGTGGAAGAAGCAGAGGAGGACAAATAAAGACATGGACAGACAGAATAGAATTCGTTGGAGGACTCTGTGTGCTGAAGCATCCAATGTGGTACCCCTACGACCCTGAAGGGTTATGGGTTTATTGATTGATTGATTGAATACCAATATACATACAGATCCACGTGAAAGAAATAATAAACGAGGACGACAGAACAGTGCGCAGATATGGACGGTCACTCTCAGTTTCCTGGACGATGAATATTCACAAGACATATTGGTTAGAATATACAGACATGGGTCAGCACATAATGCAGTGTGGAATGGAGATGCATGTTAATATATAGAACATCCACGCAAGCCTAGAGATACGATCAGAATACAAACAGGGAACTTCTACAATAATTATCATAATCCAGGCAATTTGTAAAATATACAAACCCAGGCAATCAGGGTGGCAACTGAAAAAATGCTGAACTCAAACCCTGCCCCACAGCCTGTGTTATTCCTGACAGATTCAAGGTCAGTTCTTCAAGCTATCCAGTCTGGAAAACTAACAGACTTACAAAAACTACTTAATGAACTGTCTTACCAGTATAGGATAACTATGCAGTGGATACCATCTCACTTTGGAATACCAAGAATTGAAAAAGCAGACCAACTACTGGATTATAAGGTGCTGCCAAAGACCAACCAGAAGTATCAATCACCTACGATCAGAAAAAAACAAACAGATGATCAAGTCGATAAGAAAGCCACAAACACCAACACAAGATGACGATCACATTGTGCACAGATCAGAACAAGTTGTAATTCTACGCCTCAGAACGGGACACAACCCACTCCGCAGTCACAAGTACACAAAATTGGCAACACGGCCATGTGTACATGTGAAGATACAGCAAAGAGTGCCAAACATATACTTAAGCGTTTTCTGAGTATGAAACGCTTAGGCAGACATATTGTCCAGAGGAAAAAAAATGGAATCAAAGCTCATTTGGCTTTTGTATGAACTACAAAAAACAGTGACTTTTATTCTGGAGACAGAATTACAGATATAGACATGTGTCAAGTAAACGAAAGAAGAAGAATTCCAAAACTTTCGAAAGTGGATTTCAAGTCAGTGATTTTATTGCAATATATTTCTGCTTGATTAGAATGTGTCCAGTCCATTTCCATTTCCAAGACATAACTTTTTCATGTATACACAGAGAGTTAAGCTCTGCCAGTAGAAGAACAAACAGCAGAAACAAAAACTGCAATGTCATTGTGATCACGTACAAATACTTCAACATTCCTGAATTAATAGTGGAACAGGGGGAAGCTGTGAGAAAATGCGGGGAAATAACTAATTTTATTTATAGAGCAGTGCTACTCAAGTGCTGGTTTGATGTCGGTCCCCGAATAACCAATGATTGTTCAAGTCCGCAAGCAATTAGTGCAAGTTATCGATAATGAGACATTTTACCTTCAACACTCAAGCCGGTCCTTAGCAGATTGGGAGAAAATTGTTGGCCCGCGACAACAAAGAGTTTAAGAAACACTGTATTTAATAACACATGTCATTTTGTCTACTGGAAACATTTAATTAACGAACACGCGACAATAGCCTACTTTGACTCGTACTACCAGGCATATATATACTATCTAAAGATGAAAGCGCGTACAACTATGAGCTACTGTGGCCCAATTGCAGCTGACTTCGAGCGATTATCGATTGATGTCTGTACTCGAGTACTTTTTATCAGTGCCTGTGGAGACGTTGAACAAGAGCTAAACATAAAAACAAGAGCAAAACATAAACATACATGGAAACTACAACAAGTAAAACAGTACCAATATCTTGAATACATAGTCATAAATGACGGCAGATATGAAACAGAAGTTAAAAGGAGAATAGGAATGGCTAAAAGTACATTCAATGACATGAGGAAAATAGTAACATTCAAACAAATTAAAAACAAGTTATAAATGAGAATTATTAAGTGCTACATTTATTCTATATTAATGTATGGCTCAGAAACATGAACACTAAACAAATAATTAGAAGACAGAATTGATGCCTGTGAGATGTGGGTATATAGAAGAATAGGAGGAACGTAATAGAAAGAGAAGAATTTACTGTACGTCTTGGAGAGTCCCTACTCGATGAAACGTTGGATGGAAACTCGTAAAAGAAAACATTTTCATACCGTCATCATCATCATATGATTTGTATTATTGTTATAAAAGAGGCAACCGAGATGTAGTTTTTAAGAAGAATGATTAAAATTCCATGGACAGCCAAGAAAACTAATGTAGAAATCCTCAGAGATGCTAGTGTAAAACGAGAAATTATAGCAAATAGTAGAAGCACACACTAAGATTTTTAGGTCATGTGATAAGAAAAACAAAACTTGAACATTTAGTAACCACCAGAAAGAGAAAGGGGAAAAACGACAGAATAAAAAACAAACATTTCTTGATGGGTTGTCACTGGGGCAAAAAAAGAAAGCAACCACCTGAACTTATTAACAACACATGAGACAGAGAGTTGTGGAGAAGCATGGTCATCTACGCCACCGGGCATGGCACTTGAGTGAATGATAAAAGAGGTAGTCCGAGGTACATCTGGGAGAGAAACATCATGAGATGGGCAGATTACGGTCTCGCAAGGATACAAATGGTAGAGAAACATCACGAGATGAGCAGGTTAAGTCTATAGAGATGCAAGTGGTAGAGAACCATCATGAACATAGGCAGGTCACAGTCTCGCAGAGATACAAGTGGTTGAGAAACATCATGCGATGGTCTAGAGTCTAGCAGAGAGCACTACCAAGGCAAGAGACAAAACATGTTGGCTTTACGTTGCTGCAACCCTTTGATACGGAGGTGGCACTTGCTGATTATGATATTATAATGATGATGATGACGACGATGATAAAATAATTCTTTGAGCTGGTAGCAGTTAGCTCTTGAAAGTTCATATTATGTCCAACAAAAGTTGAGTAACATAGTCTGTCTAACAAAAGTTGTGTAACATAGTCTGTCTAACAAAAGTTGTATAACATAGTCTGTCTAACAAAAGTTGTGTAACATAGTCTGTCTAACAAAAGTTGTGCGATATAGTCTGTCTAACAAAAGTTGTGTAACATAGTCTGTCTAGCATGAATGTGTAATATAGTCTGTCTTACAAACACACGGATTTTTCTCAGTTTATGTAACATAGTCTGTCTAACAAAAGTTGTGTAACATAGTCTGTCTAACAAAATAGCGAATTCGTCTCAGTTTATGTAGCATAATCTATCTAACAAACGTTGGGTACCATAGTCTGTCTAACAAACGTTGGGTAACATAGTCTGTCTAACAAAAGCACATATTCTTCTCAGCTTGTGTAACTGAGGTGACACCGGAACTCATATAAAGTCTCAAAGGCATGATTGTGTTAGATGGGTTTATGGATGCTTATTTAGTCCCCTACAGGAGACATTCCAGCGCGCAAGTATCCCAGGATCAACACGATCTGCCAGGAGCACAGTACACATTTCTGGGTCAACTATCTCGTCATTATTATGCCATATTTGTTAACCCATCAGCAGTGATGACACATTTAGCATTTACCTTGACCTATTAGTCTGTTACAAAGGATAAAGACTGTATATTGCTCTAATTTCGATCCAACATAAATAATCCTCTAATTTCGATCCCACGTAAATAACCCTCTAATTTTGATCCCACATAAGTAACCCTCTAATTTTGATTCCACATAAATAACCCTCTAATTTTGATCCCACATAAATAACCCTAAACAATACTATAACCCAACCATAATAATAAAAAAAATCGCTGAGGTCATTAAATGGAAGTAACGAATACATTTTCTCTAGTGTGGGAGAAATGAGTACAAGTAGGCCTACTAATTTTATTCTTCGAGTCACCCCCTCCCTCTCCCAAACATCATTTCAACCACGGACATGAATCTAACACCGAGTATGACCACCAGTATATAGGGTAGATGTTGAACGTGGCCGTACGGCTAGAATGCTGGCCGCAGATTCCTGAGGTCTCGGGTTCATTCCGCGGTTGGGACAAGGATTTTTGTCTTTCGGAGGTGCAACAAACAATTCTTCCTGTACACGTCGTACGACAGCTTTAGCAAAGCAGCATTTACTTTCACAGCCTCCCTGCACTCCTTAACAGGAAGATATGCAGTAACGAAACGAAAAGTTGAATTTCAGGTTAGCATGCCACAGATATATGACCAAACAATAATTATGTGCATGTGTAATAGACGAGAGATATATTATTCAATGTGCAATTCATATGGAAATATGTTTAACTGACCTATTGCTTCCAGGTCGACAAAGCCAACGGAATTTGTTACAAGTTCGTCTATGATGATATAAGCAGCTGGTGATATGCTGTCCGCATGAAGCCAGCATTCGATGTTGACACAGCCATTTCATTCTCTTCCATACTAATCTGCAGTCTCATTTGATGTGAATATGCTTTCTAGAACGTTGTCTTCCTTATGGATTCTCTGAACGCTCAGTTATTCTGGGCGAGTTGACCTGCAGCAGCTAGAGACATGTTTAAAACATATCACTGCGCGATCGTCGTTTTGGGCGTACTCTTCCCGTTGCCGTTAACTCACTCTGCCTTCAGTTGTTAATAATTTCATGCAGTTATGTCTCTTTATTTGACCAAAAAAAGCACAGCTTTCTTTTTAGGATGTTGCTAAGGAGCCAGCACTTTTCGACGTTTATTGATCTTAATGGTTCTTTATTTGTCTTTTTAGCTGTCAACTTCATTTCTACTCGTCGACTTTTGTCGTTATGTGCTTATCTTGATAAATGCCTTTTGATAGAACGTCAATTATGTCCTGTGTAATGTTATTTGCATAATTGTATTGTGTGTATTATTTCACGTAAGCATCCG